>CM052805.1:4606957-4700992 GCA_028533885.1 Nasua narica
TAACATATAATGTATTATTTACCCCAGGGTACAGGTCTGTGAATCATCAGGCTTACACATTTCACAGCATTTGCCATAGCACATACCCTCCCCAATGTCCATATCCCTATCCACCCCCCACCTCCCAGCAACCCTTAGTTTGTTTCGTGAGTTTAGGAGTCTCTTATGGTTTGTCTCCTTCCCCATCCCATCTTGTTTCCCCAAATTAGAATTTTTAAGAAGTTCTCAAGTACTATACTTTGAGGACCACTGTTCTAGCCCATTCCATGCCCGTTCTCCATTTTTCTCTTCTCTCTTTTCATTAGGTATGATGATGTTTTTATTTAGAACAAAATGACAGCCACAGACCTCGATTTCCCAGGATTTCTTGCAACGGTGGTGGCCATCGAACCAGTGACGTAGATATATCTGCAGAGCAGGGGTTCAAGGAAGCTACTGCTCAGCTTACACCTGCCTTTTTGCCATTTGCTCTTCTCCCTTCATGTTTCTTCCAGCCTGGAAGAGATATTCTAGTCAGAAAGTGGAGTGGCTGTGTTATGACCATGAACCAGGAAGCCTTTTTACATAAGGAAACAGGAATATTGACATATCAGTTCTCGAGTGGCTGCAGTAGTCCTTTAGTGCTTACCTCCAAACTTCTGTTTTGTGAGACAGAATGGCTATGTGGTTACCAATGATGGCAATTCTCGACTGACTTATTTCTCACACATACATGCAAACGTTTTGGACTGTCTATTTAAGAAAGGTAGAGGCAAAAGGAAAAGAGTGATTGGCATTTATTTTAAATGATGTGTACATCCTGTGCCCTAAAGTTCTTTGAGGGCAGTGGGTGGCTGTGACATGCAGAATAGATACCTCCTTGGCCTGTTGTATTGACAGGCCGTGTTGTGCCGGAGCGTCAACCTCTGAGAGGTAGTTAAGATAAATGACATCTCCTTACCTTTTCCCCCTAGAGAGTACAGTGTCATTCTGCAGCCTGAAAGGCCATTTGTAAAGCTCACAGAGTTGCCTTAGCTATTAAAAAGAACAAAAATCAAAAGTGAAGCTCTTTCTCCGAGGAGAAGACGTGACTTTGGATGGTCTCTGTGCTCTCTTATGTTTCCCAGACACTCTTCTTCTGCACATGAGACAGACTACACCTCTCTTGGCATTCAGCCTACAAGGACTTGACTTGTCTTTCCCTTGTATATTGTCTTACTGTTTCTAAGCTACCTTTTGCTCCATGTGTTTTGAGACAAGAATTGGAACAGCTCATACTGATGAGTGTAAGGGTTAAGTCATACACACAAGAATGGAGTTTGCTTTATGAGCAGTTCATAAAAAGAGATAAGTTGTTATTTGCTTTTTATGCATGTAGGAAAGGGGAGCATGAGCTAATAGTACTTTCTGTAGAGGATCCAGAAGAAATTCAGTGTATATACGAATTTAATGCAAAATACAAACCCAAATGTGAATATTGGTTTCCTTCCAGATTTTCAAGACTTTAGGAAAAAAGAAAAAACAAAACAACCCCCCCCCCAGATTTCTTTTACTTGTAATTCTCCTGGTAGAAACCATCCTTCCACTCTTGAAAAGTGAATGGTATTAAAAATAGAATATATACATTTTGAACTTGACGGTATTTAAAATTAAGAGCGGAAGCTTATCTTTGGTTTGAACATGGCATGTAGTGTATTACACATTTTGGAGTACTATTTGTTCTTATGAATGTGATCCAAATCCCTTATTTTAAAGAAAAATGAAAGACCTGATTCTCCTTTTGTAATTCAGCACAACAAAAAAATTCCCCTTTATCCAGTGTGTACTCAACTATAAATTTCCTTTTAAATCAAGATTACATTTATATGATGAAAATAATAAGAGGAAATTGTAGATAATAATAAATATGTTTTACCCTATTTTCTCTGTAAAATACCTATGACAGCATGCACACAGCTTTTCCCTTTGCAAAAACAAGATTCTGGGAACATAGAAGAGATAGAATTCAAGAAATTAGTGATTGGAATGAGTCTTTTAAACTCTTTAAAAATAACAATAACCACTAATATCTATTGAACACTCACCATGAACCTGGTACTTTATGCATTTTAATGCATTTAATAATTATAACATTGTCAAGAAAATGCTCTCATTATTTCCATTTCTCTTATGAAGGAATTGGGGCTTAAAGGAATGTGCCTCTGATTGCACTGTCATTTGGATGGAGGCTCAGAATTGTAGCTTGGGCCACTATTCTTGAACCTTTGCACTTAATGTAGTAGTGTATCAGTTAGCATCTGCTACATTGAGTTTCCCCAAAACCAAGAGGCTTAAAACAGACATTAACTTAGCTCACAATTCTGTGGGTCAACAATTTGGACTGGGAGGACCTGTTTGGGGGAAGTGGGAGGAAGCACAGGCATGCCTAATGACAGAGCTGAGGTCAGAAGCTTAATTTCTCCACTCATACCAATCCAGGGAAACCTTTATTTGCTCAACTGAGCAGATGTCTCATGGGGCACCTTAAGGAAAGAATCTCACACCTGAGCTGTGACCTTTGGCAGGTGATACCCAAGGACATCCCTAGATGTGAATGTGCAAAGAGGAAAGAGGTGGAATAAAAACATGAAGGCAAGATATTCTTAGGGAATGTGGTACTTAAAATTCATTCACTGACTTGATTGTGGACTGACCTCTATCCAAGCAGTGCTGGATGTTGGTAGAGAATACGCCGATGTGGTCTTCTGACATTTGGGGGCATGGAATCTTGGAGAAGAAGTTCTGAGCCAGTAAACCCTTACACCAATTACCACTTGTGACACATGTTAGGCATGAAATAGAGCATTAAGATAGAAACTAATTAGAGGAGGGTCTATTTAGATAAGTTGGCCTAGAAAGAGAGATTTTGGAAAGGTGATAATGAAGCTGACATCTGAATGTTAGGAAGGATACTGCCATACAAAAAAGGGGGAGCAGACATGGAGATGGAGATGTGTGTGTGTGTGTGTGTGTGTGTGTGCGCGCACACACATGTGTGTGTGTGTTTGCATATAGCAAATACTGTATTTGGTGCAAGCCTAAGGTAAATGTGCAAATGTGAAAGTTCTAAGTGCAGGTTTTCATGTTCATGCCCAGTGATGAGACTCCTATGTAGCTCTTCTCATTTCTTTAAATGTTACCTAAAGAATCTCATAATCATAGGAGGGATTCTACCCAGCTGCTGCTCTGTAAAGATAAGGAGGGGTGCTCGTTGTAGGTGGAGTGTAAGAGCAGCAGATGGGGAGTAAGATTTGCCTTCTCATCTTGGCTTTGACCCTAATTCACTATGTGTCCTTGACAAGGGCATTCTGCCTACCAGAATTTAGTTGCTTCATTTGTAAAAAGAGTGAGCCCATCTAGGTCACAGTGATGTCAGTTCTGACTGGTGGGTAAGTGTTCTGTGGGAAGAGGAGTTTGAGGCTCATTACGATCTCTGTGGTCAAGAATTCTGTAATTGATTAAGGATGTCTGCCATGGAATTAGGAAGTAGTGTTGTGTATGTGGTATATTTGTCATTTCATGATGAACCTTCCATTTTCCATCATAGTGTTTTCTATGGCTTTTAGCTAATTGGAAAAATTTTGCAGCTTTCCAGTTATTGTGTTCTGATATTTAAAAATGTAGCAGTAATTGAAAACAATCAAGGAGGGGGCTAAATACATCAAAACAGTACTCTGCACACTTGTATCAAAGGGTTCAAACACACCAAATTGTGCACGGGAGGGAAGTGGATTTGTACTTCTCTCGTTTGTAATATTATTAGTGTGATTAATATACAGAGACCAGTATTTCCTGAAATTCATAATTTGCCCTATTCCTCCCAGAGCTTTGTGTTTCCCAGAATAATCATGCTGATCCATTTCCTTAAAAATGTACTGAATGCTTAAGTGCTCATTTTGCAAGGGCAGCAGCATAATTGGACACAGTGGGGAAACATCAGAGAAGCGGTTTGCTTCCTAAGGAGAGGAGAATGTGGTGTGAGTCGCAGCCGGATGGAACGTCACGCCAGGAGGGACCCCATCTCTGCACTGTGTCACTGTGTGGAATGCTTAAAGTCTATTTATGGAATTAGGGCTCGGGGACAAGGGCTAATTCTCAGCTGAATGGAGGGCTTCCCTGGGTTATAAAATGCATGTTCCTTTGAATAATGGGACTGAATGGGAGTAGAATGTTTCAGCATTTTTTCCCCAATGTGATAGCTCTTGGTGATACTGGTGATTTTACAACTGGATTTCATCTTCCTAAAACTCTGGCCTGTATGATCATTTTCCCCCCACCTTACCTCTTAAGTAGCCACTTTCAAAGCATCTCTATCTTACCTTTGAGGCTGGCTCTCTTGTTATACAGTCTGTACCTATAGTCTTAGCTTTAGAAACTAGAACAAAGGAGGGAGATCAGAGTCCTTAAGTTAAAACACATTGGAGGGTCATGCTCTCCTCCGTGCCTGTGTATTTCTGTGTTTCCCTCAAGCCTCTTCTCTCTCCTTTTCTAAAACAGTTCATTAATGCAGTGACCTTGGAGTCTTGGTCAGAGTTACTTTTCTGGAATTTCTGGGATCAACCTGTTAGATGTTAGCAGTGCTAACTTTGGGACAGGACTCCTTCATATTTGACACCCACAACTCTTCTGAGTTGAGGACAGTATCAATAAACCCTTTCCAGGAATCAGGCTTTGGAAAATCTCAGTTTGGTCAAGGTAATCATGCTGCACAAAACCAAAGGGGTGCCATTCCCATTGAATTCTGTGTAGTCTGCTTAGCATCTGTGGGACACTGATAGAGACCTACCAGGGAAATACACATAGTTTACTGAAGCCGGAGAGAAGGGGAAGACAGAAAAAGATGAAGAGTGGGCCAGGTGACAAAGTATGTCATGTGTCATGATCGAGTTTGGATTTCAAACTGAGTTCACCTGACATCAGTGGTGTTTAAGAAAGGCCCTTTTAGTCACAGCTAGGAGGGTAAGTAGGTGAAGGTCAAAGCCAGAGGGAAGAAAAAAGAAATATTGAGGTAAAACCTTCTTTCTGTTGACTTCCTTCAGGTCCATGGTTGGCACCGCCCTGGGCCAAACCACCCTCTCCCTTTGTGCAGATGGTTACGGTCAGCGCCTGATGAATGCCTGCTCCCACTTGTTTTGAGTCCTCCACACTACTACGAGAGTAATCTGATAATCATGTCACCCTGAATGCGACCCCTCAGGGATCAGGTGTTTGCGTTGCTCATGATCAGGAGACAGAATTTCCTACTATGGCCAGCACAGCCTTTCAAGAGTCAGTGGGTACCAACCTCGCCACCACCTTGACCTTCATTTCTGTCTCTTTTCCCTGTTCTCACCCACTATATGTTGTTTGCTTTCACAGAACTTTTCTACACCCTTTCATTCCCCCGCTGCCTTCACCATAAACTTACTTAGCCCGGTTAATCGCTATTTACTGCCCCCAGTCCTGCTCCTTGCCACTTCATTAGGGAAGCTTAGTTTCCCTCTTGTTTGCTACCTGTTACCTATCATGATACCAGGTCTGTCTCCTTTCTAGAATTCACCTCAGTTGGAAATTTATGTTTATTTATATGAATCTTTGATTGTCATCTATCTTTCCTGCAGAATTATAAGCTTCATGAGGGTGAGTGTTATTTTTGTCAGCTGGTCACATATCCTCCCCCTCCCTTAGTACATTGTCTTATAAATAGTAACAATCAGAAATACTTTCCAGTGAACAGATTAGGGACAGTGGGGATCTGGGTAAAAGACATCAAGAAAAGGACCAGAGAGGGTGCCTGGGTGGTTCAGTTGGTTAAGCAACTGCCTTCGGCTTAGGTCATGATCCCGGAGTCCTGGGATCGAGTCCCGCATGAGGCTCCCAGCTCCACGGGGAGTCTGCTTCTCCCTCTGACCTTCTCCCCTCTCATGCTCTCTCTCTCTCTCACTGTCTCTATCTCAAATAAATAAATAAAATCTTTAAAAAAAAAAAAAAAGAAAGAAAAGGACCAGAGAAATGGGATGGATTTGTGGGATTGGTAGTTTCTATTTCCTAAATCATACAGAGAGTAATCTGGTTTTAGCTTATGTGAGTGAATAGACGGTGGCATCCACAGCATTCTGTTTTATCTCTAAACAAATGCAAGGGGTCCAGCATTATAAATGCAAAATGAGCAACTTATCCAGAGAATTCCTCAACAACATGAAATGTCTAGCCCATGCTTTGTATTTATTTTCTTTCTGTTTGATCCATAACAATGGGAGTCATTAAAATCTTAAGGGCAAGGGTGTTTTTATTATAAGCACGTCTTCCTATAGATTTTGTTAAGTATTCTGTCTTTGTTATCTTGTGAACACAGAAGGGTGTAGTTTTGAGAACTGAAATGCATGAAATTTTGGTGTTGATGGAAGTACACCTTACTTACAACCCATGAAAGATGTTAGTGAGAAAGAGGTTGGGCAATGCTGAGTCCAGGCCTGACCTATCTAATTTCAGCATTAGCTAGGTAGCCTGGGGCAGGTCACAGAGCCCATTTTCATCAGTTGTAAACCCAGAATGAAAATACTTGCTTATTAGTAATAGGGTTGTTGGGAATTAGAAATATCTGCAAAGTGCCTGACACTTAGAAGGCATAAAAATGTTGCCGTCACAGTGATGGCATTAGGTCTATACCAAACTTCAATTGTAGTGTGTGTATGGCAAGTCGTCTTAGAACGAAGGCTTTAACTTTCTTGGAAACTAAATTTATCCCTTTTGAAACTCTCTCTCCTGGCTTGCTCTTAATCCAGGAACCCACATTGTTTTACAAGTACCTAGCAGCACATTTCACTACATGTTAATTGCCTTCCTTTCTGATGTTGGAGAATTTAAATAGTGACTCACCTCACAGGATGCCTCCAGGTCTGGTGAAAATCGCCAGAAGATAAAAGAAGATTTTACTGAGCTTTGTTTTGATTTCTCCATATTTCCAGTTTTTATCCATAGCTTTCAAGACTCACATCAAGTGTTTCTAAGTATATATTAGAGGTTCTCATCCCTGACTTCAAATTAGAATCAAGTAGGGAGAGTTTAAAAAACTGTCAAAACTTGACCCCACTCTACCCCAATTAAATCAGAGTCCCAGGAGTTTTATGCTCTGACATCCTGATTTTTCAAAAACTCCCCAGGTGAGGGATTCTAATATGTAATTGGGGGTGAGAACCCCTGATGTAAATAAAGCTTATCTTTTTTTAAAGTTTAATTTAATTTGTTTTGAGAGAGAGAGAGAGAGAGCATGGGGGAGGGTGGGGTGCAGTGGGATAGAGAGAATCTCAAGCAGGCTCCATGAGGGGCTTGATTTCATGACCCTGAAATCACAACCCCAGCCAAAATCAAGAGTCAGATGCTCAACTGCCTGAAGCACCCAGTCACCCCTAAATAAGGCTTATCTTAAACTCCACCCTCTATCCACACTCAGCCATATGAGGGTATACTACTTTCAACCCCATATTATTTATTTGTGGATTGAAATGAATGAATGAATGAATGAATGACTAGAATGAGTGAATGAATAGCCCCCTAGGTTACTGAATAATGCTTACCTTGTATTCTGCTTTGATCTTCAATCTATCCTAGTAAACTTAAAATCCTTCTTAAGGTCTGTATCAGGGTAATTTCTCTGGATACCCCATAGTGCCTAGCATAGTACCTTCGAGAGAGTACACACTCAGGAAATGCCTGTTGCATAAGTGAAAGATTTACAGTAAATACCTATCACGTGACAGGAAGATTTATGGAGTTCACCTGTTAAGAATAAGCAACTCTTCTCTTCCTCCTGACTCTTATAAATTTCTCTTCCTGTGAATTTGAATGATAAACATTTTTCTACTTGTAATAAAACTATGTAGTTGGGCTGTCTATACCTAATTGTCTCTGAGCCTGTTCAGATAGTCCTATAGCTTATCTTGAACCATGGGCTCCCCAAATGTCCATGGATGACACTGATGAATGGATAAAGAAGATGTGACACAGGCTTGTGCGCGCACACGCACACACACACACACACACACACACACACACACACACAGGAATATTACTCAGCCATAAAAAAGAAAGAAAGCTTGCCATTTGCAATGATGTGGATGGAGCTAGGCAGAGTGTTATGCTAAGTGGAAAAAAGTCAGAGAAAGACAAATAACATGTGATTTTACTCATATGTGCAATTTAGGAAACAAAACAAATGAACAAAGGAAAAAAAGTAGAGACAAACCAAGAGACAGGGTGAGGGATGTGTTAAATTGGTGATGAGGATTAAAGAGCACACTTGTGATGAGCACCAGTGTCAAATATAAGTGTTGAATCACTATATTGTACACCCAAAACTAGTATTACACTGTATGTAAACTGGAATTTAAATAAAAACTAAAGGGGAAAAAAAAAAAGAACCATTGGTTCCTACCTCTTGTTGGGCTCCAGCTCTGTACAGGGGGTGAGGAGAACCATCTGAGCTCCAAGTCACTTCATCCAGGACATTGGAGTGAGTTTCCCTCTTCTTGCCTTGTGTCACTCTAGACCCTCACTTAAACATGAGGGCTCGAACCCACCCTTTGGCACACCTTTCAAACTCTCCATGATCTCATACTTTGGGGACACAAACTTCTACTAAGACTTTACCCTAGACCTTCCCCCAAGGTAAATTTAGCTAGACCTCCTGAAGCACCCCTTAATTGCTGTTGACTTTATTTGTTGTGATCTTTTTTTCCCTTAAAAAATGCCATTCCAGTAGGGAGGGGTTTCACATTCCCAGGCCATCAGGGTACAGGGTACACACAACTCAATCTCGTTTGGACCTTGGTCAAACTCCAACTCTTTCTTAATCTGAGTTTCACAGTCAGAAACATGCAAAAACATGCATTTTTTCCTTTCTCATTTTACTTTTGTGCTGTAGGGTCCCAGTGACCTCAATGTGGTCATTGTACCCAGTGACTTCACACATTCTTTTGCTTCTAACTTACTCTGGTGCTTTTCCCTCCAGTACAATAAACGCTCCCTCTGACCACCTCCTCTGATCAATACTTCCCATTCCACAGTGAGGTTTATTGATGTAAATGTGCACAGGACACCTTTCATACCATTCTATTTGTCCTCCTGGGAAACAAAAGCTAATCTCAATAGCCTTTGAATGCAAACAATTAAGGAAGAAAGATCCTAGTACCCCACCTCCACCGGACAGATAAAAGGAAATAAGCAAAATAAGGAAATCTCCATTCAGACTGGGTACTACTGGGATGTCTAATGAAGCCATGTCTATTTTTTAAAAAGTGGATTTAGCTTATAAACTGCTGGAATAATGCTGGCACAAGTCTTGCTGTCCACATGGGTGGCAGGCATTTGAAACGTAGAAGATCAAACATACTGTGGCGAGCATTGAACATCACTTTCCCAGTGTGCCCATGGTAGTTAATAAATTGTCAAAAATAATAAGACAGCTGCCAAGAACAGAAGCTATAAATAGCAAATAAATAAATAAATAAATAAATAAATAAATAAATAAATAAATAAATAAATAAATATCAGACATGACTGCTGTGGATCCTTCTGAAAGATAATCTTCCTTATAAGTAACTTCTGTGAGCTGCAGAGAGTTCTTCGATGGTAAAACGTACACTCCTTGCTCCTGAAGAGAGCGACCAGGAAATGAGAATGCTCCCAAAGACAGGGAGTTAGGTAGGCTGCAGCCTACAGGGTGGCCATTACATTAAGTAATTTAATGAACACTGATACTGAGGAAATAAATCAAATGCAAACAATCAACACCAATCAAGGAAGCTGAGCATTTCAGGCACTTAAAATGTATTAAATGAGTGTTTCAATCACAGTGGGTACTTTTTCACAAACTCTCTTAATCAGCTAGCATCATTTTTGACAAAGTGGCCCATGCATGTAAATATGGTGATCTTAAAAAAACACAACGGTCCGTTCACACACGAACACTGTTAGGAATGGAAATTCTGCTGGGGGTTTTCACAGATAGGGTAAACAACAGAAGATGCATTGGGAAAGGTCAGTGAAAGTCAATTTTTGGGGAAAAAAAGCATTAATATTTTGAACGTGGTGAAAAAAATATTTTCAAACATAGAATAAAATTTGAGGTCTAATTATAGGCAGCCAATTCACCTCCCAGAGGTAATTATTTTTGTTTTATTATGTATCTTCCATAAATTTCTATTCATGTTTAAATTCTTATATAAGCATTTCTATTTGTGTATTTATTACGTTTACCTATATTATACACACGTATAATTATCAATATTGTATTTATAAGTACATAAATCATATGATATACCATGTTTATATATGATTTATATAGTCATATATATTATTTATTCAAAACCCATTATTTGGCATCTTGTTTTTGGTCTATAATCATAAAGATCTTCCTGTATCAGCCTGTATAGTTGTATTGCATTCTGCTTAAGGTTGCATAGTATTTTATTGTCTGAGTCTGTTTATATAACCATTCCCTTGTAAGGCATTTAGATTATGTCCTGTTAGGGAAACTCTAGTTTTTTGAACACACACACACACAAATATATATACACATATTTGAACATACAGTTGGAATAATTTGGGGTTTTAAAAGACAAAATACTTGGATTCCAAGTATGTATTCTACATTTCTCAGTGTACACACACACACACACACACACACACACACACTTTTCCACTTTTCATGTACTGTTTTCTAATTCTCGTTTAAGTATTAGTATTATATCTGTATTGCAGACTATGAAACTGAGGAACAGAGAGGTTAAGCAATTTGCCAGAGGTCACACAGATAATAAACACATGACTCTTCCTCTGAACCCAAGTCTCCTTTTCATTTTGACTTTAATCATATTTAACCACTGCTCAGCAGTTTTTGATCAGTATAAAACTATCAGTTATAATTGTATATACTTCAAAGAATGTGTGTATCTTAAAATGCTCAGGAAAATGTTTTTGTTTTGTTTTCTAGCCAGAGGAAAATACAAGTTCGTTTTTTTTTCAATCAAAAGGGGTGTCTGAATTGTAAAAGTTACATCAGTGTCAGCAGAGAGTAAAGGTGGATATTCCTACTTTTGTAAGGGACTTATGACCCTCTTGTTAGTAGCTATCCCTGGAGAAATTTACATATATATTCCTGGGAGGAAGCTTTTCTATTTTAAATATCAAGTGAATTAGTAGTATTCTGTTTGTCCTTACATTTCCACTGCACATCTTCACATCTTTGAAGAGATTTAGTTCTTTACACTTTCAGGGAACTTTAATTGATTTGGGAGTAATAAAAGTATTTTGATTCTTAAAATTCCAAGTGCTCTTGGAGGTCTGGGAAAACATATTTGAAAGTTCTTCCAATAACACTGGCTATCGGTGCATTTACATAAGGGGACTGCTGTTTAACTTTACAGTTTATATTTTATATTTTATATTATATTTATATTTTAAATATATCTTTATATTTTAGTTTGGTATTCAAGGCCCACAGGTATCTCTGGTCAACCCAGCCTTCAAGTCCTCGTGTTTGCACTCACTTCATACAGTCTTTGTTCCAGGGAGATCAGAGAACCCACTCTCTCCCACAAGATGGCCTGTATCTTCATAACTTTTTGCCTTTGTTATGCTGTTTCCTTCTTCAGGGACTGTGTTTCTTCCCAGTCTGCCTTGGCACAGTGCTATCTCCTCTGGTTAAGTGAATGCTCTGTTTTCAGGAGTTCTGGAGCCTTTACTGTCTTTGACAGTATGATATTCATTATATTTGATCAGAGGTAGTTATTCATATATCTTCCTCATACCCTTGTTTGAGGGTTTCTTGGCAGCAACTGTGTCTTCATTTTTGGGTCCCTGGGGTATGTTACATTGGTGAATCAGAGCAGGAGCTAATGCATGTGAATAAAGTCATAAATAAATGAATGATTGAATGAATGATGGACTTTTACTTTCTGGATTCATGAATATGAACAGAAATGATTGCTTTACTTTTTTACTTTTTTGTACTATCTTGTAGGTTTTCAGTCTTGCAAAAAAAATTTTTTTTTGACAGCTGTCATGAGGATTCTTTTAATGCAATCTGGCACTAAATACCTTGCCAGATACATTTTCCTTGAGGACACTGATAATGGCTTTTTATGGTTAAGATCCCTCTAAGGCTATGTACATGCATCAATGATTTCATTTTTCATCTATCTATTCATTGACTTTTATTAAGCATTTCAAAGAGCCCAGACCCTGGGCCAGGTGACAGCAGACCCAAGACAGTGAAAGCATACTTTCTACCTCTAAGGATACGACAGTTTTCAGCCTGACACCTATCAGCTTTTATAGTTGGATCTCTTTACTGCCCTTCACACACACATAATAATCACTATTTATTAATAACTTTCTGTATGCCTTATGTACACCCTTGATAGTTCCCTCCTAACAACTCTGAGAAGTATCAGGATCCTTATTTCATGGGGGAGGAAGTGGAAACTCAGAGAGCTGAAGTGACCCGACTAAGCACTTAGAGCTACTCACTAGTGAAACTGCCATTTGAACCATCATTTACTGACGTCAAAGCCACCACACCATAATGCCTTTCCATGGGCATGTCCTTCCTTCAACAGGATCTCTTGGGATATGGGACGTCTCTTGCTTATTTTCATATCAAAATTTTAAGCTCTCTCAAGCCCACTGAAATGCTTATTGCAACAAAAATATTCAACTTGACCTACCTCCTTGCCAACTCCTCTTTTGCTTAAAAATTTTAGCTTTTTTAGAGGTCCAAGTCCATACTCACATTTTTGGTATCTGTATTATTGGAATATTTTGACTGCAAGTAATGGAAACATAATTCATACCACTTTTTACAAAATGGAGTAAAAAACAAATAAATGATCATGAATTATATTGGATAATGGAATTGGGGAGATTTTTGTGTTAGCCTACAAAACTGAATAAATAACTGCAGGAGTGGGGTTGTTGGAGACCGAACGCAAGCTTTTGTGACTGGAACCAATGGCCGAGAACTGTGAGGACATTCTCTTTTTTTTTGCACTACCTTGCATCTCCACTTCTCTCTACCTCTTGATGGGTTGGCAGCTTCTCCTGCTAAAGATGAACTTCCTCCAGGCATCCAAGGAAGAATGCACAGGCAAATCCAACATTTTTTCTTCTGAACATCATGATCTTAGCCTTTCCCCAGAAGCATGGGGCATTTTACTTTTCCAGCTGAGGCAGAAAAATCTCTGAGAAGAACCTCAATTGGCTTGACTTTGAGCTCATCCTTCACCCAATCTTTCAGTCTGTCAAGAAGAATGCTACTGTACTTGGAAGGTCTGTGATAACACCACTGGTTGGAGTAGTAACTGGGTGAAGGAAAGAAGGGTGATTCCACCAAAAGAGAGGTCATGAGGAAATGTGCCATGTGAACATCAAATATTAAATGACACAGTCAACTCTAGAAAGTGGCATCGGGATTTGTGCTAGTATAATTATGTGGACCATATGTAGAGGGCATTTGTCTGGTACTACCTCAGTTTATGTCTCTTCTGGAATCCTGTATAATATAGCATTTGTCACTCTTAAAAATATCCAGGTTTAGATGATAAGTGATATGGCCATTTTAACAATCAGATACGATATTTGAAATTGTGATGGGCTTGAGGAGTTCAGAATGGCCTTCCTTCCCTTGCACCTAAGATCATTCTGGGTATACAGTAGTCATCTGGTCTTCAACTGATTAGGAAATAACATGGGACAGTGGGCCAGGCATTGGTCCCAAATCAGATAGTCACTTCTCTAGTCTTGACCTAGCTGGTTGGTCAACTTGTGTGATTTGGAGCCTGTCATAACACCTGTCTGAGCCCCACCTGTAAAATGGCTGAAATGATAGAAATCTTGTTTCCCTCATCAAAGCATTAGGGAGAGGCATTTAGCTGATGCATGAGAAAGTATGGTATAGACTGTTCAGTTCTGTATTGGTATAAAAGTAATAATAACAGCCAATATTTTTAGTGTTTAGGCATTGCATCAAGCTTTTGCATAAACTGTCATTTTATTTGCAAAACAACCCTATGAGATATTTAGTATTATTATCTCTATATTAGAGATGAGAATACTAGAGGATAGAGAAGCAAAGATACTTGCCTAAAATATAGCGAAGAGTTGGCAAAGCTTGGATTCAAACTCAGACCATGGCCGTTCATTACCAGGCAGTGTTGAATTACTTTCACATATGGAGCATGTGTCTCTGTGTGTGTAAGACAGATGAAGAGAGAGGGGAGGGGAGGAGGACAGAGGGAGTTGTCTTTCTTGACTCTGCTGAGAGGAAGCAGCAGCCTGGTTGTCATGAGGAGTAGCCATCCTCCAAGATGGCAGAGCAGACCAGCACTGGTTAATGGCTCTGGGATGATCCCATATTGAGGGACATCCGTCCCTTTGTGCTCTGACATTGATGTTACTGTCAGTTGACAGTGAGCTTTATCATCAATCCCTTCAAGTACAAAAGGCCACTGTTCGGAAACTGTCATTAAAAGCTGCCTCTCTCTTTTTAAAAGCAGTCTCTCCTTTATTCCCTCCATAATAGGAGCCAGTGTACCAGAAGAGACTGACCTTAAGTTGAGCCTGTTTAGTTTGGGGTAAAAAAAAAAAAAAAAAAGAAGAAGAAGAAGAAGGAAAAAAAGAAATAGAATAGGTTATGTTTTTAATGTATTTAAGATTGAGGCACAGAATTAGAAAGGAGTTGGGGGAGGTAGGAAATAGAAAGCAGGGTGGGAGAAAGCAGAGGTGGCCTTGGGTTTGCTTTGCTTTGGGATAATGGGCATTTCTAGTTAAATCAACACAGTCTATTTCACAGCCTGTCTCCTGGTGATGTATATACTCTTTGGACAGGGTTGTGGGCTGCCTAAAGATCTCTTTTAGCCATAGGACATGGGTATAAATAAGCTTTATGTAGTCACAGCTGCTAAAAGTGATTATGGGTAGAGTGCATTCCAAAAGGATAGGGCAGGATGTTCATTGTTAAGGGAAAGGAGGGGAAGGGGAAGATCCCAAAGGGAAGCAACAAGCAGAGTTCTCCTGAACAAACTTCCTCCATGGTCTTTGTCACTTTTTAATGACTGTTTAGGGAGGTGATTTTATTGTCATTGCAAACAAAAACACTTGTGATTGAGAAGTGACTCAGTATGGAAGTTAAGAACATGGATTTTGCAATCACGCTTTCCAGGGACAGATGTAGCCTTTGTCACAAGTCACACAACCAGTATGCAAGTTGCTTAACCTCTCCATGCCTGTCTCCACAGCTATAACCCAGCCTGTACGTTAGCTGTGAAGCTGAAATGAGTTGGCACATAGTACTTGGCACATAGTGAGATCTCAGCCAACATGAGCCCTCGTTCTTATTTACATTTCGTGCATTCATAGACACAAACAAGGCAACGGACAGGAACCGATCATTCTACGTTTTGAGAGTGCTTGGAAGGAAGGTCAGTTGGTATATAATTTTTCTCTCACTCACTGTTCCCTGCATGAGGTTGACAGAAAAGGCCTTTATGAGGAGGTAGCATTTGGGTAGAGACCAAACAGGGAAGCTGGAATCAGCTGTGGGAGAAGCATCCCAAATGAAGGAAACGGAAGGTCCTGAGGAAGGGAAAAGGAGCTTGTTGTTTTAGAGGAGATGCAAGG
Organism: Nasua narica; assembly: GCA_028533885.1. Taxonomy (NCBI): domain Eukaryota; kingdom Metazoa; phylum Chordata; class Mammalia; order Carnivora; family Procyonidae; genus Nasua; species Nasua narica. Next base: position 4,622,633 of record CM052805.1, read on the forward strand.
AACCAGTGTGTCTGCAGTACAGTGAGCAGAGCAGGCCTGGCAGGCCTTGAGGAGAGGCAGGTAGGTGGGGGCCAGATCAGGCAAGACCTTCCATGCCAAAGTAAGGACATGACTTTCATTTTATTTTATTTTATTTTTCAAAGATTTATTTATTTGGTGGGGGGTGTGTGTGTCAGAGACAGCAGACTCCCCACTGGGTGTGGAGCCCAACATAGGGCCCTATCTCACTACCCTAAAACCATGACCTGAGCCAAGACCAAGAGTCCTACGCCCAACCAACTGTGCCACCCAGGTGCTTCTGTCTTTCATTTTAGACCAGTGGGAAGCCACTGGAGATTTAAAGAGTGGCTTGCTCAGATTCATATTTGAAGATTACTCTGGCTATGGAACAAAAAATGGCTTGTAGATTGGGGTTGAAAGATCAGAAGGGGTGTGTTGCTGTTGAATGGAGAAGAGATGATGTTGACTTTCCAGGGAGCCTCAAGGTTGGATCACAGCCCCCAGCCTCCAGCAGACAAGGTCTGGTGCTCTAGCTGTGTGTTCTCATCATCATGTTTACTTTATTACATTCATCTTCCATTGCTTAATTGTTTTCATTAGGCTGTAAGGTGAGGGCTTTCTGTCTTTCCTCTGCTTCTTTATATGCTCAATTCCTTGTCTATTGCCAAACTCTTAAAAGGCTCTCAGTATTTATTTAATGGATGAATATTGATGAAAAATATAGTGCTCATTGCAATGTTTATTTTTGCAAGGGCATGTTATTAGAACATCAAGTGATCTACTTCATGAAGAGGAAAGTCATTCCTTTTGAACTTGCAGTATTTGTGATGGGATGTGGGATTCTAGATATCTTTATGTCAAAGAAAATGACCAACACTGGATCTTGGACAGGGCAAAGGCAGTAGTAATACCTGGCTGGGCTCTGTTTTCTGCAGCAAGATGTCCCCTTCGCTCCTTATCTGTGGTATCTCAACCAGGAGCCCTAGTTAATTTTCATGCAGAAGAAGCCTTTGAAACCCAGGCCTCTTTCATGCTCTGGGAAGATTTGAGAGGGGTCAGCCCTGTTTAGATTGGTTCTCTGCACCAGTCGGGGAAGCCTGCTGGCTATTCTCAGCATGGAGTATGTTGCAGGGAGGAGATGAGCAGGAAACAGACCAAAGAACCAGGGCACTTCCCAGCTTGAATCAGGCCTGTCTTGTGTGGATTCATTATTTTGTTGAAATTAATCCCCAGAATGGCAGACATAGTATATTTGAATGTGAACTGATGGTGCATTTCATGGCCAAGTGAATGTGGTTTCGGATTATCCATCCTGGTTGATTGTCCTTGCCTCCAAACCCTTCCATTAGCACAGATAATTGAACTATACCTGGTTTTGTGTTTTCACACCCAATTTGATGTCCTTATGGCGTTTGGTATGGGGTGGGGGTGTGCGATGATCTCTTCCTGCTAGCTTTCATTCACAATGGAGCTGATGTAGTTTATAAACGACAGTGACTCTAGCTGTCACTTAATGAGAGCTTCGCATGTTCCAGTCATTGTGCTCAGTCCTTTGCCAGGATTATCACATGCAGTCCTTACAACCATCTTATAGTAATACTCATAATAATACAAATAACCACTTATTTGGTATTTACTGTGTGCCAAGTGGTGTTCTAAGTAATGCATGAATTAACTCATTTATTCTTCAAAACAACTCAAAAAGCAGTAACTCCAATCCCCAGGAATGAGAGTCACATGGATCAAGACCTGAATGGTATACATGGTATTGAACCAGGTGGAAGACTTGGCTATAACGTATCATCAAGCCAAGGATGATACAGCTATCATCCTCTTGTTACAGGGAGCTCAGAAAGGTTAATTTCCTTGCCCAAAGTCACACACCCAGTGTGTGCTAGGGTCAGGGATTGAACTCATCTTTCTGTCTCTAAAGCCCTTGCTTTCTTTTAATTATAGCCACTGAGAACCAAAAGCCAGATGTTTATTACTGGTGGGTGTGGGACACTTGAGACTATGACAGAAAAACCATCTTCCAGATTTTTATTAAAGTGTAATTTTACAATGATACTATGGCAGAGTAAGTGTAGGGATCTGATATTTCAGTTCTGTAACTTTGGGGGCAGTCAACCAGAAGAAAAATCAAAAAGCCCCAGTTGGTCAGAAGAGCAGGATATTACAGGATGCTCTTGCTTTGTTTTCTTCTCCCTGCCAAAGTTTTGTTGTTATTGTTGCTATTGTTGTTTGTAAACTGTTTGTGACTGTGTATAGCCAGGAGCCAGAAGGACAACAGGGGTTTTGTAAATTTGCAACAGATATTCCGATAAGATAAGTACATAATTAGCATGGAGCAGCAGGTGAGGTTGTCTGGAAGATTTAAATTCTGTATAGGGAATTAGCAAATAGTTCCTGATAACAGTGACTTTCAGATGAGTGTGAATGGGGAGCCTAGGCCCAGCCCATCTAGACAGTTAATAATAGAATGGATTGTTCAAGAACAACAATTATTTTTATGTGCTTACCATGTGACAAATAATATGCTAGACTTATGTATATATATTATATACTGGATTTCTTACAATAACCGTATGATGTAGGTACTATTATCATCCCCTTTTACAGATAAGAATATTGAATTTCTGTTGAAGGGACATGGCCATTCCTTCTCTCTCCCTCCCTCCGTCTCACCCGGCTCTCCCTCTCTATTATACACACATATCCCTCTAACAAATGGCAAAGTTGGGATTTGAATTCAAGCCTCCTCTAACTCCAAATCCTGTTCTCCTAGAGGTCAACATTAGGAGTTTCAATAAAAAGGCTACTAAAAGCAATCTGATTTATTTCCCACTGTCCCTTTACAATCATCATCATTTTAGCACCCCCTAAAGTAATCACATCTGCTGGTGTACCACCTGCTTTGGAAAGTGAAGCGGACTACAGTCTCCATGCACTAACTCATGGGCAAGTCACGGCAAACCTCTGACATAGGCAACACTATTACCGTACCTGTGGCTCATATGGGAAAGCTGAGATTAATTTTCCAAAGTCACGTACACAGAGGTTGTACCAGACCCTGGTCTCTGAGCCCTAAGTTTGTACTTAACGACATGCTATTTTGTCTCCCAGCCAAAGCTAGCCAGATGATTTGTGGGTGGATAGATAGGTAGATAGATCAATCAATTGATACTTAAAGGTATACCTATGTATATACATACTTCTCCATCCCTCTATCTCTGTATCTGTCTGTCCATCCCTCTATCTCTGTTTCTAACTGTCTGTCCATCTGTCTAAATTTAGAATTCAAGACTGTGCTGCCATTCTCCTTCTTCTGAGTCATCTGACCAGCTCACTGCATTGGAAGCAGCAGTGCACTTAACTCCTTGCTTACATTGGTATTCCTCTTTGTAGCAGCCCCTGTCACAATAGCAATTGGAATAAAACCCAGAGTAGTGCAGAGAATATAAATGGGTTATTTTTCTCTTCAACTCTGAGTAGGACAAAATTCTCATAAAGAACAAGGGAACAAAGGTTCTGTGACAAACATACACCAGGGGACTCTAGCTCTCTCTCATATAGCCTGTGTAACATAATGGAAAGAGAAATTTAGGATAAAAGGAATTCAAAGAGAATTTTAGGTTGCCTTGCTGGATGGAGGCTCATGGTCCTGTGCATTTATATGCATCATCATTAATAGCATTTATTGAATATGTACTCTGTAAGCAAAGCTATTACGTGTCCCCTACCTATCCAGCTTATGACTCAGTGAGAATAGATGCATATGAACTGAACAGATGTATTTACAGAGAACTTTAATCTGTGTATGTATCACCTACATAAGTGGAGGTAGTCATTAAAAGGGACTACCCAATGCCATTGTTAGAAATAAGAGCTTTTTGAATAATTAAAAACTGACGTGAAATTAAACTCTCTATTTTGAGAGGCAGAACAGTGAAATGGTTGAATGTGGACTTGGTTGTGATCCTGGCTGAGTTTGAAGCTTGATTCTAATGTCAAATGATTTGGGACAAAGTGAAGGACCACTCTCACCTTCAGTTTCTTTGTCCATAGAAAGGGAGATCTTGAATATCTGTGCACCCCTTATAAACCTGTGGCTCATATAATCCAACCTCTTTACCAAATGCCAGTCAATCAAGGAGAACAACAAAAAACAATAGTTGTTGACAAAATAACTTAGAACGGCTTGCTGATTTCTCCGGGGGGAAAAATGTCTATTAAACTGAATTTAATTTATAATCTTCAGCAACATTCTTCGTGTCCTGTTTTCCTCCCTGTGTTCTTGGATTTGTACTGTGTCACCACCTTGCATGAGCCGTGTCCGATCTGTCCCACCACCACTGAGCCCTCAGCCCATTAACCCCCTACTTTCTCCCCACAGAGAGATTATTCATGTGTGGTTTGTCCTGTTTCAGTAAGCCTACCGATTCCTCCTCTTCCTCTCGGTCTCCAAGTTTTGCATCGGCTATGTCCAGGCACCTGATAGATGAGCAAGCTAGGGAAGGAGAGAAGCTGAATAACACATCTGCTTACCAGCCAGGGAGGTGGGTAGGGCCTGAAAGTACTGCCATATCAGTACCTTTTGGTTTAATTCCCGCTTTTAGTCTTGCTCTTACTTGCCAAAGGCCCATAACGAAGCTCAGACAGGCTCAGACCGCTCATTCCCAGACCCAGAAAAAGTCTGGCGCTGTGAGACGTAGCAACATCTACAGGTTAACTCAGGGCCACTTTTTCCAAGGTCCTGATGGGATGGGCGCAAGGTAGGAGGAGGGCTTGTGGTTTGTGCAGCCAAGAGACAAAGGCAAATGGCAGGAGAAGAAGAATGAAAGAGGTGGAAGCTGATGTGAGCGGTTGCTCCCCTAGGCTGGTGTTTGACGTGTGAATAAATGATGGTTTCCACTGAGAAAACTCCCTTCAGTCGAGAAACCCTGGTTTAGGAAGGGATTGCTAACAGCAGTGCATAGGATGGATAGAAGTCGTATCAGATCCTTAGCAGGCTGCAGCAAGGATTGGAGTGTGTGCACCCCGATACATAACCCAGCACCTTCACAGCCAGCAGGAGTACCATGGGTATATGTAATAGTTGTAGGACAAAGAGGCATGGGGCTGGAGGTATTGAGAAGGAAGTGCAGATTTTTTTTCAAAGGTTTATTTAATTGAGAGAGAAAGAGTGAGTGAGGGGAGGGGCAGAGGGAGAGAATCTTTCAAGCAGACTCCCGGCTGAGCATGGAGCCCAATGTGGGCAGATCCCACGACCCATGAGATCTTGATTTGAGCTGAAACCAAAGAGTCGGATGCTCAACCGACTGAGCCACCCAGATGCCCCCACATTTTATTTTTTGATGTATTTTATTTTTCTGACTTTATTAAGATGGTGCCATAGTCAAAGGAACTGTAAATTCACTCTCAGCGGAGATGTTAGCCAAATCTCTCTTTTCACCATCCAAATTAGAAGACAGTGTTAGCAACATTTGATGTTGAGTTTCTGAATAAGATTCTCACTGCCCTTATCCTGGCATCTTTTGTAACATTTTATTTATTTTTAAAACTCCTCAGAATTCTACATTTTTGTCTAGGTTCACTCAGTCCTCCACAGCCAGCTGGCCATTAAAGAAATTTAGAGAGAAAATTGCTGAAGCAACTATGCTCTTGTTTGTTTTGCATAATCAACCAAAATAGCCCCAGAAGTGATTATACTTGAAGTTTCAGTGGTAGCACAGATATACTGTTGTTCACCTTGACCCCATTTAGGACTATATCATTCACTCAGATTTTATTATCTGTCTCAAGCAAGAATTTCTTGTAAGAATACATGTGTTTTTGATTCGTGTGTGTGTGTGTGTGTATGTGTGTGCATGTGCACATATCCACTGATTAATTCTGTATCCTGTTCCCAAATAAATCTTTCTCAGTCACATCTCTACTCATGTCACACCTCTGCTCAAAAATTTTCAGTGGCTCCCTGTTGCTTATCAGATCAACCCTAAGCCACTTCATATGGCACTGAATGTCTTCCGTGATCCAACCCTCCCTGTTTTTCACTCTTATCTTTCCCTACTCTGTTGTGTGCATTTCACTTTTTAACTAAGCTAGGTGAATTTTTAAAATGTTTATTAAAAAAAGAAGAAAAGAGTGAATCAACAAGATTCCAAGTCCTTTTAAAACATTAAATGAACAATAAGGAATAATGAGACACAGACTTTTCTTATACTCACTTTCTAAATCAAAATTGTTATTTGCTTCTGACAGGGCATCCGGTATTTAATTTTACTTTGTCAGACAGGAAATCTAGAGCTGCACATTCCAAGTGTGTGCATTTATGAATTTTTCATTAATTACTCTGACCAAAATTGGATACAAGCCTAGCTTAAAAGATCACCCATTGTTTATTTATTCAGTTTGTTATCCAGGTCACCTGCTATCCAATTAAATCTATCATTATTCCTTTGCTTTTGCTTGTTACATTTGCAAAATGCTTTGTTTGAGGTCTTTCAGTAGCCTTCCTGCTCTCCTATCCTTCACGCAGAGTGCAGTAACTGATCTAGTGAAAAGTTCAACAGCAATCACATCCCAAACAAGTGAAGCATAGCACTTTCTTGATAAATGAATATAGACACATCCACGTGTCTCCATTTCCAATTTAAGTAAGCTTGTGCAAGAAGTAGGAAAAATATCTTTCTTCTTTCTCTCTTCTGCAAAGTCAGTTTGCCTTCTGGATTTACATCCATGTGTCCCCTTTCAAAATCTCTGCGTGTGCACAGTTAGAGACAAAAGTACAAAGAAATTGATTTAAAAATATCTGACAAAAATAAGTCAGTCCCCCCCCCCCCACTTCAAATCTCTGTCCATAGTCCTGTTTAAATATTTCTTTATCTTTGTGAGAAATAGAATTTAAGGTTTTCCAGTTCTGGTAAACAGCTACCACCATAAATCTGCAGGCTTTTGATCCTGGATACCCATTGCCTCTACAAAATCTGTTGAGCTGAGAGAAAGTTCTCCCACTGAAAATAATGCTGCACTTTATATGCAGCCTGTATGCTGTGACACTTGATAGATTGCCACAGGATTAAACATACTTTTCTTTGTCATTGCTGGACAGGGGCGATTTTGGTTTATGGATGTCCCAGATTACTTTCTACCTGCCTCTCTCAGCTGAGTACAGAGAAGTTTCATGACCAAACTCCTCCATCTCATTCTAAATGACATGTGGTTGACCCCAATGTGTTGTAACTAGATTTTTAGATATTTTAAGTCCTTGGACATTTAGGGACCCTGGTTTCTGTTCCCTTCCTGCAGATCTGTCTGGTTTTGATGGACTCTCTCTGAAAAGGCTCCCCTGAAAGGTCTTGCAGGCAGCATGAGGACACTTCTTGCTTTTATGTCAGAGGAATTTCTCCAGTCCTAACTTCGGGTTTCACATCACATACCTGTGACCTATCCGTCTTGTGACTGGGTGTGTAACACTTAATCAATGTGTGTGTATCACTTTCCCCATCTTCATATGAGGATGCTAAAGTATGCACCTCTCAGGGTTTTGTGGGGATTAAGGGGATGATACATGCAATGTGCTGATCAAGATACTGGACATAGGGTCCTCATGGTTATACATGAGTGGTTGGTAGATGCATACCCTCATAGAGGTTGAAGGACTTGTCAGGTCACACTGCTCCAGTCCAAACTGAGCATGTCCTAAGTCGTGGAGTGGAGTGGAGTGGAGTAGAATGTCCTGAATTGTAACAGAATGGAGTGGAATGGAATGCTAGAGGGTAGAGAGGAGTGTGGTGGAATTAAAATGGAAAGGAATAGGATGGAGTGGAGTGATACAGAGTGGAGCCAGAATGGCAGGGAAAATATCTGCTCACAGATTTTAATGAAAAGCCATAAAGAGAGAAACTATCAGATATCTGTACTGAGAAAGCTTGCATCTTTCAAGAAAATGAAGATGACATTGCCTAACAGAGGAGTGGTGTTAATTGTCCGTTGGGACAAGGACAAGATATAAATCTGGGGATATATTAGAATTATGAAAAATATCTTTTTCTTAGAATGCTATCATCAACTCGTGTCAAACCCCTGTACCAGAGGTAGAAGAATATACAATAGAACTTAAACACACACACACACACACACACACACACACACACACACAGAGTCAAGTCCATTTCTGCATAGGCTTGTGAACAGACAACTGGAAGGAGTGTAGTTTTCACATTCGCGGTAGATGAGAAAAAAATTGGCAGCCATCACTTTCCTTCCAAAAGGCAGGCAAGCGCTGGCATATTCCCATGGCTTGGGTTTTACCAAAACGGATGTCTCTAGGTCCTGATGCTATTCCCATCTTTCAGTTTTTCTATCTTGTGCAGTGTTGTTTTCGCTCTGACTACCTACTGCCAAAATAGGAGGTCAAAGCAAAAGCTGTTTTCAAACAATTGACTGTTCTAGCCTCTCCCAGATGTCCGATGACGAGTGTGATAGTCTCCGTGGCTCCTGCGTGCAGTGTGAGAGTCATTCTGACCATGGAGCAGGCAAACGGAGATGGACAGACGAGTCATTCCCTGGGTCATCCTCATCCTGGGAATGATTCTTGGCAATTCCACCAAGCTCTGCTGATTTCATCTATATAAATGACGACATTATTATTTTTTTTCTTGGCCTCTTGGATCGGCTAGGGTTAGGTTGGGTTGCAAGTGACAGAAAACCCAAGAAAGCAGTGGTTTTAAACAGAATTTTACTTTTCTCTTGCATGAAATGAAATCTAAGGAAGGACAGGGCAGATGGATATGGAGACTGCTCGGTCTTCCTTCCATCAAGATACTCCACCATCTTCAACACTTGACTTCCACCTCTGATGCAAGATGGTGACTTGATTTTCCACTGTCATGTCCTTATTTCAACAGGCACCAAGGAGAATTTGGGAAATAATACACTTCCTCTTTTCAGTGGGGACTTTCTGGAAATTGCCATGCCAATGTCACTTAGATTTAATTAGCCAGAACTTAGCCACACAGTTATGGCTATCATAAGGAAGGTGGTAAAAGTAGATTTTATTATGGGTAACGATATGGCCTGCTGAAGCATTGGGTTTCTTTTTTAAGATAGAGGGGAATTCGGGGAGAGAATGAATGCTTTTTATCACACCTATATTGATGGAGTCTGTGTTCACTGCAGTAATATCCCAAGAGCACTCGTCGAAGATATTTGTGGTTATTTTACTGTCAACTGGATTACAAAGTCTTTTCTAACAATTGTGTCCTCATGTTTATTTTCACCTCTTTATTAGCTCTGGCTTACCTTAGGTTCTGGAAGAATCACAACAGAGGTCTGAGGGCTGTGATTTCTTTATTAGTTCTGGTTTGGGTGGAAAGAATAGGAAGCCTAACTATGTCTCTACTAACAGGAATCACGTCCTGCTCATTTGTAGTTTCTCTTTTATCTTGAATATTCCTTCATCCAAGGATACAGTCATTGCTGTAAGCACCAGAGTTATAGTTGGGCACAAGGCAGGCCAGCTTCTTGTCCTCATGAACATCACAGGCTGAGGTTAGCACCATTAAGGAAATAAAAGGGAGGAAGCTGTAAAGAGGCACCGAGTCAGGGCGTGAGCCTGTTTTGACGCCAGGTCAACTAGGAAGTCAGCTTTGAGGGAAGAATAGCTGACTTGCAGCCTAAAGGATGAGAGAAAGTCACTCAAAGAATCAAGGAGAGAACTGCAGTAGGGAGGCAGGTGTGCGCCAAAACTTGGAACGAAGGAAGTTTGGTGTGTTCAAGAAAAGAGGGGTGGCCGGTGTCCCTGTGTGACAAGGGTCAGAGGGGAGAGGAATGCCCCCCACACAAAAGGTGCCCTAGGGTTTTGCTCAACATTACAGTCAGACTTTCTACTTCTTCAGTGATTTTATTTGAAATCCATTTGTATGAAGTGCTTGGTCACCCCATTTATTCCTAGAATGATCCCAGTGTGGCGTGTGCATGCTGAAACTATTATGCTAGTGTGGAATGGTAGGGAGAAGGATGTTTATGTACTTAGGTAAAGGTATTGAGAGAGAGGCTTTGATGAAGGCATCCAGTTGGTTGGGGAAAAATAACAAACTTATTTGGATATACATTTCTGAATTTGCCTGATTTGCATTGAGCAGTACAGCCTCCAGTTATGAAACCATTTCTCTCAATTTTTTTTTCTCCCAATCTGTCTTTCACTCTGACAGATGTGGCATATCTTGTGCGTAATTCAACAAGAACTAGTTGTGTCCCACCCCCCAACCTCCACCCGCCTCTCTGCTTCAGTGGAGGTTGGAGCTTGTACTAGTGTCTACTTGCTTCTGAGTTGGCATGTTCATCACTCCATTTGTTTTTGTAATTTGGAGAATTTTCTCTTTGTTTATAAATTTGTCATTATTCCCCACAAAGTTCCCTGCTATGGTTTGGTAAATATCTTGATATCTTCACATTGAAAGTACCACTCCATCTGCGAGCTAGATACTTTCATCCCAAAATGCCATTCCAGAGGAGGAAGTTGGAACTTTAAGGATTGGCAACAATGATCACCAGCAGCAACATCTACTATTATGGGATTATTAGGAATTAAATCTACTTGAGCCATGAAATGAGCCAGCACTTTACTTGCAAGTGGGGCTAAGGTTTTAAAAAGATTTAAAGCAGTACAACTGTCCTAGGCTATTTTTGACCTTATTTTCTGACTGGTGGTAAGTTTGCACTGGGAGCTCAATAATTGTACTCTCATATAGTCTTGAAATTTACATTTATCCTACTTCTGCAACTGCCCACACATTGCTTTCTGATCCCTTTCTTTTAAAATGGAATTTGTTTGGCTTTTCAATGTTTTCTTGGATACTCCATGCAGATTACTCTTTGTCCACCTTGCAGCTTTCTATTATGAAGGGAGAAAAGCTTGAGGTCCAAGGAGGTAGGCAGTCTTTTCCATACCACACTATGTCTTCTGCATGGCATTAGCTTGACTTTCTCCCAACCAAGTTGCACTATTTAAGCAGTCAGTTCTAATGTCATCGAAATGGTAGGTGTCCTTAAATGATCATTGGACTATACTTGTTGTAAACCTGTCAAATAGTTTTAAGGTGAAATTCAAACCCTCCCAACATTCCACAAGACCCTGAGTGATCAGATGGCATTCAGACCTGTGTAACCATGTCTTTCACTGGTCCTTGACTTCTTCAGCCACACAGGTCTTCTCCAAGGTTCTTAGACATGCCATGTTCAGGACCTTTGCATGTGCTGTCACCACTGCTGGGGTACTTTTCCTTTTTCACCTCTTCAGTGATTTCGATTACTAGGTAGATGCACATTAGTAGGGAAGCCTTTCTGACCTCTAAGTACCGTGCATTCTCTTCTGTAAGAGAACATTTTTTTTTTCTTATTATGGTACCTACACTTTTAGTTATTTGGTTAGTTTACTTGTCCATTTTGTCTCTCTCAGTGACCTTATTTTCCTTGATTGACACTGAATCCCCAGCATCTAGCAGGTTCCTTAATGTGTAGTAAATATTCAGTAAGTATTTTTTAGATGATTGAATAAAAGAATTCTGAGCTTTGTGTGGGGGGACCAGCTCTGATTGAACATGAATCTAGGGATGAGAATCAATATACAACATCTTACCTTGTCTTACTCTTCACTTTATGTCATTCAAGTTCATATATTGCAAATAAATTATGGAATAATGGTTCAAAGATGCCCCTCATTCAGTTTTTTTTTCTATGAATCATTCAACAAACATACATGAAGGAAGTACTTGGGCCTTGGTCTAGGTGTCAGACACTATGAAACCTAACATGAACATTATGTCATTTCCACATTCTTGTTTGTCTGGTTATCCTATTATCCATATGTCCCCATTTGTCTTCACATTTTGCGTACTTCAAAATATTTATTACTTAAAAGGGAAGGATTTGGTTTTAACTATTCATTTAGAGAACTGGAGGTTCCTATACATCAGTGCTTCCCAAGATTTTTTGTGTGGGATATGTATGTCCACCATCAAGTTTGCTTTGGTACACATAGGGTGGGAGAAGGAGCTTTTCTTTTTAAAGTCTTTTCACTCCTTTTCTTGTACTACTTGCTTGAGCTTTATTAAGCTACTGTATGGTATTTTTCAGATCCCTTTCCTTCTCTCTTTTATCTCTCCCATTCTTCTTGATCCCTCTCCTCCTGTCTCTTTCTTATGCTGTGATATATTCTTGGATCATGCTTACTACCTTCTCTTTGCACACAGATTTAGAACTCATGTTGTGTATCCCTGCTAGCTTGATTATTGCTTACAGAACATTCTGGGTTCTCTCCTTGTATTTCTCACTGACGGAGGATTTCGCATCCTCAACTTTTACAAATCAGGAATAACTATGTGGCTTGCCTCAGTCAATGAAATAGGGACGTGACCCATGTCTCTCTAGGCCAAGCCAGTATGTGATTTACCATGTTTTCTTTTCCTCGTGCCAGGAGATCAGAGAATCATTTCTTTGTCAGCTTGGGCCCTGGAGAGAAGAAGACATAGAGAAAAGCCACAGATAAACCACAGATGACACATAGCCTGAGTTAGAAATAAGCCTTTTTTTGCTGTAAGGTCTGAGATTCTGAGGCCATTTGTTACAACAGCATACCTAGCCTATCCCTGTTGATGCTGACTTTTATCTCAGCAGCCGTATCTTTGCAGAAGTTCCTCAAGCCTTCTAAGATTGGGGCTGTTGCTTCTTTAATGTGTTCCCATGACGCTCCTCTCATAGCTATCAGCACATGATGGTATAATTAACTTGCTGTCAAATCCACCCCTCCACCCACAATTAGACTATGAATTCTGTGCAGGCAGGGAACTTGTTTGATTCATCTGTCAACTTTTCCTGGCCTTTGATAGGTATTAAGAAATACCTGATGAATGAAAGTACAGAAGGTTAGTGTAAAGAGACCCACTTCTGTGCCACCATCATGAACACTTTCAGTGGGATAGATTCTAGTGAAAAGAGTGGCCATGTCCATGTAAACACAGTGTTGTCGGAAAAGTCTCACACTCTCTTGGAGAATGTGGATGCCCACATGAGATTAACTGCTCGTGGCAAACCCTGATCACAGTTCTGGTCAGGAAACTGAACAAAGGGAGAAAATCGGGCAATGATAAATGATGAAGTATATTTGGAATATAATATGGGCAGCAAACCAAAACAAAAAAATAGAAATAACCTATCAACTACATTTATTTATGTTTGCGATTTATACTGTGACAATATAGGGTCATCTTTCCCAAGCCAACAAATTGAACTATTTTTTTGTGATTTGTTGTGCCACAGGTATATATCACAGGTATATATAAGCCCCAAGCCCTATGGTCCATCTCTATGTCCCTGCTCTGCTTTTACCTATGATACTTGCGGAATTTTCAGGGCCTCACATCTCTTTCTCCGTAGACTGAGAGGAACAGATCATCAAAACATCCAGCAGCAACCTACTTGGATTTGTTGTTGTTGTTGTTGTTGTTGTTGTTGTTGTTGTTAAAACCATCAGTGATCCTTTATATAGCAGAGGAGCCACAGTCTCAAATAATAATTACTTCATTTTTCACTTTGAATTTGTCTCATGTCACTGGTGGGAGACTGCAAAATCCTGACCAGGATGATTTCTCAGTTTTACAGATACTAGAATAGATCCATTCTTAAAAAAAAACCCAGCAAGTTTTCTCCTCCTCCTATGACAGTGTAGACTGAATTCATTTAAAAGTCACTCAGATTTACGAGGTATAATAATAAGATGTGTGGCTTCTCTGATCATCCAGAGTTGGAATCAACAGGTTGGACCCGTGACAGTTTCTCAGCTCACAAAGAACACTGAGCATGATAGCTTTAAATGGGCCATTACCTTTTTTATATTTATCCCAAACTGTTAAGGTCAGCATTAAAATTTGACCTTTTCCCTGCCAAACCGTTTGAAGTAATTAACCCCTGTGTCTTGAAACACAAGGAAGCTATGACTTTGTTATTAAATTCTCATAAAGAGCCTATTAATATTAAAATTGCTTCACTCTTGGGCTGAATGTATTAACGGCCTTGCACTGGGTAAACACAAACCCTTAGCACAGTGTTTTAAAATGCATGAGTTGAGGGCAGAGCATGCTTTTCCAGCTACCTCCTCTTTAGCAGAATGTTACGCCTTCTGTGACAATTTCCCCTCATATTTGTTCAAATGTTTCCATTTTAAATCTGTGTCCCTAGATTTACGTTTGTTTATGGGGAAACTCATTTTACTGCTAGCAATTTTGAAGCAGGTCCAGTGAAGCAGAACACCTATAAAGACCCCTGTTCCTATCACCCTGGTTGTTACTTCTCAGAACAGTGCTCAGATCCTGATCTTCTTGGTGGGGAGCACAGCTTGTGATTATTCTTGGAGACAGGTTCAACATACTTGTGTATCACCTACAGAATGTGCTTAGAAAGGCAGATTTACATAACCCACCATAGACAGACTGAGTTAGAATTGGTAGAGAGGAGACATTCCTGAATCTGCTGTATAAACTGAATTCTCAAGGGGTTTGCTATAGTGACCCCCTACCAGAGTTCACTTTGCTACTTCAGTTATTCAAAATATGCATTGCACAGCTATTATATGACAGGGATTGTGCTAGACCCTGGGGATACCATAGGAAATCAAAGAGCTAGGTACTTGTCCTAATAGAGCTTATAGTTCATTAAAGAAATACATAATGGACAAGGAGAAAATAAATAATTAAAAATAGCAATAAGAGGACTTCTGCTTCTGGGAAGATGAAGTAGGTATACTTTTCCTTATTCCTTCTGCTAAATACAAATAAAATCCCTAGACATAAACATATAGATTCAGATAGCTGAGCAATTTCCAAACAGGGTAAATCCAAAGAAATCTACACTGAGACCTATCAGAGTCAAACTTCTGAAAAATAAAAGAAAAAAAAAAGATTAATCTTGAAAGTTGAGAGAAAAAGGAAACTATCTAGAGGGGAGAAGCAGTTTGAAGGACAGCAGATTTCTCATCAGATGCCCTGGAAGCACAGAGAAAATGGCATGACACATTTCAAGTGATGAAAGAAAATACTTGTTAACTTGGAATTCTATTTCTAGTGCAAATATCTTTCAGAAATGAAGGAGAAATCAAGGCATTAGTTGCTAGCACACCTCCCTTAAAAGAATGGCCAAAGAAAGTTCTTTAAAGAAAAAAGAAGCAATGAAAGAACTCTTAGAACATCAGGAGGGAAGAAGACAAAAACAGGAATAAATTGCCACAAAAATCTAGCGTTTTCAAAATTATTCTTTAAGGTTGAAGCCAAAATTGTAACATAGTCTAATGTGGTTCCAAATGCATGTAGTAGAAATATTTATGAGAATTATGCTATAAATGAGCAAAGGTAAAAGGAGGGAAGATTTCTTTGCTTCACTCAATCTGCTAAAATGATTATGGGAGTAGACTGTGTATGTTGTGTGTATAATGTAATATCCAGAGCAACTACTTAGAATAAACTATAAGAAGAAATTTGCTTAAAAACACTGTAGACAAATTAAAATGTATTAATAAAAAATATGCAAGTAACTGAGAGGGAGGAAGGAAAAGAAAACCGAAAAAACAAAGAGATAACAGAAAAAAATGGCAGAATTAAGCATTAATATAACAGTAATTACATTTAATGTAAATGGTCTACATATACCAATTAAATGAGAGATTGTTAAAATATATGACCCAACTATATGCTGTCTGTAAGAAATTGCTTTCAAATTTAATTACATAGGTAGTTTGAAAGTAAAAGGATAGAAAAAGAGATATCATGCAAAACCAATCTAAAGAAAGTAGGAATAGCTATGTTAGTATCAGACAAAGTAGGCTGAAGAGCAAAGAAAATTACCAGAGACAGTAATAGGAAGAATATAATGATTATAATGAATATAAAAGTGTCAGTCCAACAGGGAACATAGCAATCCTAAATGTGCATACATTAAACAACAGAGCTGCAAAATATGTGGAGCAAAAAATTAAAGAACTAAAAGGAGAGATAGGAAAATCCACAATTAAAGTTGGGAACGTTAAACACCAAGTGTACTACCAATTAAGAAAAACTTAGACTAAGGGTGCCTGGGTGGCTCAGATGGTTAAGTATCTGCTTTCAGCTCAGGTCATGATCTCTGAGTCATGGGATCGAGCCCTATATCGGGTTCCTGGCTCAGCAAGTTCCTGCTTCTCCATCTCCCTCTGCCTCTCTCCCCCTGCTCATGCGCTCTCTCTCTCTCTTTTTCTCTGTCTTAAACAAACAAAAAAAAACCAAATAAATAAATAAAATAAACTTAGACTATAAACAAGGATGAAGAAGAACGCAGCCACCTTTAATCAGTAGTATCTATCCAACAATATAGAATGTTCCATCCACCAAAACCAGAATAAATGTTCTAAGGTGTCCATTAGACATATAATAAGTCAGACCATATTCTGGACCACAAAACAAACTTCAACAAATTTAAAATAATTGAAATCATATGAAGTGTTTTCTCTGACCACAGTGGAATCAAACTAGAAATCAGTAACAGGAATGTAATAGGAAAATCTCCAAGCACCTGGAAACTAAATAATATACGTCTGAAAACTTTATGGGCTAAAGAAGTTTCCAGGGAAATAAATAATTACCTTGAACTGGATGAAAATGAAAATATAACCTGATAACTTGTGGGACACAGCTAAAGTAGTGCCGAGAGGGAAATTTATAGCAATAAATGAATACATTGGAAAAAACAAAAAGCCTTAAATCAATAGTTTAAGTTCTCACTTTCAGAACCTAGAGAAAGAACAGCAAAATCAACCCAGAACAAATAAGGAGGGAAGTAATAAAGATAAAAGCAGAAAGCAATGAAATTGAAAATAGTAACATAATAAAGGGAAATCAATGAAATGAAGAACTGGCTCCTTGAAAAGATCAATAAAATTGACAAACCCCTAGCAAAATTGACAAAGGGAAAAGAGCAGGCACAAATTATCAATATCAGGATTGGAACTGAGACTATCACTACAGACTTTGGTAATCAGAAAATGCTGTGAACAACTATAAACAACTCTACATGCATTCATTTGACACCCTACATCAAATCGACCACTTTCTTGTAAAACACAAACTTCCATAATCCACTTAATATGAAATAGATATTTTGAAGGTTTCTATAACTATTAAGGATGTTGAAGTAATAATTTAAAAACTCAATAAAAGGTTTTTCCAGACCTAGATGTTTTCATCAGAGAAGTCTACTAAATGTTTAAAGAAGAATTAACACCAATTATAAGTACTCTCTTTTAGGAAACAGAACGAAACACATTCCAGTTCATTTTATGAAGCTAATATTACCCAGATACCCAAATAATATGAAGTCAGTCCAAAAAAAGGAAACTGTAGACTGATATCTTCCATGGCCATAGGTAATAAGAACATATTTTTGGGGTCTGTAACAAGTAATTTTCAAATAGAATTCAGCAGTATAGAAAACAAATAATATACCTTGACCAAGTGGAATTTATTGTAGGAATAGAAGACTGGTTCAGTATTCACAAATTAATCAGGGTATTTAAAGCTTATTAAAAGGCTGAAGAAGAAAGTCACTTGATCATATGAATCAATGTAGAAAAAAACATTTGATAAACATTAACAGCTATTCATGACAAAAAAACTATCTGAAAAATAGGACATGGAAATCAAAAATACAGTGTCATTTCTAGTGATTTCAAAAAAGATACTTAGGTAGAAAATATGTTTAAGAAATAAGTTTCTTAAACTTATTTAAGAAAATATGTATACAACTTGTATTCTGAAAGCTATAAATCAGCATAAGATTTTATGCTGATAAAAATATTTTTAAAAAGTTAAAGGAGGTATTTACTATGTTCATGTATTGTAAAATGACACACTAAAGATGAAAAACTTCCCTTTAATATAATTCTTGTGAAAATTCCACTAGGAATTTTTGTTGACATAGACAGATTATTTTCAAATTATATGGAAAGGTGGTCAATTAAAATAGTTTTAAACTTTTGAAAAAAAAGTGTAATGTGGGAGAAATGAGTCTATGTGACTTTAAGACATTATAGCTACAGAAATCAAGACTGTGGTGTTGGCGGAAGGATAGACATATAGGTCAATAATACAGAATATAGAACCTGGAAATATATCTACACAAATATGCCCAACTGATTTGACAAAGACAAAAGGACAATTCAATGGATGAATGATATCCTTTCACTTCCTTTCCCTGGGACAGTTGGGAAACCAATCCATCCTCAAGCTAAATTTTACACCTTATACAAAACTGATTCAAGAAGTTTTCTGAACTTTAATGTAAGACATACAACCACAAAACTTTTAGAAAAAAAAAGAGAAAGTCTTTGAGATTTTAAGCTAGGTAGAGTTCTCAGAATTGACACCAAAAACAGAATCCATAGAAGAACAAAAATGATAAATTGGGCTTCATCAAGTTTTTTTGAAACTATCTTTTTCTCTGCAAAACACCGTATTAAGAGGATGAAAAGACAAACTGTAGACTTGGAGAAAACTTTTCCAGAAGATCAGTACATATAAAGAACCCTCAAAACTCAACAATAAAAAAAACAGCTACCTTATGAGAAAGCGGACAAAAGACATGAAGAGACATTTCATGGAAGAGAATATACAGATAGCAAGTAAGCACATGAAAAGATGTTTAACATCATTAACCATTAGGAAAATGCAGATTAAAACTGTAAGGTGAGATCAGTGCACACATCAGAATGGCTAAAACCAAAAGTAGTGAATGCCAGTACTGTCAAGGATGCAGAGCAATTGGATTGTGCATATGTGTAGTGCTAGGAAGAATGTAAAATGGTAAAGCCACTTTGGTAAATAGTTTCAATTGGTTTAAAAACTAAGCATGCGGGCACCATACAAACTAGCACTTATCCTCCTGGGTATTTATCTAAGAGAAATGAAAACTTGTGTCCACACTAAACCTGTACACACATTTTATGGCAGCTTGATTCAAAACAGAAACAACCCAGATAGGTTTCAGTGGGTGAATGGTTACATGGCAGTAGTACATTCATATCATGGAATACTACTCAGCCAGAAAGAAAGAAGATACAGTTGGTGCGTGCATCAACCTGGGTGAATCTCCAGAGAATTGTGCTGAATGTAAAAAAATTCAATCCCCAAAAGTTGCATATGGTATAGTAAAATTTATATAGATTTCTCTATATAATAGAGAATTCATTGCCAGGGGTTAAAGAGTGGGTGGGAGCAGGAGGGGAGCGGGTATGGTTGTGAAAAGGGCATCCTGAGGAATCCTCATGTGGGTGGAAGGGTGCCAATCTTGATTGTATTGATATTATTATAGTACATTGTCTCGATATTGCAACCTCCCCATAGGGGGAAACCAGGTAAAGGGCACATGGATCTCTCTGTTTATTTCTTACAACTGCATGTGAATCTACAATTATCTTAAAAAGGTTAACTGAGAGAGAATACTTATCAAGTTAAAAATAATAACCACTACAAAGGGAATGAACAGATGAGGGACAACTGGACTTAGGTAGATAGGATGTTCAGAGAATGCCTGTTTGAGGAGGTGGCATTTAAATTAATTTACAAATGTTGAGAAACACCAGCTTTGTAGAGCGGGAGTGCATACCAGACGGACTGAAACACTCACGAGACCCTGTGTTGTGAAACTCTTCACTGAGAGTTGTTCTATCCCTCTGGTTTAGAGGGCAAAATGGAATATGCAGTCTTGCACCTACAGAGTGCCCTGTTAATGTCTACTGCAGTGAGGGCCATGTTGTCTTAGCACTCTTATCCCAGTGTAACACAGTCCAAGTGTGTTCACACACCTACATCCATGGGATTATTTTAGTCAAGCTTCAGGGGTTGTAAAATTAATATCTTTCAATCAGCAAACATTTATTGAACACTTAACTGTAATAATGACTGCTGATATTTATGCAGTGCTTTACTTCTCACAGAATTTTGTCACGCACACTCATTGGAGTCTCAGAACTACCCTGTGGAATAGGAAATAGTAACACCTTTACTTTCCTTTTGCATATGAGGGTGTTAAGACTGTAAAATTAAGACTGTTAAGTGATGTGTTCAGATGTGTTCAATATAGCAGATGTGGGACTCACATCTGGTATATATAATTCTAAAGTCCATATTTTTTCCTTTGTGTAATCAGGATGGTGCTGTATTATTTACTGTAATAATGTAAGGGGCATATAAATAAAAATGTGCTTTTCATTAAAGGCATAGAAAATATTATCAAGAAATAGAAGCAAGCACTTATTTTTGTTGCTAATTAACATAGTGAGAGTAGTTAAGACTGAAATAGAGGAGGAATAATATAATAATTCTACCAAGTATTTTAAACATTTTTCTCAGTGCTGTTCACCAAATTCTTATTCTCCCCCATGTCCCCACCTTCAACTTGTTAGTGATGACAATTGTATTATATCCTAAATTATCACATATGCTAGACTTGTTTTCTATATATTCTTTTCCACTAATTCAAGAGTTGATATTGGTGCTACACATTTTGATTATTATGATTTTATAGTGTATTTTAATTTTGCATGTGGTGAGTTTTTTATTGTTGAAAGGGATGGATATGAATGGATTTAAAAATCATTTTTCCTCTAAAACACTCTTGGGGCACCTGGGTCGCTCAGTTGGTTAAGTGACTGCCTTCAGCTTAGGTAATGATCCCGGAGTCCCAGGATCAAGTTTAGCATGGGCTTCCCTGCTCAGCAGGGAGTCTGTTTCTCCCTCTGCCCCTCCCCCTCTCATACTCTCAAATAAATAAAATCTTTAAAAAAATAAATAAAAATAAAGCATCACCTCTCGTTAAATGAATAAATTGTCACATGTAGTAAAGAAAAAGATAAGTGGAGTTAACTCAAAGGAAAAGGAAAGCGGTGGTTATACTACAGTCCTCAGAACCGTGCTCAGAATCTTTTTAGATAAGCTCATCAAATGTATGGAATATTACACAATAGGCTTTCATACTTTATCCATTTTGGAGACATACTAATTAGGCAATAAATATGTGTTTGATGATTGTATGTCCTTTTCTAATGTTGGATTTAATTTTAGGCCATGCATTAATTGGTTATATAGATATGTCACAAAATTTCCCAAGTAGCCCTCTTCTGTCCTGTTATTCTTTGTCAGAGCATCCTGTCCATCTCCTGCCTAGCACTTATTGCAGTCTGTAATTTTTCTTTTATTTGCTTGTTTATTATCTCTTCTCCTTCCTGGAATGGAAATTCTGTGAAGGTAAGGATCACACTCATCATGTTTCATGCTTTATATTCAGTTATTAGGCAGGTGTTCGGTAACCATTTGTTCAAAAATTTGTTGAGTGAATTTAGTTTAAATAAGCTTATTTTTCCAGAAGGATTAGGAAACAAACTCTTGCCTTCTGGAACAATTGTTGTCACTTTGTAAAACAAAAATAATCCCTTCTCTGGAGAGCTCTAATACGTATAACGTAACTGTTGATGATTTAAAAAATAATATATGTTTTGTAATGATTCATAAATTATATCATCATAAATCGGTTACCATGTAGTTCTGGGAAAACATACTGACTGTTTGGATTATGTGTACCACATAAAACTTTCTAGATCCCATACTATAGAATGTGGAATATAAGGCAGAGGATGGGCGGTTTAAGACCTGTGATAGAGACATAAAAGACCCTGACTGAAGTGACTTTAAAAACTTTTGATTTTCATAGATGGAGCCATAGTGCCATTAAGCCCTTGAAGAAATACAGTTACCCTCATGGACTGTCTTTCACGGCTCACTTTTACTTGGCCAGAAATTTAATTTCAAGTAATCATTGGGTAGGTGATGATGTTCTGCTGCCTCCTTGAGCTGAACGAATTAAAATTTGAAGTTCTCATAGTTTGTAAGTGGGTAGGAGTTCATTGGATATAGCCCATTAGTCACTTAATTTTTATGCTGTACAAATGGGGCGTCTCTTTGCCATTTTGCTTGAAGGGACTTTATGGAAAGCCATAAAGAGGGACGGTAAATTTGCAGTCATGTACTTTGTGACCATATCACCCCTTTTGGCTCAGTCCCCCTTTCAGGGATGATTCGTTGTGAGCAATTTCTTGCCCCAGCGCTGGGGAGTCAATGTTCACCTTAAAATCCTTCCTTTAAGAATGATTCTTTTCCCTGAGAAGTTCGTCTAAGCTCTTTTTTTATTTCCCTCCAAACAAGAGAAATTGTGAGGCTCAGCAAAAAATGGAGGCACAACCCAAGCAGAGTTGAAGTTGATTGCATAGAACATATATCTATGCATTGCTTCTTACTTTAATAAATTGCACTTTACTTTCAGGGTTGATGAGTCTCAATGGGGCCAAAAAGTGAAAAGGTGATGATTTCATCATTATTCATGAATTCCTTTTTGAGCTATTTCTTACTATCTTGTGTCTGTACAAAGATTTTTCTTTTATTTTTAGGATGTAAAAAAGTGATACTGTGTTTCCCCACTCCCTCATAATCCTTTGTTTGTAATTTAAAATGTAGAGAATTTGTATATACTTGTATATAACTTAGAACAGAGCAGGCGGCAGTTATTCTGGTTTATATCAGAAGCTCTACACACTATTCTTGATATTAAATCTTAAATTATTGGTGATTTTCATTTAGAAATTTTTTTTTATCATCATGAAGTTTGAAATATGTCCAACCCATATGGGAGTCTGAATCAAGGTTGATGTTTTATTTCCCATTCCTTTGTTCTAAAATTTCATTAGACATTTTCTTAGTGAAAAATTAATTGATCCTGGGGTGGTGGTGATAAATCATTGGAGGTGAAGCCAAATTGATTTTGCACCACCTCTCACTTGTTTCAATCTTAGTGGAATTAACTCTATTATGTTCTGAGACTGTTTATGGGTATTATAAAACATTTACGTCTTGATGTATTAAGGTACTTGAGTGGTTTTTAGCCATTATTAAGGGAATTATATTAGGATTAGTCTTGTTATCAATCTCTGTATCTGGCACCTAGCTAAGAAATGGCTGTTTTATCCTCATTAAAGCCATAAATAGAACTTCATTAACTAGCACATGCCAAGTGCCAAGGCTGGTGGCAAAAACTTCTACTTTAGAGGAGACTGTGGTTTCCTGAGCATCACAAGTTACTCTGACATTTTGTAAAGAGGTTTCTCTGCAGAAAAGTGCCCTGCCCCTTGGAGTTTGAAAATACCACAGGAGGTGAAGATTCCATGGAAACTTAAAACAATTGGGACTGGCGGATTTAATCCCTTTGATGTACTTGTGAAATTCTCACTAAAGAGAGATCTAATTCTGTACTGGCCTTGAGGAAAGAACACTGAGAATGACTGTATAGAGGATTATTATGGAGAAGTAATACATAAAATATCGAACATTGACCATGCAATACATTTGCTCTTGAATGAGGCTCTGGATGTCGGTGTTTGATTTTATTTATTTGAATTTTCTTTTGCCATCAAGATTAGTTCTAATCAGCTTAGACGAAACCTGGCTGAAAGATTATAAACAAAAGATAATGGTAAATGGTAATGTTCCCACTTGGCTCAGAACTGGGGAGAATGGAGGAGAGATTCATAACAGCTTGGGCTAGGTGAGGCCTTTTTTTCTTTTTTCTTTTTTAATGATCTGGAAAAGAAAGTAAATAGCCTGCTAATGAAATTTGCAGACAATATTAAATTGGAAGGTGTTGCAAACAGGAGTGTGGACTGACAACAGTATACAAGCCTATCCTAAATAGGTTGAAAATATGAACAGAAAAGATTAAAACTTGGAAAAGACAGGTAATTGCTTTTGGGTGGAGGAGGTTAGGGAGAGGGGAATAAAGGGAATCCTGATGTGAAGCTGATAGGAAAAACCACAAGAACAAATACCGACCGGAGAGATCGGGAGCGCACACCAACATTCTGCGCAGGTTTCTGTGGTGTTATCCCAGAGGCTCTCTCTTATTCCATGGCCTAAGTGAGATAAGCTATAGTTTCTCAGATACAGAGCCTACATCTGTCATTCTTCTGCACAAATCTGGGACTGCCTCTCTGCCTCCTCTCCTTCCATTTTCCAGTCTCTTCCTTTCTTCATTCTTTCGTATCCATCAGCTCACCCACCTCTAGTCTGTAGCATTTATTTCTGGTACCTTCAGTAGGAGAAAGATGGAGACAGATTGGGAAAGGCTGGCTACAGAAAGTGAAGCAGATTAAGGAAAGGGAAGGTTTGATTTATGAGGAGAGATTAAAGGCGTGGAATTTGCATAGCTCGTCCAAGCAAGATCTAAAGGAGGACACAAGTGCAGAGGCACTTAGGTGATATAAACAGGAAGGTGGCCGTGACATTGTTTAGCCCCATGAGCAGGGGTATTGCCAGAAGTAATTAAGATAGGGAAATTATATAATCAAAATTCATTGCAGGAGAAAATTAAGGGTTGGAAATGTAGTAGTCTACGTGTCTATCCCAGTCAGTACCCAAACCAGGCACATCTGAAAGGTTTTGACTGCATTGAATGTGTAGTTGCCTATGAATAGGAAATCCAAGGAACAAGCCAGCATGCATACACCTTCATATGTAAAATAGGTGGCTATTTCTTTTTACTTTGAGTTTATATATATTTATATATGTATATATATATATATAGAGAGAGAGAGAGAGAGGAGTATGTATCTAGTAGGATAGTTAGTCTAACATCTGTAAGCAGATCTGCATGTTGATAGCCCTTTGACACATGAAGAGACAAGGGAGCTAACATCTATTGAACATCTGGTGGGGATGTAATGAGATATGAGTTATATTGAGCAGCAAACATTCAGAGATGCTTACTCTGTGCCAGATGCTGGGAGAGGCAATTTACAAAAATCTGATTCAATTGTTGCCACAACCTTATGAAACAGGCACTGTTATGATCCCATTTTACAGATGAGGAAAGGAAGTTAGTTTCAGAGACATATGTACACTGGCCAGTGTTGCTCAGCATGGGAGTAGGGGAGCTTGGAGATTACAAAATGACTCTGGAGCCCATACTTTAAAATAGTAGGTCATGTTGGCACAGAGTTACATGAGAAAATCACCATGAATATGTCAGGAGAGAAATAGCTTCACCAAAGGTGTGGGCCTTGCAGGGTTTTGTTCTCGAATTTATAGCAAAGGAGGGAGGGACGTACTCGGGGTAAAGGAACTCAGCGTGGAATGGGGACTTTGTTTTATATGGCAGTACTGAGTAAGGAATATCAGTGTTGGTGGTAATGGTAATAGCAATATTCATAACAGTAGCAGTTGAATTCCTTGAGTATTCAGTGAGTCCCATAATAATATTGATGCTTTATATGCATTTCTCCCGAATCCTCATAGAAAGCTCCCAAGGATCATGAAGGTTAGAATGATTAAAAACAAAAACAACAACAACAAAAACAACAACAACAAAACACTAAACCTGCCCACATATCACTGCTTCTCTGTGAAGTGGCCTGGGTTGGAACCCAGGCAATTTGACCTAAGCTACCTTGCCTCCTACCTGACTTGAATGTAAAGTGGAAGGACATTAGACCATAATGGGCATATAGGGACAGAAACAGGGTAATCATTTATTATCAGGCAAAGCAAGGACGTATTTTCTATAAACGGTAAGTTATTAACTGCTTCTGAGTAGAGAAAGAATATTATCTCCATATGCTGAGAAGTAAAAGTTCTGAGTTAAAGGTATCAAGTCTAAGTTTGAATTTTGGGAGAAGCTATCTTCATCTAAATTCACAAGTATTGACTAGTTCTTGGGAACAGTCCCAGATTGTGCATAGACCAGCATGCCCAATCCTGGAGACAGATGGACATGGTGTAATCTAGCAGTGAAACATCTAGGGGGGAATTTTAACAAGGTGATTTTTGTCTCCTCTTTTTTGAACAGTGAATTTGACATCTGGGTATGACTTCAGGGCCTTCTCCATTCCTTGGACTATGCCCCTTTCTCTTAAGGAATATTTAAGCTATCTGTCTGATTCCTGTCAACCTGGAAGGCTTTCAGAACCATGGAGAGCGAGCTTTGCCTAATGACAAGGCTACTTATTTATTGAGCATTTTCTTTGTGCCAGATACTTCATTAAGCATTTCACAAGTATTGTCTCATTCAGTCCTTTCTTACAACCTACATGTTAGGTAGGCACTAGTACCCTCAGTTGAAATAATCACCGTTTAAAAAAATTGAGTGGTTTTGTGTACATTGTCACACTGTTGCAAAGTGACTAAGCCAGGATTTGATCCAACACCTAGGTGACACTACTATTATTTTCTTTTGCAGAAAATAAATGTGATTTTCTGTTTATTCTGGTTTATCCCATTTCTCCTCAAGCAGACTCTGCAGTTGTAATGGAAACATCAACAACCAGAGGTCCCTTTTCTTGTTTTGGTTACACTGGCTGAACTTCAAATAGTATTTACAGGTATCATGCAGCATCAAAAACAGGAAGAAAGTGAATATTCCCTTAAAAGTTGGGTGATTTCAACACCAGGAAGGATGACTAACTCCACAGCTATTGCATCAGTTCATCCATGTCTCTCTGTGTGTCATTAGTCTAGGAGTGACAGAGATTCACAGTGACACATTGCAGAGGGATCTACAATGAATACATATACACAGGTGCATACTTTTCCTTTCTTTCTTTACAATCCTCTAATTAGTAGTCGCATATCTCTGGTAAGTCCTCTGTGGTTTGACAGTGAGTGACAGAGATATGGCCAAATTATATGCAATGGCATTTTTAATTTATGGCCTACTCCTGTCTTATCTAATGAAAAACCAACTGTGTTCCTGAAGCTGTTCTTATTTTGAGAGAAAGAGAAAGGAAAGGTTTTCCAAGTGCATGGCTACAATGCAGATAAGCAATTCTTTATGTTGATCTGAGTGGAGTGTTATAATGGATGGAGGGAAACAGCTTCTCCTGTGCTTGTTTTTACTGTTATTCCATAAAGAGCATTAGCTATTAATTAGACTCGCACAACATCTAGGCCATTGGTGCTCAAATGGTGGCTGATAATCATTTCACCCCATTATTCATATTATCTACTTAGCAGCTAGAAAATATAATTTCTCTTGCAATTTTATCCCTTTTCATTCTTTGGCTTCACTAATGGCACTGAAATTAACTAGTTCACTCAGTCTCTTTGCCTAAGCCATCAGGACTGCTTAGGGGTAGTTCAGAAATCAATTTTCAACCAGTTCACACCTGTACCTAAAGCAAACACCAATGATGCTTGCTGGTAAGCTGCCAATATTTGGAAGAGTCACCGTGCTAATGAGGCCCTAGCATATTCTGTCCTGCCCAGATGAAATATGACATTCAGAACTGGTATTGAAGGTGCTGGTTTGAGGGGTGTTACAGAGTTTAGGACAAATGTTTCCATTCACTTAATGCCATTTTCCAACCTGTATGCTGGAGGAAGAAACACAACAATGTTTTACAGCTTTTAATATGGTGTTAGTGTTTTCCTTGAGTCAGGACAAGTTGGGCATGATTCCAAACGGCAGAGAAGTCCTTGGTTTCTTTCATGCCACCTTGTAAACTGAACAACTATTCAATCATGAGGCAGAATGCCCCTGACCTCAGAGGCTATGGTGGGAATGGAAATTATTTTTCTTGAACAGTTTTTGGTATTCAGCTAAGTGCTATACACGCTGGGTTATCTTATTGAGACTCCATTCACATTATATATGAGTGTGTAGAGAACACATTGTTCTTCTTATTAAAGACTTATTAACTGCAATTTTTGAACTGGGGTGAAAACAAATACACTTCCAAATGGCTGGTATGTTTGTTATTCCCTTGCCTGACACATAAAACCCTAGGGCATAGGGGGGATTTACAGAAACAAGGGTTTAAAAGAAACGTATAAAATTGGGTAGGCTCACACTGAGGGAAGCAAGGAAGCTTCAGAAATTTTGATTTTACTGTTTTAGTTTCATTTCAGTATTTAACTAAAGGGCTTAAGAAAAAGGAAAATTAAAAATAATGCCTAAAAATACTGAAGACTGTCACAGTGCTACTGGGGTGGGGGACTTTCTATTATTTGCAAATTTAGAGTCTCAGACACTAAATATATCAAGCAAAGTAGGAAGTAAATTCTGCATAAGCCACCATGACAATGGCATTTTATTAGAAATATGGAAAGAACCATAGAATGGAAAATTTAAGACTATTTCCGTAAATGTGAATTTGGAGGGCATGTGAGCTGAATAAAAAGGGATAGAGACCATTTCTTGTGGTATAGATAAGTGCAGTATTCACAATGACAGTATATTTCTCAGTCTTTGGGAGTCAATCACCCTGAAATCCCACATGCACTATATATGGCTAAAGGTTTTCATCCTCAAAACGCCTCTTGGGTGTTGCTGAGTGTTGATTCTATGCACAATAATAGATATGTCTTTGTTCTTGGCCTCATACTCTCTTAAGTGTATATAGTTTCTACCCTTCCTCCTGGTGAGAGATTCTTGTTTAAGGATGTAAATGACCATCACTTGGGCTTGTATCTCCTCCCTGCTTATCATGTCCCCCACTCCTAGCACATCAGTCTTTGTACTTCAGTAGTCTCCATGGCCATGAAAGGAGGATAGGGTCTGTTAGCAACATCAGGGAAGACTTTGATTCTACATAGATTCCATTCCTCTACTCTCCTCTTTGTGAAAACTCTGTTGTATCGAAGATGTCAGATTATACCAAAAAGCACCTTATTTACATTGATGGCCCATTAACACAACATGTAACCCAAGGAGGAATGCAACAATAAATCACCAGTCACATAATTAAATAAATTGAAGCTTCTTGTCTAAAAGTGGGATAACACAGTCGGTGAAGCATTATTTATTTCAAACCAAGCTAATATTGTTAGAGTAAACATTAAGGCAGGTGAATGCGTTGCCTCAAAATATTAATTATACACTGTTTTGGCACTGATAATAAATGTTGGGATATGGCCTTCTTTCCAGGGAAAATGCTGAATTATGTTACAAAGAAACACTCTGAATAATTGTAGAGAGCCTGAGTCTCAGCAGGAGACTGACATCAGTCATGGAGTCTGTTTTTACCCGTCCACCACTATTTTCTTCTCATGCAAAGGGCTCTGAATGCCAAGTCTTCTTATATTTTAAAATTTATAATTAATGACACATTCCCAATGACTAACTTTTGTAAAGTTCAGAAGTCTTGACAGAGATGTGTGAGGACTTATTTTTTTTTTAAGATTTATTTATGAGAGAGAAAGAGAGAACATGAATGAGTGGGGAAAGGGGCAGAGGGAGAGAATCTCCAAGCAGACTCCCCTGTGAGTGCAGCCCAACATGGGCCTCAGTCCCACAACCTGTGAGATCATGACCTGAGCTGAAACCAAGAGTTGGATACCCAACTGACTGAGTCATCCAGGTGCTCCAAATGTGTGAGAACTTTTGGAATGACTGACCTCAGTGTGAATCCAAGCTTGATGTCCTTCCTTCTTCCTCCTTGCCTTGGATGAGCTACTTAATGTCTATTCTTCCATTTCTCCTTAATAAGTTGAAGATGCTAATACCTGCTTTCACGAGTTTTGTAGGGGTTAGCAATAGTATATTTACTATACTTAGAGTATGGCAGCCTCGTAGTTGGTATTGTAACTGTGATGATGAACCCATGTTCATGAGTAATGTGAACTTATGTTTTGTGAGTTCTAGTGGATAACAGTCATATCCTTAGTAAGTGATATCTGACTTATCCATGACCCTGAATGGACTCTGAATAGACTCTGAATAGATGCCTATTGTGTTAGTGATAATTTGCATTAGAGTCCTTTTATTTGTCCACTGATCTAGAGAATTCTCTGAGGCTGCCCCAAAAGAAGAAAGGTGACTCCCCAGGTAGCCTCATCTGAGCAGCAGAGGTTTGCCCTAGGAACATATGCCTTGGGAGACAGATATCTCCAATGCATCCCATCCAATAATCTTTGATACAAGGAAGACCAGATCGGAGGGACTTGATTACCTTAGATGATATTGTTTATTTCTTTGTTCTGTCTCTACATTTCTGCACTAGAATTCAGTCTCTATGAGAGCAAGGATCATGTCTTTCCTATTCATGGCAATATTTGCTCCACACCTAGGATGGTGCCTGGCATAGAATTAACTGTCACATTATAGTTGAATGAATGAATCAAAATGAACAAATTGGGACATTAGGTCAAAGGGATGCAAATTCAAATACCTACAGCTATCTGCAAATTTTGAATTGGGCTGGGTATAAAATGATAAAGGAACAGTGAAGCCCATGGTAATCTGAACACCCCATCCAACAATATTGTAAGTCATTAAATTGTTTTAAGTGATAGCCACAGAAAACACACTTGCATACAGATTTTGTCTTGAAGAGTGAATGCAATAAATTTACCGTTCTGTAGTTGAAATGGAGGACTAAGAGAACAAAGTGACTAATCAATATTTAAAATGGCCTAGTGTCACCAAAAATAGTCGTAGTGTTGCTTGCTCTATCTCATCCATCTGTTCAGAATTGAAATTAAGTTGATTGTGTTTTCAGTAGAAAACAAACATGTCAACAGTCCTATACTGTAATTGGTATATGCTAATATGGTATTCATTAAATTAGCATCCTTAAATTAGGATGTATTTTAAATGCCTACTGTGTGTCAGGCACGGTGATAGGCATATGACTGTGATACCTAGTAGTGCAGCATTCACAGTCATGTGGGTTTCGTCAAACATTTCTCTCACTATTGCTAACACAGTGGAATGCCTGGCATATAGTTGGGCTCTCATGACATTTGCTCAGTGACTAACCATGTACTAGGAAGAAGGAAATAGTAATCTTTGTAGATTCTTAGCTCTAAAGTATATATGTGGTTATACATATGCCCACACACACATAAATATATACATGTATACCATGTCTTATAAATTAGCATGTTAAAACTTTTCTCTACTTCTCATCATGTGAATGTCTAAAATTAAGAATATTTGCTTATATGTGGAATAATTCCAAAATTATGAAACTATTGTTCTTGAGCTAGAAACATCTATGGAAAGTATTGGTTAGAATTTAAAATCTACTAATGAGACATCCAATTTAACTCAACACCTGTTTCCTATACAAAATTAAGCTTCAATTTCTTGGTTTTTTTTTTTTTTTTCATTTTTTTTTCAATTTCTTGTTAATGAAAAATAGGCAGTGTTACATATTGGTGCATTTTACATACTCCAAACCTTTGTGTCTATAAAGAAGCATCTATAAGGTATTTAGAAAAACACTAAAGTGACCACTCTATCCCACTTTGTGACTTGATGTAACTCTTAGCTTTGTGTGGCACTTGATGAGATTCAGGGTATGAAAAGGAAAATCATTTCCCCCTAAAATTTCACCTCCAAATTGCTGAGATTTATGGAGAAAGTGTCTGTGGTCAACAGTGCTTTGCAGAATGATATAAAAAGGTATTTAAAGAAGTGTTTCTCGAGCTATATTGTGTAAACACGGAGCCTACGACATGAAATGTAGATTGTGATTCAGCAGATCTGGGTTATAGCCTGAGAGTCACCATTTCTAATGAACTCTTAGAGATAGGATGTAGTCAACCCAAGGACCACTCTCTGGGTAGCAAGGGTTTTGAGCATGTGAGTGCCATTCAATATACTTACAACTGTATGTATACTTAATTCCAATTCAAACGAAAATCCTATGATCAGTACTATTATGCTTTTTATGATCTCTATTTTATAGGTTGAAAAAAATGAATCTCATAGAGGTAAGATAATGGGTGTAAAATTGTACTTCTAGAAAGAGCAGAGCTCAAATTTGAATTCAGGACTTCTAATTTCACATTCGTGCTGTCAAGCACTCTGTGAACTGCCTATCATCACCGCTTCTGTCACTGAAGCAGTGTCTTATGTCTGTAATCAGATAGTGGCATATATCTCTATATGGCTCTGTGCTGGGGTGAATTTTTAGAACACACTCTTGGTAATCCCTGCTTAGAATGGCTGGATTCAAATCTTGAAGCTTTAAGGTCTACTGAAACCATTAGTAATTCTTAGACATTAGTTTTCAAGGTAATGCTTCTCATTAATACTCAGTCAGCCCCAGGAGAGTACAGACCATTTGCTTTAGCTCCCAGTAGCGTGAGAAGGTAAGTAACAATTACATGTGAGTCCAGATTTTGAAGAGGATGAACTTTTAAAGTTTTTACCAGTGATGCCCTCTGTGTTAGTTATAGAATGAATTTTGGGCAATTATTTTTAGACTAAGAAAGAAATATACTCATCTGTTTAGTAATGGGGATGATTTTTCCTTTAAATCACACCATTTAGCAATTTCTGAACAATAGAATTTTTCTTTGCAAATGTCACAGAGGCATTATTTCATAGATTTGTTGTGAAGGGAAAGTAAAGATTGAAGGAGTAAGTTAGCCCTCTACCTCTGATGGGTACAAAAAAATAAAACCACACCAACATATCTTTTGTTAAATTAGAAGGAAGAGAGGAGGTCACTCATTTCAACTTGGATGCTAGCTGGCACCATCCTAATCAGCTCCCATTTTAACCACATCAGTAACAGGAAGGAAGATATTCTTGAGCCTACCAATGCTTATATTACAGAACTGTAGCCATTTGCTGGAAATTGCTAGAATGCTATTCTCTCATGCCATTTTAATTGATCACCTTTTCATCTTCTAGCATGTCTGGCATTGTCCAGCATCTGTCTAATCCACAATACTAATCTTGACTTAAAACATAGCTAGCTGCAGTACAAGAAGGTACAATGAATAAGAATTATAAAATGGAAGGGTAGGGATTGATGCATTCTGGGAAAAATGCCTTCCTAGGCAATTTGAAGGAACAAAATAATGCAGATGTCTTCTGAATGTAGTAAAGATTTAAGGCCATTGGTAAAAGAGAACAAACTGAATAAGTAATATGAAGAATCAGCCCACAGTAAGAGAATAATGATTTCATGGAGCAGTGTAGAAAGAGAAGGGAGAACAGGGAAATCTGAATACCTTTGATAGTTGAGAATGAAATAGAAATATAACAGCTTAACAAGGAGAATAAAGAGAAAAGGCAACAAGATTATAAGAGATAACCAGTGCTTTTAAGCAAAATGAGGGAAAGAGGTTTAGAAATGTGGAAAATTGTGGCCACAGCATTTTTACACAACAAGGAGGGAAATGTGGCTTGAATTATTACATTTAAAAACTACTTTTTCATGAATTCTGCCACTTTGCTGAAAGTAATAATTAGTTACATATGTATTAAGAACCAGCATGGATTGTAATGGTAAGCAGCAATAATTTCAGTATGAATAATATGTGGATTGTGAAAAGAAAAGCAACATAGCAGTTTTCCTATTGTCGCTAAAATGAGTTTAACACATATGGGCAAAAGAAAAGAATTTAGTACCTTATTAGGTACTCAGTTAATATTGAAGGTGTTTATGGTGCTGAGGGTGTAGCTTTTGTTATTGTATAAAATGTACAATTTCAAATGAAGGCCATTATGCTTTCTACTCTAGAATATACCAAAAACTAAATTCTTCTAGATGAAGTTCATGTGTTCTTTTATTAGGATTAGGTCATAAGAGGTGTTGGAAACTACCTGCCTTATTCACTTTTTTCTCTTTCTTAGAATGTCTGTCTGTCCTAAAAACTATAGATTTTGCTGGTGTGTGTGTGTGTGTTCAGATCTATCTTATATGGAATAAAAAAAATTCTTAATGATCATTATTAGTCAATTCTGGTGTGCCTTTGCTCTTTGGTGTTAATTTAAGGAAGTCACAGTTAATAAAGAAATTGGCATTTTTCTGACAAAGTCTTACATAGAACAGTCTGGTAGAAGTACCTCTAATGGCTTCTCATTGGAGGTAACAATTCTATAGTTTTTTGTTTTTTATGAAAATCTAACTACGTGTGAATTTTTCCTTGGTGGGAGGTATCTTTGAGAACTTATGAAGAAATTAAAATTGCTCGGTAATCCAGTGTCAAACAGATATAGACAGACATTAAAACCAGCCTGTTAATATCCATTTTTCTGTTGGCCTTAAGGCTTTGTCCTGTAGAATTTTAGAGACTATCTAAAAGAAAGCAACTGAATGCTTGGGAGAGGGGACCTCCCATAGACAACTTGTTTCTCCTTCCAGAAAATTCCTGTAGTTGGACTGATTTTTGGCTCTTCCGGGTGAATGGTCTTATTTGTATATTTTCAAAAACTCATTAACTGTCTGTATCTTGTGGCTTTACACATCCCTGCTACCACTTTTGTAGTGAGATTTCGGTATGAAACAAGTTGCCTGAAATAAATGGTTAACTAAAACTCAGCCTGGGAGCTGCATCCCTGAACACTCCAGTTCTTATTACAAAATACAGTTCAAAAAATTCTACACTGACATTCAAAGTCCTTTTTGATCTCGCTCCAGCCTGTTTCAACCTGTTCTCTGCTACACACAGTGACATACCGAAGGTTACAGCATTGTTGACTCTGGGCATCTATAGTTCCTTCATCCCAGACTCTATTTATGCTATTTTCCCCACTGGGAGATCCCAAAATCTTTAATTTTCACTATACCCTATTTAGTAGGCAGTATTAATGATATCACTTTACAGATGGGGAAGTGAAACCCAGAGAGACTGGGTAACTTGCACCAGATCACATAGGTAGAGGTACTGGATCTGGGATTTAAACCCAGACAGTTTGACTTCAAAGTCTACATCTTAGTTACTTAGTTACTATACCAGACTGCCTTTCAAAACTTGGGTCTCCCATGGGACTGTTTTTGATTCTCCCCGGGAAGATTCAAGCTCCCCCTCTTCTGAATATCTTTATCACTCTGTGTTCATCAACTTCTCTGTCAAATAATTGTTGCAAATTCAGTCATTAAACATTTTTTCACTATTGGTCAGGTCCTTTGGTAAGGACCAAAGTTGGGTGATTTCTTCCCCGCAAGAAACTCACAGTCTAGGTTTGGAGACAAGTAAGAAATAAATATCTACGAGATCGAGAACTATGAGATCATTTAGATACACTGCATTTAGTGTATCTTAGTGGAAGCATTTACTAAGATACAGGATCATAGAAACCCAAAGGAAGAGAGGCTCATTTAGTCTGTAAGGGCTGGAAAGGACTTTCCTTGCAGAATGGTACTTGAGCTGGACCTTGAAGCACGAGTGTGCTTTTCCTATATGAAGGGTCAAACAATAAGATTCCAGCCAAAGGACATAGGATGAGTAAAATGCCAGTTACTGAAAGAAGTGAGGCACACCAGGGAAGTACTTAGGAGATGTGGCAGCTAGATTGTAGTGGACATCATGAGATGGTCAAGAGACAAGAAGTCCAGATGATTGGGTGAGGTGAGCTTATTATTCTATACATGGCATGCTAAGGAGTTTACTAGCATTCTACCGGCAGCAGGGAGCCACTGAAAGTTGTATATGCAAGTGGATCACTTGATCATCACAGTTATAGTTTTCAAAGCCCAGTGTGTCAAATGAGATCTTTCCCTTTCAGAACATTTCTGTAATTATAACGAAAGCTAAAAGGGAAAAGTCACTTGCTTAGAATTTCCTCAAGGAGTCAACTATTCATTCTCTTTCTGTGGCCAGTATGCCTTCATGGGTTTGTACCATCTCAGAATAACACAGGGGAATTGCACAGGGAACAGGAAGAATTGCATGGATTTTTACCCTAAGGGTAAATAAAGGGAAAGCATTTCAGTGGATACAATGAAGATTTATGTTTGTCTTACACTCTAAATAGTTAAAGCAGAGATTAAAAACTCCAGTGTCTGTGGGGAGCCAAACAGGTCATATATGAGTGAAGTGGCTAAGAGGCATTACAGAGGACTGGCCACTGGAGAGAACACACAGTCTTTCTAACGCAAGTATCAACTACTCAGCTCACTGGATTTTTGCTATGCAGAAATGCGGTCTCAGTACGGTTGGGTATTATGGTTTATCAAGAAGAATCAGAACCATAGATGTCTAATGTTGATTTTTTAAGTACTGGCAGCTTTTTCACAAATTGTTTTAAGTGGTGAATAGTGCCAACGTGTGACCCCTCTGACCTCTAGCTTGTGGTCTCCGATTTAGATCAAGTAGGCTTAGCTCTGAATTTCTACAAACCAGGCAAAACTTGGGGTGTC
Organism: Nasua narica; assembly: GCA_028533885.1. Lineage (NCBI taxonomy): Eukaryota > Metazoa > Chordata > Mammalia > Carnivora > Procyonidae > Nasua > Nasua narica. The sequence goes on from CM052805.1 coordinate 4,658,853, forward strand.
TGGCAGGCTCGGTCAATAGAGCATGTGGCTCTTAATCTCAGGGTTGTGAGTGAGTTTGAGCCCCATGCTGGGTGTGGAGATTACTTAAAAATAAAAGTCTTTAGAAAAAAAAACTGAACGTGATTATGCTTGCTTGTGGACTAACACTTATCTGTCAGCAATTATTGAGCTCCTACTTTATGCGAAGCCCTGTACGAGATTCTTTAGAGGCTATAAAATTAGCTAGACAGGGTGGAGAATTCTTAGGTTAATGCATGTTTGGAAAATTGTGTTTTGGCAATTGGCACATAAATACCAGATTGTCCTTTTGGCTATCTCTCTGTTATGATGTGTAATTCCAGAAATGTTCCTCTTATTTTGAGTCTCTGGTGGCGAAAATGACAAGCACTAACACACATGAATTTAAGTAGAAGGATGAGCTATGTTTTTAAGTTATTTCTTATCATTTAAGGAGACAAATTGATAAGCAAGATACATGTTTGTTTAGTTTGTTTTTGTTTCTTTCCTGATCCCTTTTACCACCACTACCATCAAATTGCTGGGTTATACTTGGGGATTTTCATGCTGATTCTGCTTTAAGTTGTTTTCACTATGACCATGCTTTTTCCTGTCTGTCTCTCTCTTTTTTTTCTCTCTCTACTCCAGCTCCATTTGTGGCAGAAAGCTCTTAAGTGAGTCTTTACACTGGAGGTTTGTATGCTTAGCCTGTCAGCCTGTGGATCCGTGTGCTATTACCGAGTTTTATCCTCTGAGTACATAGCCTGTAGTTGGGTTTGAATATTAAGTGTCAAACTCCAGTGCTCTGGTGAGAGATTTGCAGCAACCAGCAGGCCCCTTCCGCATCCCTAAAAGCTGCTGGGCACTCTCTTTTTTGATAAGCGGACTCATTTCACACGTGTCAGATTACTGGGGTGTAGCTGCTGATACAGTGTGTGATGCTAAAGGTACGGTTACCTGAAGTTGGCCTCTTTCCTGAAATGAGGAGGGGTTGGGAACACCCACTCAGGGGGAGAACATGTAGAGCTGGCTGTTCACAAATGTGAAGGTTACTTCAGAGAGCCCGGGGAGCGTTTTGTCAGTTCTGTTTGCAAAGAGATAGGGAGTGAAGGATTATGATCCTTGGCGCCGATAATGTCCCTTGGGCCACAAGCGAATCCAGCAGGACACCAGATGCAACATAGCCATTTTATTCACGCATTTCTATCTGGTTATCGCGGAGGGCAGGAATGGAAGAAAAGGCTTAGGAGATAATCATCAAACAACATCTTTCCCTCTTCTGCAAAGGAATCAGATCCCAGAGTCTGTGTGCATTTAGCCGTAACAGCAGTCCTTCCTACACAAACACTTTCTGAGCACCTACTATGTGCGAGGCACCTTGTCAGATGTTTTGGGCATGGTTGTGAAGGTACCTGAACTCACCGAGATGTCATCCATGGAGCAAGTCATTCATGCACCCATCCATTCATCAAACACTGGGTGTTGCCTTGCTGCCAAGTTCAGTGCTAGACACTCAAATAAGCAAGAGGGTAGACATTTGGCTCTGGAAGCAGAAAATCCTGACTTTGTCACCAAAAAGGTGGGGGACCTCCTTCATCAATGCCTCACTTTGCTCCTCTTGAAAATGGATATTAGAGCAGTTCCCACCTCCTAGATGGCTGTAATGACTATGGGGTGGTAGTGGTGATATATTAAGCACACCCAGGAGACTACATGACCCAAATGTTAATGGTTAGACTGTCATAAACTTACTGTCCGGAAGGAGGCCATAAATGGGTAACCACATAGAGAGGACACCTGTGGCTTTGCTTTCAAATAGTGGCTTCAATTCCAATTTCACCACTGACTGGTCACCTTGCCATTACAGTGACCTTGGGAATTTTAAAAAACTTCTCTGAGTTTTGGTTTCCTCATCTATAAAATAAGTATGATATTAGTATTTATTAGCCTGGTTCTCTGGCATGGTACACCCCATATATGTATTGCCTGTTATTTTCCAATGCATTATGGAACTGATGCTAGTTATGCTTCCAAGAACCACTCATAGCTCTGCAGGTGCCTCCTACTATTATGCACCACAGGTAAACAATGTATTCCTAAGATGTAGAAAACAGTTGTCAATTTATTTGACAAATTTTTATTTTGTTTTTAGGTTTCAGAATCATCATAGTGTAACAGCTGGTGGGGCTTGATGATTCCTTTTCAGATCAAGTTGTGTGCAGCTGCAAAGCGTCTGAACTTAGCCTTTAGCTAAGCAGATCCTTATGGGTTCAGTTAACATTGTACATGCATATGATTCACCAAGACCTTCCTTCTGAGTTGGCAATAATGTTAATTAAAAAGTAAAAATACCCTTAGTGTCAATATACCAAGCAGGGTTCAAGAATGACTAACCATCTAGGAGAGTGTTTCCCAAAGGTTACCCATTGAAATGAAACAAATCATGGCAAGTTCACGTATTTGTTGGATGCAAATGTAAACCAATATTTAAGTGTATCACCTCACCCTTTGGGTGTTAATGGAAAATTTGGAATTACAATCTGTTTTTGTTCATGAATGACCTGGCATTCCCCACACAGTAATTTGGAGCTTAAAAGCCCCAAGGGTTGAACTGGGCACTGATCATAGTAGGCTATTAGAGTCTATGGGGACCTCAGCCTGTTCCCTATGTTGTCTTGGTCCTTGTCTATGGCACCTCCTCATCTTTGTACCCAGGTAAGGAGTGTTTGCCATTGTATCCCACAGTTTGATTTGAAAGGAAGGCAACCCACCTCCCTGGCAAAGGTGTAGGTGTTGGTAGCTTTAGCGGGAGGGTCAGGCTGAATACTAATGCCTGGAAGAAGAAGGAGCAGGTTCCTGAAGCATTTGACATCTCCAGCAGCTCATCTGGATGGGTAGACCCATTTCTTCTTTTTCCTCATTGTCAGCTGATGTTCATTAAGAGATGATAATCTAACATCATTGTTAAATTGCTACAATTAGCCAGGCAGATCTGAAAACTCAAGATGTATTAATTCATTTATTCCTCAAAACAACCCGCTTGAGTCATTAATATGATTCCTATAGTATAGATGTAAAATCTGAAGCTCAGAGAGGTTGAGTCACTTGCCCCAAGTCACAGAGCCAGCAAGTGGTACAGTGCAAATAATAACAGAGGAAGTGGCTTCAGAAATTGCATTTTACAATAGCTTCCTGAGCATCCATCTCTCTCCCCCCATCCATTTCCTACCCTGTGTCCATTTAGTCTCATAAAATGCAGGTCATAACATGCCATCCCTTTCCTCAGACATCCTTCATGGAGTCTTTCATGACTACCAGCCAAAGGCTAAACTCATTGATTTACAGTGGCTTAGGCTACGGTCTTTGGAGTCTGATGAGTCTCAGTTAAGGACATGGAGCCTCGTTTTATGACTCAGCTGTCTTTCTACCACCGGTTTCTCTGAGTCAGTTTCCTCAACTATGAACTGGCATTAGGAATACCTACCTTGCAGAATTATTAGAGAGGCTCAGCTCTTAGTCTATGCAAATCACTAAGCATAGTGCCTCACCTTAAGCACATAGTAAGTGTTCGTTACCTTGGCACAGTTGTTAGGTCTGGCCCGTGGAGCCACCTACATTTGGTTTCATCTTTCCAGGATCATTCCCCTCAATAATCTTACTCCACTCTGGTTCACAAAGACTTGTCACGATTCTCCACTATGCCATGAAGTCTCATCCTTTCACCTGTTTCAGCCATATTCTTTCTTTAAGTGGCAATTTGTCCAGTTCTTCATGTTCCCCTTCTCTGACTGTTGAGCAATAGATCCTAGTAATTATCCATGAATCATCTTAGGTGTCACTTTACAGTGTATGTCTCCTGCACCCTCACCCTCCCAAGTCAGAATGTGTCACTCCTCAGTTTCTCTGCTTGAAACCTTGTTCTACTGTTGCTTTTTATCAGCTCTTTTGGATATGAGCTAATTTGAAAAACAGAGCATCCCATTCATCTTTGAATCCAGAACTGTGCCTAGAACCGTGCTTTGATGGTTTTTACCAAGTGAGGGCTCAGAAATGCTAAATGGATTAATGGGTGGATGCCCCGTTAAGGTGAACAAAATACCTTACATTATGTTCCTTTTAAAAATGTTTACTTCTTTTGAATTGCCATCGGAAAATAATTCTTGAAGATTAGAAATAGAACCCGGAAACTTGGGAAGATAGATTTTCTTCCTTTTGCTTCTTTAAGTTGTAGACTTAAGATGCCTACATATTTCAAATCTGAGAGAACTTATGCACACACAGACTCTAAATCTCTGTGGAATAACTCAGAGTTTCATATGCATGAAATCTCTATTTTTGATGGGTGTCACATGGTATCAAAGTATGTTTGACCATGGATAGAAATTAAGCAAATTACTTTTTTTTTTTCAAATGCCTGGCTAGGGGTTTGCTTTAGGATTAAGGACTATTTTCTTAATAAGTGGTGCAGATCTTATTAAAGTAAGTACCTTTATTAATATGATACTTTTCTAATTCTTGTGAATAGTTGAAGCATTTTTGTGTAAGTTGGAGCATTATGAGATCTAGTTTCCTGAAAAATGTGTAAAAGTAACTTATAAGTATTACTGTGAAGATACTTCAATGAGAAATATTACAGAGAAAGTTTAGAAGAGGGTCTGGAACTTTGTAAATACTGTTTAAATGCCACTGTCCACTCCATCTCAGCCTAGAACATGAAGCTTCACATAGTAGAAGTTGCTGAAAATTATAAAAGTGATATGTGCAAACATTTGGTGAAGAATTTTACATGCATTATTTCATTTAATTCTCAGAGCAATCCTACGGTATAGGGCACTGCTAGCCACCTGCCAAAAGAAGATGCTGAGATCCAGACAGGTCCATGAATCTCCCAGTGCCAAACACAGAAAAATCAGGATTCAAGTTTTTCTTATTGTAGGTCTCGAGATCTTACCATTATATGTTATTGTCTCTCATGACAAAAACCAAAGAAGCAAGTATTTTTGTCCCGAAACTTCCCATTTCTTGTAGCAGAGTCTACAATATTTATTACTTACTGGAAATTATGCTATAAAGAAAATATCACCCAAAATAAGTGTGGATAAAGTCTCACATTAAACACATAACTTTTGATGGTTACCCAGTGTGGCCCTTGGAACACTTACCAAACTTCTCATGACTTTGGTCTAGTTTTATGACTTTCCCTTCTCCCACACAGAGATGTTGAGTGCTGTATTGATCTACCTTTCTGCCTAGCTCTTTTTCCTTCATTTCATTGTCTTTGTTTTTCCAAATGTGGTAATTGTATCAAATGGTTTGTATCAAATGGCTTGATGGTTATTTGCTGAACGTGAAGGATTGGCTATGGAGAATTTTCTTTTATCTTCCCAAATCCATTGCATTTCTTTTAAAATTAGTTATTACCTTCTGACCAGATGGTTTTCTATTTTTGTTTAATTTTTTTCTTTTTTAGATTGATTGTATATGGTGGGAGTTTATACCAAGAGGAGCACAGCATATTCTATATTGACATTAACTCCTCTTGAAACTTGGTGTTGCTCTCACTGATTTTCCTCTCTATAAAAATGCACATGAAACAGTTCACCTGGAGAAATTAAAAGAAAAGAGCATTTTAAAAAACAAGAAGGTCCTATCCCTTTTTTGTGAAAATGAGGAAACCAAGACTCAGAGTAAGTAACTGAATTGAGCCCAAACAGCTAGTTAGCAGCAAGAATGGGATTAAAACTTACACCTCTGTTGGTGACTAATTTAGGAAACTATTACTTATCTTTGCAGAATACCGATATAGGGAGGATTTTTAGATATAAAGAATATAGCCATGCATCTTTGAAAAATACCCTCAGTGACTCGGAAAAAAAAAATAGTGGTATTATCAGCAAAGGTACTTCATGTATTTTATAGAAAGGTCTCTCCCGTCCTCGGGAGCACACCCTACCACAGTGATTCTGTTGGGATCTGATGCTTACAGTTCTTATACATAAAGATAACTGCGCCAAGCTTGCCTTGATAGTTTTACCATTTCCTTGAGATTACATTCTTGAGATGATGAGACCAGCTTGAATTTTCAGTGTAGTTGTGAGACCTTTCTTAGGTTGAAATGAATTCTGATAAGCTGATTATCTCTCTGAAGAAAATATGATGTCCACATTTCATAGCTTAGTTCCTATCACTTTAGTGCCATTTTTATTCTGAGAAATCTTCCCTGCCCTAAATTAAATAAGGTAATAAGGTGCTGTGGAGTCTGACACATATTAAATAGAATTTTTTAAAAAAAATATTCAGACCTACAGGGTAGGGGATAGGTTTTCTTTATGGTTTATTTATTTATTTATTTATTTACATATAATGTATTATTTACCTCAGGGGTACATGTCTGTGAATCATCAGGCTTATGGTATATTTTCTTTCTCCATGTTGAAGTAGGCACTGCTAGCTAGTTTCCCCCTTTTTTTTTTTTTTAGAGCAATGAGTTATGAAGCTCAAAAATAAAGTGTTCTCCATGGTGTAAATAAAGCAGTAATCTGAGCAAATATATCACCCTGTGTACTGAGGGGGTTGTTTTTTCCTTTCCTTTTGTTTTTATTTTTTTTGTCTCTTTTTGTCCCCTCTCCACTATAGTCTCGTTTATGTTGTTGTGTATTGTTGACACATTAATCTTGGTAATAGAAATGAAAGCTACTTTTCATTGAGAAATAGATTCAAAGTAAAAGATGATTAATGAACAAAAGCGTCATGCATTCCCAATGATGTGCTTTGTATCCCAGCTCTATAAATCTGTCTGTATCTCAACATCTTGCGAGCTTTCCGATTATTATATCTATTCTCTACTTCACTCCACTGGAACTGGTTAGTTTAGTCCCCCAGGCTTCCAGGTGTCATGAAAGAGGACAGTGAAAGTCATGGGGAGGATCTTCCCTGGGGTGCCATATGCCTGATAAAGGGAGTCCAAAGGCTGGCAAGGGATGCTTACAGTGCAGGGGAAGAGATTGTAACTTCACATCATGATGTCTGAGAGGCCTCCCTTTGTAAGCCTGTTGCTTGTCCCTGCACACTTTCTCTCTCAATGACAAAGAGGAGCAGAACTAGTGAGATGAGGGGTAGTAACCAAAGGAAATTGGTTGGGAACGGATTCTCCATTGTGCAGTAGCTTCCCCTGTGTGTGAGAGCTGATGATGCATCATGGCAAAGCTCATCTCCTCTTTTGTAAATGTGTGTCAGTGCCTCCAATAGGACACCGCAAGTTCTTCTCTGCAACCAACCTTCTCTAGGCTGTCACAAGCAGGTGATATTTAGTTAGAATGGGAACATTCCATTTGACAGAGAATATTGCATGATCACCATTCAGATGAGGGTTCAAGTTCTACTTTCTCTGTGGGACTTGCAAAAATACTTAACCTCTGAATATCATGCTTTATCTGAAAATTAAAGATAATAATGCCCACAGCATGGGATACAACAAGAATTCAATGGGAGGCTGCATGCAGATTGTTTATCGCAGTACATGACATAGAGTAAGCAGTGGGTGGCTATTACTATTATTATTATTTATTATTATTTTCTTGCCATTTTTATTGTCTTTAACTATATTCATTCCAATATGTATTTCTCTGTCTCCAATACATAATTAGTGAGTTCCTTTAAAATCACAAGATTCTCCACTACTTTTACTTGTGTCCCAAGACCTCACCTTGGGAGGGAGACTTCAATATGATTAAAGTTGGTGCAGCTATTAGAACACCCACTGTAGCTATACGGCAAGCCCTCTTCCCATGTAATCTCATTTAATCATTGTAAGAATCCGCAAAGAGTAATTTTCATTTCTACTCCATACATGAGAGAATTGAGGCCCAGAGATGTAAAGTAATTTACTCAAGGTCACACAAGTATGAAGTGCTGAAGCTGGGGTTTGTACCCCAGCGGCGATGACTCCCAAGGTCAAAGCTCTTCCTTTATGCATACACTGATCTCTTAAAAATGTTGCCGTCTGGGGCGCCTGGGTGGCTCAGTTGGTTAAGCAACTGCCTTCGGCTCAGGTCATGATCCCGGAGTCCCGGGATCGAGTCCCATATCGGACTCCCTGCTCTGCGGGAAGTCTGCTTCTCCCTCTGACCTTCTCCCCTCTCATTCTCAGTCTCTCGCTCTCTAATAAATAAATTAAAAAATCTTTAAAAAAAAAAAAATGTTGCCGTCTGTCCTATACCTGACTTGTAAGAAGCTAGACAGCAGGGTCGATAGGGAAGTTGGGCTTAAAGAAAGAGCTTTCGGGGCAGGCTGGTTAGTGGTGCACACCCCTGGGTCTTACACTGAGACCCTTGGAATGCCAGAGGAAAATGTGGTTTTGTTCTAGAATTAGCCATTCCCTCGTCTCTTCAGCAAATGTTTAATGAGCACCGGTTTTGTTCCAGGTACTGTGTTAGGTATAGAGCATTCGGCGGTGGGGAACAAAACCCTCGGTGTCTGAGTCCTCATGAGTATTCAGTGATGGAGTTCAGCAGGAGAGGCAGATACTAATCAAATGGCGATGTTTTGCCGTGTAGTTATAACTGAGATAAATGCGAGGAGAAGGAGCCTGTCCTAGATTCGCTGTGGAGAGGGATCTGGGAGGCTCTGCTAAGGAAGCGATATTTGAGATGAGAGTTGAAACCACACAGGGTAGAAGCCACAAGGGGGGGTCTCCTTTCTCTTCAGACCCTGCTGCTGGAGCTTGGCGCGTTGCGGCTGACACTGAGCCCTCTCCGGTACCACTTTCCTTGCATTTGAAGCAGCAGAGCTTTTCGTGTCAGATTTCTGCAGTGGTTGGTCCTCTCTTTCCATCCTAAGTTTTTTATGTGAGACGTTTTGTGGTCTCTACATGGATGAGATCCTTTGGTTTCCTTAATACCAAGTTTCTCTCAGGCCAGCTGCAGACACTGATGGATTCGGGTAAACTCAGTCATGTGAACTCGTGAACATTTGCTGAGAAGGCTCATTCCTCTTGGTGGTAAGAACTCGCTGGCCATTTCTGCTATGATGGGAAGGGGCATTTTTGTCTCCTAAACAATGTTGTGCCACAGCAGTAATCAGCACATGATTCCTATCCGTTTCTGCCAGTCTTTTATCATTTGACCTAAGAATCTGTCTGCAGAAATTAGAAATCTTTCCTCTCCCCGATTTACTTTGCTCTGACCACTGTACCTCTAAGGAAACATCACAGGCCACAGAGAAAATCCCTCCCTTTGAATGGTGGAAATATGAAATTCTCCGGGCTCACAGTAGGATTGGTAAAGGAAACTATTTCAGGGAAGCTGCTTTTTGAAATTGGTGATCACACTTTCTCTCTTCCTGTTAGAAATGAGCCCCAGGGCCCCAACAAAAAGAGCCAAATTGGACAATATCTCTATTTTTTAAAAAAATGACAGGGGTACATAGTCCATAGTAGATGCTCAGTATTGGATAGTGATCGTAACAGTTATGATTTTTATTATTGTTACTCATATATTTATTTATTTAGATCTTCATGAATCTGTATGGGAATCTCTGTAAGCCACAAACATCCAGGGGTGGCAGTCTTTTTCTCTAAAGAGCCAAGTAGTAAATACTTTGGGGTCTGTAAGCCATAAAGTCTATCACAACTACTCAGCTCAGTTGTCACATGAACCTGGCATAGATATTACACAGATGAATGAGTGTGGCTGTGTGCAGTTAAAACTTTATTTGCAAAAACAAGCTACGTGTTGGATTTTGACTTATGGTCTGTAGTTTACCAGTGTCTGATCCATGTGGCAGTCTTCTTCGGCACAGTTGCCTGGGCTTAAACAACTTGTTTAAGACCTGCCTTGGTCTTACCTGGATAACTCAGTCACCAAACCGTATGCTGTAAATAGCAGAAACCCACCAAAGCTAGGCTAGCCAAAGGCACACTTTCTTGGAAAGACACACTGGAATCTCGTATTTATCCTCAGTGTAGGATGTTCAGTAGGGCATCAGGAGTGGTGGCATAAGAAATATAAATGCTTCTGGAACCCAGGCGACAAGTTGTGCAAACTGTCTCCCTGTCTCCCTTCCTTTCTGCATGGATAGGGTCTCCTCTGCTTCTCTCTGCATTGACTCTCTTCACCCCACTTTCCACAGTGGGCTTGCTCTGCTGTGTTTTCTCCTTGTCCATTGTAGCTGCTCTCAGAAGTTACCCTTGGCCCTCATTCTGCATCACTGTGCAAATGCCATGCCTAACAGTGACATAGTGGCACATTGTCTTCATGTCCCTGTTGTAAATTCTTGAGATAGGGCCCTTCATGTACATCTGAGGGTCAGACATCTCTACCTCCCATCATCCCTCCAAGGAGAAACAAGGTGAATGTGATCAAGACCAGGTGCATTCCTGGTCAGGTGCCATCCTTAGAAAAAGAGATGTGGAGTAGAGAGGCACACCAAAAGTATCCTCCCCTTCATTACTCGTAACACAGAGTTTTGCTCAATATTGTCTCCAAGTGACACTTTTTGACTCAACACCATATTTTAAGCACCTACTGTGGGGCTGGCTACAGGGTGACCTCTTGGCTTGTACAAGAAGGAATTGATGGTATTTCCCAGCTGAAAGCACCCAGAAAGTTTTAATTTTATTTGAATTCAAATAATCAGGTCTCATGTACATTTCCTTTCACAGAGTTGTTATTGTACACTTTGACTTCAATGTCCTGTCTCATGTACTTGGTAGAGAAAATAATATAAATACATCTTGAAATTTCCCTAGAGTTCAGCTTTCCTTTTTATACCAGGTCTAACTAAAGTTTGGAGCAGAATAAAAAGAGCCTCGTTGCCTTACACACACCCTGTTATCTCTGGCAGGTTCAAATACAATTTCTCCAAGAAGGCAGTGGTACCTTTGCTCTTTCTAGCCTTGAATCTGAGAGTCTCAGGATTTCTTTGGAGTACACATAGCAGCATCTTTTTGACAGACAGTGCAAATTAAAAGATCCAGTGCGGCCCGGGAACCAGGGACCCAAACTTGCCCCTTGGGTTTTCATTTACAGTTAGGCACTGCAGACACAATTATTGCTGACAGGGAAGCAGAGGCTGGTGGCAGAGTGCGTGTGACGGGAGGCTCATGCCAACCCATAATTGGGAGGATTATTTTTAATCAGAACATACCCTACAGCCCAAACATTAGAAATCTCCTGTAAGGCCAAGACAGGAAATTAAACACACCAACAATAAGCCTTGAAGGAGGGTGGCATGTGGGGTGTAATATCGTTAGTCTTTCGAAGGTCCCTGGAGCTTTGAGTAGAAGTTTGGTTCCCTAGGGAGGGAGGCTGGGAAGAAGCTTCCCATGGAGAAGCCACAGACACTTTACCTGAGGCCCTGCTGAACAGGTGAGTATAGCCAAATTAAATGCAGCAGGCAGGCTAATTGATGTTTATTGCATTTAGACAGTATGACAAGTCAAATATAACCCTTGAAATAGCAGCTAAAATTATATCTCATCATTAAGGGAAAGGCCTCATTAGTTTCTTATTTTCAGAAATCTTATTGAGCACTTACTATGTGCCAGGTGCTCTGTTGGCCGCTGGTATGCCTAGGCTCTGCTGTCATAGCCTTCTCGATACTCTTATCCTTTGGCAAAATTTTGTAAAGTAGGGGTGCCTGGGTGGCTCAGTGGGTTAAAGCCTCTGCCTTTGACTCAGGTCATGATCTCAGGGTCCTGGGATCAAGCCCTGCATCAGGCTCTCTGCTCAGCGGGGAGCTTGCTTCCCCCTTTCTCTCTGCCTGCCTCTCTGCCTACTTGTGATTGCTCTCCTCTCCGTCAAATAAATAAACAAAATCTTTAAAAAAATTTGCAAAGTACATTAAGACTTTTTTTTTTTTTTTTTTTACTGGAAAGACGGTTGTTGACCAAGTAGGCATCATTCTTGGATATCTGGTATGAAAAACATTTGTTGAGTAGTATTGCCAGGTAATTACATTGTGTAGGCCTCACACCAACCCTCCGAGGAGGGCATTATTATCCGCAATTGATAGAGAAGAAAACTGAGGCTCAGAGAGGTTGAGTAGCTTGCCCAAAGTTACATAGCTTAATGAATAGGAGAGTTAATTTGAACCCAGTTCTCTGTCCAAAATCTATATAATACTGTCACTTATAAAGAAGATAAAGCACAGCCTAGGGCTTTAAGGTACTGAGGACTGTACATCCACTGGAGAGGAAAGACATAGAGACCATTGTCTGTGGGTGTGGAGTTCTAAGTGTGGAGAAGAACGAGCCCTTCACTGTGCCTGGTGAGGTCTCCCCAGGGAGATGAAAAAATAGGTACCTGGTTATTGAGCAGACAAATAAGGAACAGAATCCTAGGCATGGGACCAGCTAGTGATGTGAGAGGGCTTGGGACATTCCATTTCAGTTTAGAACCACTGGCTTTTGGCTTTTGTGCTTGTTCAGCTCAGTCACTTACATTTAACAAATACAAGGGGAAGAAAAGAGAGTATTTTGGGGATATTCAACACAGAGACTAGGCATCTGAAGGGATGGAGTAGGATGCGAAAAGATAATGTGGGACAACCAACTTTCAAAGTATCCCCTGCAGTCCTTGCTGCATACAATGTTTGTTTGTGTGTGATCTCAATGGGAGATGGGTCTTTAACCCATGGATTTCCCTAGGAAGTAAACCACGCATTGACAGTAAAACGATACACTGGTTCTCAGTCTAGAGCTCAGCGTACTTAGACCCAGTAGCTAATCTAGGGGCACTCTGAGTTGTTTGCATGGCCAAGTGTGGCTGATCTAGTCATCCACCCGCAGCCTTGATCAGCAGCCTTGTGTTACATGGCTGAACATCACTGCATTCCCTTGGGAAGGGTCTCTGTCTCCAACCTAAGAAAGCTGCAGTGCACTCCCCACTTGGGCTCCCTCTCCTCCCATCCCAGGTGTGATCAGTACTAGCTTCTCCATGCCCCGTCATTACCAAATTGCACATCATAAGCCCATATGACACTGGCTGCACTCTTCTGTGCTTGATGCCCCTTCAGACCCCTTTCAAGGACAGGTACACTTCAGACACTTGGGTATGGTTGGAGAGCATGCACCCGCTCACAATCACTGATTAAGATACGGCTTGCTGATCTGAATGAAGGGCTGGTGGAAAATGCCCCTAGCCGGGTGATATACCATCCTTTGAGACCAGGATCTTACATATGGCTCTTCTATTGGCAAGTAACAGAAACCCACTCAAAGTAGCCCCAAAATGGGGATATTTATTATACACCATAGGAGTAAGTCTCAGCTCCACCCAGAAACCTCTCTCCCATGGCCCCTCCAGTATTGCCTCTTCTTTTCTCTACTCCAAAGCCTGGCTTCTCTTCTTCTCTCTGAATACATGGCAGAGAATGGTGACCCCGCAATTACTGAGTTCTCAGTTCTAGAAACTAGCAAAAACTGAAGAGTGCCTTCCAAATTCCTGGAAGAAAATTGACCTAAGATCAGGTGAGGTTTCATCCCTATTGAACACTGCCCTAATGGAGGCAGGATCATATACCACAGACATGATTTCTATATCTGTGCTAGGCAGAGATGGGGTGAGGGGAGGGGAATAACTCAGAAAAGCTGTGTAGTCAACCAAAGTATGTCTAAAGTTAGTGACGGGGTGAGGAAGCCTTCTTTCCACCCTTCCTCCCTTCCATCTATCCTCCCTTGGCAAGTATGTATTGAATGCCTTTAATAGCCACGGCAGTGTGGTCAGAGCTGGTGTTAAAATGGTGAGCAGGGCAGAGGCAGTCCCTGCCCTCATGGAGCTAACATAGTGGAGACAGGTGGACATCAGTCGGATCATTTGTAACTGACTGTTACGTGACAGCTGTGATATGTGCTATGAAGGAAGGACTTTTGATACCACATAGTAGGAGTTTCCACAAGAAAGTCACGATGAGTGGGAGTTAATGGGTGTGAAGAGCATCCCAGGCTGAAGGTGCAGCATGTGCAACATCCCTATGGCAGGAGGCGAGTAAGGTATGATCCAGAACTGGAAGGTCCCCAGGGCTGGTACATGACGGGTCCAGAAGGAGGGTGATAAGTGAATAAAACCAGAGCTGCAGCCAGAAGCAAGAGCATGCAGGATGTGGGGTTGTCTCAAGATACAGGCTTTGTCCTGAATGGAATCAGTACAGGGTTTAATCAATCAAATAATACAGTCAAATACAATCAAATAATACAGTCACATTCTGTAAAGATCACTGTGCCTGCTCTGTGGAGGGATGGGAGGTACAAGCCTGGGGCCAGAAGGTGATCTCCACAGCCCATTGCAGTCATTCAGGTAAGGAAACCCCAAAGCAGTCTGTGGCCGTCTGTGGGAGTGGAAACACTGCAGTAGCCAGCCCTGTTTACCAAGAGAGAAACTTAAACTGCATGCCGTCTGCCCAGGGGTCATCAACTCCAGTGTTTTGGAAGTAATTGGTTCGCTATTTTGTGCGTCCGTTTGGATGAGAGCAGAGGTTAGGGCAGCTAATGCAGAAAGAGATCCTTCACCTCCATTCTGCGTGACTTTGTTCTAATGTCCTTTCACGTTTCATTCACTTGCAGCCTTTCGGTTCCAGCATAGTCTCAGTACGATGAAAATTCCACCCAATTCCATTGGGACCCAAGATTCTCTCTGGTCACAAATTGCTCCTTAAGTAGATTGCAAGAGTAATTACAAACTCAGGACAATCTTTTTTGTTTTGTTTTAACATCCATTACCCCTCTGGAACTCCTCTGCTCTAGAGAGCACCTTAGATTTTTTCTCACTGTCTGGTGCCATTGTTAATGACCACTTCTATTCTCATCTTGTGACAGTGGTTCTCAGCCTTTGTTTGCATTCATGCATTCATTCATTCATTCATTCATTCATTTATGAGGGGGAGAGAGAGAATCTTAAGCAGACTCCATGCCCATTGCAGAGCCCAACACAGGACTTGATCTCACAATCCCGAGACCAGGACTTGAGCAGAAATCAAGAGTTGGGTGCTTAACTGACTGAGTCACCTAGGCATCCCCTCCTCCTTGTTTGCATTTATAAAATAATCCACCTGGAGGATTTGACTCATTCTTACTAATCAGTAAGATGGTGTGGCTATAAGTTCATTTCAGCTGCAGGTTGAATTAAAAGCAGATCTAAAGGTGTGGGCATAAAGCTGACACGCATGAGAGGTTAGCATTATCATCTGGGTACCAAGTATGGGAACACAAAGGAAGGCCATTTTGCTTAGGGAGAACCTCCCTCTGGAGTGAAGTTCAGTGCCCTTCTTTGAGGTGTACCGCTTTGGGTCACTGAGGAAGCACTGCTTATGTGTCCAGTGTAGTGAGCCGCTGCTAAGTGGCTGGGCACTATGCCAGGTGATGAGGCTACCAAATTGAAGAAAACATTGTCCTTGTCCTCTAGGAGTTCACAGTCTGAGAAGGCCAACTCTATAGTAGGTTAGAGTGTGTGTTGTTCAGAGAGAAGGCTGTGTGAGAGATCGCAGAGCCCTGGAAGAAAATTCAGCCCAGCTGGACAGGTCAGTGAAAACAACAGAGAGAAATTCACCCTTGGGTGGACTTGTGTCTTTCAAGTAGTTCATTTTAGCTAGATCCTAGATTATGTTGGTGAGTGTATGAAGGGAAGGAGGAAGTGACTAGAGGAGGGAGGGGCAAGGGTTAAGAAGGTTGTACTTGATCATAGGAGCTATTGCTATTTTTAATAAATAAGAAGATGCATGTAAATTTTGATACAAAGCCTGGGTATGCTTTGAGTTCAATCAAACTATTACTGCTACTGTTTTCCTGTTATAATGATCTAACATTTTTATCATTATTAGGACACACAGATAATTCTCCAACTGAGGCATTCTATGAATTTATAGAAGATAATTATGTACTTTGACTATTCATTTTTTAACTGTTCCTACCTCCTTTCCCCAAATCCTTGTTCATTTACTTCACGTGATTACATTCTTCTCGGCATGAAGATTTCAGCTCTACTGCCACTTCCTTGGCAAGTCTTCTCCAATATCCCTGAGTACCCATGGACTGTAGGCACCAGTAGGACAGTGTGTGATATAAAAAGGGGCTTAATAAATAATAACAAGCTTTTATACAAACTTCTAGTTATAAAATGAGTAAGTCACAGGGATGAAAAATACATCATAGGGCATATAGTTAATGGTATCATAATAACTTTGAATGGTAACAGGAGGTAACTACATTTAATATGCTGAGCATTTCATAATGTGTATAATTGTCAAACCACTATGTTGTACACATGAAACTAATAAAATACTGTATATATTTCAGTAATAAGAATAAACAACTTTTAAACAGCACTGACTTTATGCCAGGCACAATGCTAAGTGCCTTACAAGTATTAACTTTTAATAGGTAATACCTACCTATTGAGGTAGGTAGTATATTTATTCTCATTTTATAGATAAGAAAGTTGAGACAAAAGCTAGGTGACTCGATCATGGTCACAAAGCTAAAAGGTAGCAGAGCTGTGGATGACTGGGATAGATGGATGAATGGAGGGGAGGAAGAAAGGACAGATAGATGACCACTGTCATCACCATCCTCACCACTTCATAGCTGTGTGTACCCACATTTATATCTGGCTTCTCCAGATATGAATCTCTTCTTCCTATATTTTGAAACCATTCAGTGTTCTCGGATGTTCTAAGTTATCAATGTCAATGAGCTCACCAAATGTGAAGATTTAAAAAAGTAAGTCCATCGTAGTAAGATATTAAGAAAGGGAGCATATTTTCCCAACATATACCTATGAGTAATGTTTATAATTAAGCTCTGAAACTTGGGAGTTACATTGAGTCTGGGTATACATTGTGTCAGTACTTGAGAGGAGTAACAGAACACTAGATCAATATTCTAGAACCCTGCAAATTAATCCCATTTCTGCTACTTATGTGTCTTCCGGAGGGTGAAAGGGTCAGAATTAATTCTCTTGAGTATAGGGTGCCATGTAACTCTTTCAGATCTATTAGTAAATATTTCTGGTTGGAGATGACCTCTCCCCCAACTCACTGAATTATATGAGATTATAATGGCCATTTGCAGTTTGTGTGATATTTGGTTTATTTGAATATCATTGGATGTGGATCTTGCTCCTTCGGATTGGGTGATGATAGTCTTGTTTATGAAACTGATTTTTGATGAGACACCTTATATCACAATTTTATTCATTTCAAAATGGACTCACTTTGAAGGTTAGCCATCATGGGATTGAACATTATAGAATCCTGGAGTTCTAGAGTTGAGAAGATATTTAGAGTTTATTTCATTTCACTTAACTCCATGTGGGAAAATCCATAATAATATCTCTGAAAGATTACCTTCTCATCTTTCCTTGAAAACATCTTGTGGCATAAAGCTCACTGTGTCTTTTTTTTTTTAAATTATATTTATTTATTTGGCAGAGAGAGACACAGAGAGGGAACACAAGCAGTGGGAGTGTGAGAGGGAGAAGCAGACTTCTCACGGAGCGGGGTCCAATGCAGGGCTCAGTCCCAGGACCCTGGGATCATGACCTGAGCCAAAGGCAGACGCTTAATGACTGAGCTACCCAGGCACCCCAAAAGAGTGGTTCTAAACTTGATGTCCAATTGCCAATTCAAATCCAGGCTCTACTACCTACATGTATATTTTGTGCAACTTAGTTGAGCTGTCTGAGCCTTGGTTTCCTCTTCTGAAATAGAGAAAATTGAAACAATTTCCTATTGCAGTGTGAAAGAATTAAATGAAAATATATTGAAAGACTTGATTTTTTAAAAAAAAGATTTTTATTTATTTATTTGACAGAGAGAGAGCAAGAGCAAGAGAGAGCACAACCAGGGGCAATGGCAGAGGGAAAGGGAGAAGCAGACTCCCTGCTGAGCAGGGAGCTCCCTACAGGCTTGATCTCAGGACCCTGGGATCATGACTTGAGTCAAAGGTGCTTGACCAACTGAGCACCCAGTTGTTCCTGAAAGACTTGATCTTAATCATTTTCATCATCATCATCACCGTCATCACCACCACCATCATTGTTGTTCATTTCATAGTATCAAGAGCCTATTTTATGTTATTTTATTTTTTCAGTGTTCCAAGATTCATTGTTCATGCATCACACCCAGTGCTCCATGCAATATGTGCCCCCCTCAATACCCACCACCAGGCTCACCCAAGCCCCCCACCCGCCTCCCCTGCAAAACCCTCAGTTTGTTTCTCAGAGTCCACAGTCCCTTGTTTCGCCTCCGCCTCCAATTTCTCCCAATTCACCCTTCCTTTCCTTCTCCCTTGTCCTCCATAGTTTTCCTTATGCTCCACACATAAGTGAAACCATGTGATAATTGACTCTCTCTGCTTGACTTATTTCACTCAGCATAATCTCTTCCAGTCCCATACATGTTGATACAAAAATTGGGTATTCATCCTTTTGGATGGAGGCATAAAAACACATTGAGATACCATCTTACACCAGTTAGAATGGCCAAAATCAACAAGACAGTAAACAACAAATGTTGGAGAGAGGGGAACCCTCTTACACTGTTGGTGGGAATGCAAGTTGGTACAGCCGCTTTGGAAAACAGTGTGGAGATTCCTGAAGAAATTAAGAATAGAGCTACCCTATGATCCTGCAATTGCACTACTGGGTATTTATCCCAAAGATACAGATGTAGTGAAAAGAAGGGCCACGTGTACCCCAATGTTCATAGCAGCAATGGCCACAATAGCCAAACTGTTGAAAGAGCCAAGATGCCCTTCAACGGACGAATGGATAAAGGAGATATGGTCCATATATACAATGGAATATTATGCCTCTATCAAGAGCCTAT
This sequence comes from Nasua narica, assembly GCA_028533885.1. Classification (NCBI taxonomy): domain Eukaryota; kingdom Metazoa; phylum Chordata; class Mammalia; order Carnivora; family Procyonidae; genus Nasua; species Nasua narica. Next base: position 4,677,669 of record CM052805.1, read on the forward strand.
TTTAGAGGTTAGCCAGATGTGACTGTGACAAAAAAGGTAAAGGTACAATATAAGAATACATCCCTCCATCCTAAAGTCTTCCCCTCTCTTCTTCCCTAGGAAACTGCTCAAAGAACTCATGCCAGTGGAACTTACAGCTTCCTTGATCGGACTCAGCATTCAGTAAGTGTGACCACTTTTGAACCTTCATTACATAAATACATCTATTTCTTTGATCGTGTTTGAGATGAAAAGCTCTCCTCAGCAGGCCTGAAGTTCCCACAAACACTGTGCCGCCTGCCTGTGTCTTTCTTTTCTGCACCACTGGGTTGGGTTCAGAGGGGAGAGGAGGGTTTGCTAGTCAGAACCCCCACAAGGAACACAGGAAATGTGTGTGTGTGTCAGTGGGTTAACCCTACCACTACTGGCTAGGGGTTAAAATGAAATGTGCTTTTCTTGTCCTTTTGTTCTCTAAGCCTTTCTCATTAGGAGATACCTTGTCCCTCTCTCACAGTTGCATGACCCTGCAAAGCGGAAAGAAATGCCAGCAAAAACAGATCAGTTAGTGAGACCACATATTTCTTGAGGCATTTAAGAACAATTCCTTTTGGGTCAGAATACATTACTACTATATAAAAATTACCACAGAAAAAGAAATTTGGTACTTTAAGATTCTGGGGTACGTTTCAGAAATTGCATTTGTTTTTAGCAAGTAAGCACTTTCTGCCGTCTGCCTTTCTCATTGTGCACAAGGACTTGATTTTTGGTGAAGCCAGCAGTATTTTCTCCGATTTCTCTGACTCTTATTTTTTACGATACACTAGCTTTTGAGGTGATGGTGTTGGTAGACGAGCACCTCCGTAAAAATCTCGGACATCCACTCTCCTCTGCAGCAGTTCTGTGGCCAGGCAGCTTGTTTTATGAATCAATCTGTAATAATTTAACAATAAATATCCAAGTTTTAAAAGGCTAACTTTAAAAGGCTAAAGAAAATACTTTTTTTTTTCCCAAATTGTAGCTTCCCTTGTAAGGTTTCAGAATTTTTTAACATGAGATTGGCGGAATATAATTTGATGTATCAAATATCATAAGGGGGCAGGTAGAATCTGAGGCTGGGGGACTCTAGACCTGGAAGAGGCTGATCAAAGGGAATTCTTTGCCCTCAGTGGTATGGCATGGCTCCCCTTTTGGCTACAGAATTTGCATATGTGAATGGTAGAAGAAGGAGACAGAAAGAAATAAAAAAGATGGTGTATTCGCTGTTTGCTACATCAGAGTGACTTAGTGTAACCAGTGTAACCCTGATCAGCTAAAGCTTGTATCACACAGGAGATTAGACCCACAGCTTTTGTTCCCAATAATAAAGGAAATTTCGTGTCTAATTCCCTACATGCCACATCTATCTTTCAATGCCTTTGAAGTTCAGGCTACAGCATTTTCTAAAAACTGCAAGGTTTTGTAAGTGGAAAGGAGGGGCTGTTTGGGATGAAGTCTGTTCAAATCTATTTGGTGTAAAGTTAAAATATGCATGTTACTTTATCTTTTTCCATTTCAAGCAGTAGCCTTCTCTTCTCATAGATGCCTTTGACATGCTTGAGCAGGCAGGGTAGGGATGGAGGGAGGAAGGTTTCAAGAATGGGTTTTCAGATTATGTGTGACCCGCCTACCTTTCTCTCTACCTTCTCAACATGATACAAATTACTGCTTCTCAGAAAGGAATCCATGTTCCAATCCTGGATTGGGGCTGAAATTTCTAACCTAGGGGAGGCTCTGGTCCCCGAGATAATTAGTACAGTGTTGTAAGGAGCTCATGTTAATTTGTCTTTGGATACGATATTTCCATATCTACGATTGCGGTCTAAAGAGGAAAAAATTATTAATTTGCTGCTCCATACCAGTGTGTAGATATCTGATAATTTAAAAAAAATAAAAAGGGAAGAAATGGAAAAACTTCTCACTGGGGATATTTAGAACGGCTGCCCAATTTCTGTACCTAATGTATTTCGATGCTTTCCTTGTGACGACAGCTTCACTGGAGCAGTGAACCTCAGTCAATGTCCAGGACCAAGAGATCACTTCCCCTAGAACCAAGATAGAGTTCTAGGAGGTTGCTTGGTTATCAGGAAAGCAGATGACCTGACGTCTACATTGGCCATATGCCTGGGTGTTGGGTTCTCCTCACTAATTATGTGTATGGCACATTGCTGGTTAGGAAACTTCTCATGGGATTTTACTGGGAGCAACAACTCTGCTTTTAGAATTTACAGACATCTAACATCTTTCCTGTGCTGATGTGGCTCTCCTACCTTGGTCTATGTCAGGGTTTTGATGTCTCTGTTGGTTTTAGAAAATCATTGTCCATTTACTCCTTCCACAGTCTGGTTATCTTTCATTGTTTAATCTTTTCCAGAATGTTCCATTTGCACTGGTGCCTTTTGGCTGATGTATATGATACAGAGTTAGCTCATAGAAACTGATGTCTATGTAGGATTTTCACTCTCCACTTTCCTTTGTGATCTGTATGCGCAAAGGAAACCTACAGGAGGCTGGCGGTAGTAAGGTCCTTGGTTGAACTTCACCCTCAGAGTAATTTCCTACAACTTTAAAATTTAAGTTCCAGTGGAAGCCTTCCTTAGATTCTGTCTCCTATCAGATTATATTCCCCTGGCATGCTGTATCAGAATTATAATTTGTTAATTGACCAAAAATTATTTTAATGTTTGCCTTTTCCTTTTGTCTAGTGCTCTCCAGCACAATTTTCTGTCATGATAAGAGTATTCTTTCTCTGTGCTCTCCAGTTTGGTGACCATACTGAGCACTTGAAATGTGACTGTTGCCACCAGGGAACTAAGTTTATAATTTTGTTTATTTTTAGTTAATTTAAATTTAAACAGTGTCGTATGGCTAGTAATAATTTACCACATGGATGGGACAGCTCTAGACTGGAGGCCCCATTAATACAAGGGCTAGTTTTGAATTTTTAATCCTTGCATCCAGGCTGATACTCCACTGGTATTTACCAGTGTAGACATTGTTTTGTAACTGCTGCTGTCCCAAGCCCCCAAGCATCTTCCTTCCCTGCAATTCTGTATGTATAATTCCCCTACATGAACCCTTCATCCGGGATGAAAGAGTTAACGATCCTCCAATGCCACAGCATATGCTCTTTCTAATGGGCTGGTCTCCGTTACACTCTGGTTATTAGGCAGTATGTAACCTCTGATTATATCTATAGCCTTTACTGAAGTACTGGCTACAGTACTTGCTGGACATAGTGACAGGTGAGTACATGGAGGGATGGGGGGATGGACAGATAGATGGGCACATCTCACCTTTTGTTGGAGTGTTATGTATGTGGGAGAAACAGAATTGACATTAGACAGTAGACCGGTCTGGATCTCCATGATGGCTGTCTTTTTTCTTCTACTTAACTACTCTCATTCTTGTTCAAAGTTATGATGTCTGCTTTGCCAAGGTGGGCTTAGAATAACACGCTCCAAATCTATTGCTGAATTCGTGTCCTATGCAGCAAAGGTTGCTGTACATCTGCACTTACTTCTGGCTGTTGCTTCTGACTCCAAACGCCTAACACTAAAATCAGACTACACCCTGCTCACTCCCCTCTGGACACCATTCTCTCCCCAGTTAACCCAGTCCCAAGCTTCAGTAACCACTTCCTATGTCTTCATCTTCATCCACCACCATGAGATGAGTGAGGCCTGGGCCTGTCGGAAGCCCCTTTTGTATTCCCTCTGTTGGCATATCACTCCAGGTGCTCCTTCCTCAAATGGCGGTGAAGCCTTCCTAACTGGTTTTAATTCCTAAAGCCACCGTCCCCTGGATTCCACCCTGTGTTTTGGAGGACTGCTATTCCCGAAACATGAATATCATCGAAGTTACTTGTTCAGTTAGCTCGTTCCTTTCGACACTGCTTTCTTTCTTAGAATGCCTAGCTACCTTGCCTTCTAATCAAACATGTTGATCTCTTGACTTCCAAGTGCATTTACTTCCTGACTCCAAAGTTTGTTACCTGTGGTCTTACCAGCAGCAGTGACTCTTCCTTATTCTTAGTCCACACTCCAGTGTATATCTGTTAAGCCTCTCCTGATGAAATGTGTACTTTGATTCCTTGATTTCCCCTTGTAGGATAAAGAAAATATTGGGCCTGTTTTCAGTGTAGAAGTTTGACCCTGTGATAATATTTTTAGAATCTGGACTCTGTGGAGCAGGCAAAGAGTGGAGCAATATAAGGTGAATGGAAAGAGAAAAAGCAGTGACTGTCTTGAGGGACGTGGAGTTCTCTCGAGTTAAAAGTCAGCAGATTGGCTGGAAATGGGAGAGGTCAGCCATCAGTTGAATACAGGAGGGAGGGGGAGCAAGAGAGGGAGCGATGTAAGAGCATTAATTTAAATGATGGCCAGGCCTGGGGTGGCCTAAATCATGCCATTTGATTTAGAGTCTCATGGTGTAGAGGACACCTAAAGTGATGCCCTCACTTGACCTTCCTGTGTGCTCTGACACTTTACCCTCCACCCACCGCCAGGCATCTGTGTTCGCACATTCCATATGTGTATCTCTTGTCTCTCTCAAGCTGCTGCATAGCAAGTCTGTAAATCCTTCCTGTGCTCCCGAACTCCCCATCTAGATTGGGAATGGGAACTTGGGGGATCTTTTTGATTTAATGACTATATAAGACTGTGAAGCGTGAGAGAGTATAGGCAGATAAATAAAAAAAGAACATTTTCTTTTGCTCCCTTATTGTTGAACAGAGGGACAAAAAAAGGGAATGAAAATTACAAGGAAGGTGTGTATGAGGACCGTGGATAACAAAGAGACAAGCCTCAAGTAGCACCCCACTACCCGCCTCATTACTCCCCATCATTTCACCCAGTTTAAATCTTCCATAGTGCTCCTCACGTGTTCTAATTATATTTATTTCTTATGCTTCCTCCCCTGGACTAGAGGGCCTCTGGAGACATGATGTGTGTCAGTCTTGCTTGCTGCTCTATCCCCACAGAAGTGGCAAGTACCTATGTGTGTGTGTGTGTGAGTTGTGTGGCTTACGTCTTTGAATGATGATAACTTTGTTTGAAACCATTCTTTTGTCATCTGTAACCCTTCGCAGCCCTCCCTTGCCATACCTTCCAATCTAGGTCAGTCTTTGAAAAACCAAGAGAGTTAGGCTCATGTCCTGGTCTGTGAATTGACCACATGACTTAATTTTTTTCATTAAATAGTAACAATAATAAGGAGTTGAACTAGAATAGTTTGTAACTAAGACCCCTTCTGACTTTGAATTCAGTGAATAAACAAGAAAGATAGAAACAAGGCCACAGAAGAAAAGGTTGAAGGGAAGCATCATTACCTCAGCAAGGCAGAGGGTGTGGAGTTATGACCAGCAGTGGCTCCTCCCCACCCCCCAGCTGTGGGCAAAAATGAACTCATTGTCTTCTGGACAAGAAAATGAATATGCTATGTAGGTCTTGGACTAATACAGTACTGATATCCCACTTTCTGTTTGCTTTATTAATGGCTGATATTGATATAGTTTGGTCTACACCCATGGGTTGTATTACGGAATTAGAGGAAATGAAAGCAGGTTGCTATATTATTAACTGATGCTGATACAGTTTGATCCACACCCATGGGTTGCATTATAGAATTAGAGGAAATGAAAGCAGGTTTCACCTGCAGCCTTTTCTACTGGAGCACCTGAGAGGTGAAATCTTTGTATTCATCCTAATTATTCATTAGTTCCCAATAGAATGACCTAAGAAAAACAATGACTTGGGGTTTCTGCTAAATCTTTTCTCTTAAGCTAAAGATTAGATCTACTTGCTCTTTCTACTCTCCATTGTAGTGTGAGGTTGTTTGTTTGAGACATATGTGAACCCATAGCAATGGCTGCAAATGACAAACAGATACAAGAATGGCTGGTTAAAAAGTTACAGAAACAAGGAATTTGGTTCTTCCAAATGGAAGAGGCTACAGATTTCTTTTGAGAAGCTCCAAAGCAAAAATAGAGACTTTCTCCTAGTGCTGACAGCCAGAATATATTTCTTAAAAACATGTGGCTAGTTTCTTTTGAGTTCATGCAACTCTATCCAAAGATGAGGATTCTTACCTCAGAAGGTGTGAACCCCAACTCTGTGCCAGGCATATAGTTGGTGGTAAATAAATGGTAACAATGATAAATATTGTTACTCGGAACAATTACATAACTGAGAAGTGATCCCTCCTACCAGGCGGCCTGTGTGTGCGTGGATCACTCGTTGGACTTTAATCCCTCTATTTAAGAAGGATAAATTATCGTGAAAAACCGTGTTGTGGTACATACCAGCTCACGGCGCCATGACATTGATATATAATAAGTCAGTGTTCTTACCCTGGTAGTGTTATCATTCATTCATTCACTTACAAATAGCTTTGGATAAATTATGTTGGATTTTTCCTGAGTGCTAGGGATGTTACAATGAATGGAGCCCTGAATTTATGGTAAAACTGTAAAATAAAATTTAAAGTAAATAAAACAATTCAAATTGTATTGGTTATCATGGACTAGCCAGTCATAGACAGGAATATACGCTGGGGTCAGAATGCAAGGATATGAATAGATCTGTCTCAGACGTGGGAGAGGGCCAAGAGTCGTCCCTGTTACATGTAAATTCTTCTTTTCCATATTCTCAGGTCCGGTTTTTCCTCTCACAGCTGGCTGGCCTTCCTCACCCTTCCCCAAAGAACAATGCCCTTGCAGCGTGCTTCCTCCCCCAGCAATGACCATTTACACTCCACAGGGCCAGACTCTCCCCACCAAGTCCATAAACCTGCACTCTGTGCAGAATCAATGCCCATTTACAGCTGCTAATGCATTAATAACAGAAACGTCCCTGGCCATGACCTACCTGAGTCATTACACACTAATCATCAGAGGCAATTTCAAGCAGATTGACTAGTGATCGGTGTCCTCCTGGCGTCCAGGCAGGAGGACACACGGCTGCCTTCACAGCCTCTGAGCAGATGGTCTGAGAGCATAATCACACACTACAGCCGGTGTGGGTCTGGCTCCAGGAAGGGGAATCTCCATGTCTTGCATGCAAAGCTGTGCTCTCTCACCCAGGGCTCTGCTCCAAGTGCCTGCCTTTCATTTCAGAATAGAATCCAGGCTCTCCTCTAAAGATGTTGAGGAAACAAGGTTTATTTGTGCCTGGAATGTTCTAGCCTGTACCCGTGCCATGAAGCCGGTTTAATTCCTTTCCCACTTTTTCCATGTAATCTGTCTCCAGATGGATTTGTCTCCAGGTATGGTCACCATGGGCTTGTGATTTGGTGTTGTAGTTTCTTCCTTTAGTTTTAGCTTGAGCTTTTTTGTCTTTCTGATCTTGCTCTATCACTCCCTACAATCATAATTTTAAAGGTTATATAATGTATCATCAGGGTGATGTTTTATTCTTTTACTATGGAATATTTAGGAGGTCTCTGCTCTTTTCACTAATACTATTTTGGCCAGAGTTAATCACTCAGGATCTGTAAAATTTTCTTCCCTGGAGTATCTTCCTAAGGACAAATACCCCTGAGAGGAATTATACAGTCAAAGGAAATAATTATCTTTATGACTTTGGATACATATCACTAAATCACCTTTTAAAATGGAGTGTACTAATTTACAGCCAGTACATTGTCTTTTGGGCTTTCTACTCTTAGCTGCCTATGATTTAGTTGCCTAGAATGAGAATTCAGATTATATGGAGTTCGAAATATGAGTCAGATAGAATCTTTTCCTTCCAGGAACCCACAGAATAGAGGAAGAATCCAGATTAGAAAAGTAACCCGCTGCTCTGTGACATGTTAAAGCCTTAAGGATAAAGGAGCTTGAGAATCCACGGATTCCGGGACAAGGCATTATTTCTGAGACTAGTGGAATTCAGGAATCTCTCTCTTTGATGCTATTGCTTGACTAGAGTTTCTAGAGTTTGGAAATCAGGGGTCTGATGGCTCTATTCCTGTGTATACTTGTTACATTCGTAAATTCAGGTATAAGAACTTAGTGACTACATTGTATTCTCTGACTAGCTTTATTGGCTGTTCATTCCAATACAACTGAAACTTTTGTTGGCGGAAGTTCACAAAAGTTGTGCATTTCTAAGACAGATAAGCAAGAGTCTTTGGGTTGTGTTCTCAATAAACCCAATGGGTCACAGCCAGTAGTTCATTTAGATTCCAATAAAGGAAGCTGTGGTCTTAGTGGGAAAAGCACAAGATGTTAAGATGAACAGAGATTCAAATCTTGGCGCTTTTGTTTACCACTTCTGCAAACTTGGGAAAGTTACTTAACGTTTCCCAGCCACAATTTCCTCTTCTGTAAGGAGGATGACAGTGGCCACCACAGGTTTCTTGTAAGGATTAAATGAATAGTCTTTTTTGCAGGGAGATGGTTCTTTTTTGGGGAAAACCTTTTGGGGTGGCAAATGGAACTCTGAGAGCCTAACTTGGGCGGTGATCGATTCAGCAAAAGCTAGTAGCAAAAGTAGTGTTCCGTTTTAGTTAGAGAAGACCTTGCGGTGGTTCTGATGTGGAAGAAGAGAGGAAAGGGAGTAAGCAGAAGGATCCAGCCCAAAGTGGGTGGGAAACTGATACCTGTGTGAAGGGAAGGGCCCCAGAGGAATCAGGAGCTGTTACTAAAGTTTGATTTGAAGTCCTTTGGTTTGCTGTAGACTTAATCCCTCTCCCTGTCTGCCCCATCCCCAGACCACCCAAGAATAAAACTAACCTTATCCTTCAAAACAGTGAAATGTTTTCGGGAGTGAGTTTTAATAGAAGTTCTGTGAAGTGCTGAGTTCCGGCCTAAGTCTGTACATTGGAAAACAGGCATTGCCCTCAGCAAATCTGAAGATCAACAGCTAATGTGTTGGAAATCTGCTCATGAGCCCGGCCGTGGGCTAAGCATTTTGCATACATTCCCTCCTTTTATCCTCAAAGTGACCTAGTGAGATAGGTCTTGCTAATTACTGCTGTTTTACAGATGAGAAAGCTGACCCCTGCTTGGGTTACTCAGAGTCAGTCAGAGGATTTGCAAGAGGCCGAGCTCGGCGTCAGCTGTCCAGTCCACACCTTGACCACTACACTGACCTCTTTCTATCTGCATGGCCCTGGGTCCAAAGTGCCAATGGGACTGTATATTTCACTAAGGAAATTGCGGCAAGGAATTCTGGCTTCACAGGGATTTGAGGATGGCTGTGTATAAAGATCTCAGCTAATGGCTAGGTTCTGTTTATAACTTTACTTCTTTAAAAGGTAGATGAAGTGGATGACTGGTACAAATAAAGAGAAACAATTCTACTACGGGGCTCTCATTCCTTTTTCTCTTCTCTATGCGCAGAAAGAATAAGAACATGAAGTACAGTGCACTATGAACGTGAAAACAGAAACATTCTCTGTAGTTATTAGGGACTGTGCATCAAAAAAGACTCTTGTTAGTACAGGCAAAGTAGAGAGCCACTGAGAGTCACAACCCGGAGCTTTTCTGATGCCCCACATGCCTCTAGCCTCATGGTGGTTTGGCACTCCCTCAAGGTTTTAACTGGGTTGCATCTGAAATTTCATTCTGAGAAAAAAAAACCGGGACAAATCAAACCAAAGATGAAGGACTAGCAAGCAAGGAACTTAATTTTGCCTTTGAGATTTATATATATGTGTGTGTGTATGTATATCTACACATATAGGTATGCATTATATATACACGAATTTTCATATGTTAATTTTAATAAATATTTTAATAAAGAATTATGGGAATGAGGTATTAAAGGATTGCAACGGTTTCAGTCTAAAGTAAAAAAGACCTTATTATTCAGAACACATGGTCCTACCACTGCATGGTGGTGACTGACACAGGTTTCCAGCTCCTTTTCTAAGGCTGATTTTGCAAACATGTTTGAAGGGCCTGAGGTGCCTTACCTGCACAGAGCTCTTGAGAAGCCTTGTGCTTCTTTGCATCCCTCTGAGCAACCCTCACCGCACTGCGCTCAAAGTCATTGATGGTACTCGTCAAGCCTTCTTTTACCCCTGAGAGAATTTTGATGAGGGATGTGGTCAGAGGTGAGGAATCAGAGCTGGCCCAACATTCCTGTGATCCTCTTCCTCATCTCTTTTCTGTAGGAATTGCTTTCTCACTGTATCAAGCAGGTGACTCCAACCTTTCTTTCATTATCTCAACAAATACACATCAAGTGCTCTTCTTTGCCAGGCGTGGTTCTAGCTGCTGGGGACACAGTGAGAAAGAAGACAAGCAAGTTTCTTGAACCCCTGGTCTTAAATTCTCTGACAAACAATTACTTAAATAAATGTATAATTATAAATCGTAGTAAGTTCTGTGAGATAAATGCCAAGCGTGTTATGGGAGTCTGTGCAGAGAGTATAGTAATTTAATTTGGGTGATCACAGAATTGATATTTAAATTGACACATTCTAGGGAAAAGTCTCTGGGCTGTGGCAAGACATTCGGGGCTTTTGAGAAAGTCAAAGAAGGTGTGGTTGGAACAGAGTGCTGGAATGGTGTTGAAAGAGCAGACAGGGGAGAGATATTCATCAATTTCAGATTTCAGATTTTATGGTAACTGCCATGGGTAGCCACCAAAGGATCTGAAAAAAAAAACATGATTATACTTCTGTTTTTAAAAGTATTACTCTGTCTACTATACTGAAGAAGGCTTGGGTGGAGGCCGAGTAGAAGCAAGGAGAACAGTTAAGGGCTGTATTAAAGTAGTCTGGGAAGGAGTAATCACAGTGGCTTAGAATGGGGCTGTAACCATGGGGATGGAAAAAAGTTCAAGGATCCTATCCGTCTGTTCATCCATCCATCCATCCATCCATCCATCCTCTCTCGCTTCTTCCCTTCCCTTCCCTTCCCTTCCCTTCCCTTCCCTTCCCTTCCCTTCCCTTCCCTTCCCTTCCCTTCCCCTCCCCTCCCCTCCCCTCCCTTCCCCTCCCCTCCCTTCCCTTACCCTCCCTTCCCTTCCCTTCCCTTCCCTTCCTTTCCCTTCTTTCCCTCCTTCCATCCATCATCATCATCATCACCATCTATTCAACATTACATAAAATCCAGCCATTTGCTCAATTCTTTAGTACATCATTATCCATCACCAGTGTATTCTAAGCCCTGTAGAAATCATGAAGCTTGTTTGGTTTTGGTTTGTTTCTTTTTTTAAGAATTTTCTTTTTTATCCCAAGAATGGATAAATCATTTCTTCTTCCCCTATTAAAGTTTGCTTGGAGGCAGTCCTGTTGGCTCCTGCATTTCCCTTTGCCGCTGTCACCAGTTTTACCTTGGATGACACCGTTTGCTTTACATAAGTTCTTCATGCATTGAAGGCTGACATTCTTAATAGTTCTGTCACCTGTGTTACAACAGGCTGCTGAAAAGATACGAGTGATGCCTGCAGGAGATAGGGCCGTCTCAGCGGTTTGTGTAACACCAATGGGGTGTGAGGTAGCAAGAAAATAATTAGTTTAGTTCGATGCAAATGGAAGGTGAATGAAGACACTACTAATATGTGGATGCCTGGGAGCTGGGGTGGCCTGCTTCATTTAAGATTTGAGGAAGAATAATTGAATCAATAGCTATAAAAATGAAAGCAATATTAAGAGACTTTCATGGCAACATATAAGGCAGAAAGAGCTAAATTCGATCAATGTGTATTTACTGAGTGCTTATTATGTACCTGTCACTGTGTGAGGCATTTTAGCCAAACTAAAGGGGAAAAATATTTGCAAGACATAAATAAGCCTCTCTCCATGGGGAGTCAAGATTTCAGAACATATGAATGTTTCAAGCATATATTAGAAAGGGTAAGTAACAACTGTAAGCTACATTAATAGGCAACACTGTTAGGGATAGCAGGAATAACAGAATATAAGACATGTGAGTGACTCTGACAACGGTTAATTTACTTAACCTCTCTGAACATCAGTTCTCTCCTTTATAAAAGTGTATGTATCATAGCATACAGTGCCATTATGTCCTCATATATGCACGTGCACAGGTAGGTACCACACACGTATGCTGGTCACGGTTTCTCAGGCTTGCATTGGTGGTATTGGGGCAGGAAGGTAGGTAGAAAAAATGTGCTCCATTAGGTATTGATATTCTCAACGTTCTGACACCTCTTTCCTATGGTATGTTTTTGTATGTTGTTGAAAGCTGTTTTTGGGGGTGCCTGGGTGGCTCAGTGGGGTAAAGCCTCTGCCTTCAGCTCAGATCATGATCTCAGGGTCCTGGGATCGAGCCCCGCATTGGGCTCTCTGCTAAGCAAGTAACCTGCTTCCCCCTGCCTCTCTGCCTACTTGTGATCTCTCTCTCTCTATGTGTCAAATAAATAAAATCTTAAAAAAAAAAGAAAGCTGTTTTTTACATCCCATACTTCTATTTTTTTAGTATTTTTAAGATTTTAATTATTTTTAATAGATTAAAAATAGATAATAGATAATAGATTAATTTTTTAATCTCTTTTAAGATTTCTCCATTTGTAGTCTATTTTTTTTTTAAAGATTTTATTTATTTATTTGACAGAGAGAGAGAGAGATCACAAGTAGGCAGAGAGGCAGGCAGAGAGAGAGGGGGAAGCAGGCTCCCTGCTGAGCAGAGAGCCCAATGCGCGCCTCGATCCCAGGACTCTGAGATCATGACCTGAGCCGAAGGCAGAGGCTTTAACCCACTGAGCCACCCAGGCGCCCCTGTAGTCTATTTTTTATTCACAGTCTTCTTTTTAATCCGTCATTAACATTGTAACTTCTCTATTGTCTCACAGTCTTCTGTATCATTTATCTAATTTTTCATTAGTTTTTTTTTTGTTGTTCTTGATTTTTCGGAAGTCCTTTCTATGGATGCAGGCATTTCTCCCCATCTGAAAACTCCTAAAACTATAATTAAAAAAAATTAAAAATGGATACAGATTTTTTTTGGTATACTGTGTTAAAAACAAGACAACAGGCCTCCAAATAGAGCTACTTAGGCTAACCCCCACATCACCAAATTGAGACTGGACTTAATTACAGCTTAGCTCTGTCAGAAGTGGAATCTTAAGCCAGTTAATTGGAAATTACCTGAGTAGCACTGGTCCTCTGCCTAATAGATCCTGCCATCCCCTAAAGGAAAGTAACCTTGACATAACCAGTCACTTCTTTGCTTACTATAACTTCCTTGCTCCTGCTTCCTTCTTTCAGCCTGTAAAAGTCTTTCTCTTTGTACAGCTCCTCAGAGCTCCTTTCTATCTGCTACATTGGGTGCTTCCCAATTCACGAACTGCTGAATAAAGCCAGTAGGATTTTTAAAATGTATTTGTGTGAATTTTGCTTTTTAACAATTTCATGGAGTTTAAAATAGGGGACATGTATTTTAATTTATATCTCGTAGATGTTATAACTTGGTTTTTAAAATATACAAATGAATGCCCAGAAACCTGTAGTTTCTAAAATAATACTATGTGTCATCTTTGTTTTGTTATTTATCTATTTAGATAAATAGATCTTTATTATTTATCTATCTATTTAGTTAATAGAATAGTGATTTTTCAGATCACTAGAGGATTTTCTATTTCCTCATTTGCTGGAGAAGTAAAAGAAAGCCACATGCTAACTCTTAAAAAGGACATAACTACTATATACCCTGAGGGCTTTAGGACAATTAAAGTGAATTAAAATTACTTTATTTTTGGAGTGGGCAAATAGGAAATGGAATGGTTAGACTCAGAAGGATTTTTCTAGAGATAGGTTTTACCAGCTGAATACATTTGCCTTGATTAAAGAAGGAAATAAGGACGTGGAGAGGAAATCCAAGTATTACTAGGGGGTTCTTGAGAAATGCTGGCTAGTGGAGCAAGGAAGAGAAGGTCAACTTTTCGTTCATTTGAGAAAAGTAGTTTTATTAAAAGTCAACTGAAAGGGGCGCCTGGGTGGCTCCGTGGGTTAAAGCCTCTGCCTTTAATCTCATGCCTCAGGTCATGATCTCAGGGTCCTGGGATCGAGCCCCACATCGGGCTGTCTGTTCAGCAGGGAGCCTGGGATCGAGCCCCACATCGGGCTGTCTGTTCAGCAGGGAGCCTGCTCCCCTCCACCCCGGCCCCCGCTTGCCTGCCTCTCTGCCTACTTGTGATCTCTCTCTCTCTCTCTCTCTCTCTCTCTCTCTCTCTCTCTCTGTCAAATAAATAAATAAATAAATAAATAAATAAATAAATAAATAAATAAAATCTTTTAAAAAAAAGTCAACTGAAAATGTCAGAATGGTCATCATATAGTGATAAATAAGATTCAACATCCCGTGGATTTAGGTACCCTCAAATCTGGGTGTATAGATGGGGTCATACGGAGTTTTGTGTCTAGGCTCAGTGAAGTAAGACTCTATCTAGACAGAGGGAAGGCAAGTATATTTCTTCTTGCTTGCCAGTTCTGATTAGTAAAGGCTCCCTATAGTTTTGTTGAGAAGAATGCATCTGAGCTCAGCAGGAAAGTGGTATGATTGATTGGCAATGTCTTCTAGGGGTAAAGGAACAGGAGAGTGGTGGCACGTGTGCCAAGTCTTACCATTCTACCCTAGACAGGAGAGCATTTTCCCCTTGTGGTCAGAGAGGGGGAGCTGTTTGCTTCTGGAAATTTACTTACTTGATGTGGTGAATAAATATTAAGATGATTTCCTTTCACATTACTGTCAGTCAAGAGGGAGCAGTGCCATCCTGGAGTCTCAGGAGTAAGGTTGCAGTTCAGTTGGGGATACCCATTAATATTTCTAACCAAATTCTTTTTCAACACAGTGGTTTAATTGCAAGAAAAATTGCTTAGGGAATACTATTTGATGGGGTTTAATCAATTTATGCTATTGGATTCTGCTACAGATTACACTGTTAAGCACACAGGACAGACTGGGAGACGTGGTTCCATTAATTTCAGGGAAAGGTGACTCAGAATGGAATACAATGGCTTTGAGGTTGGTTTTCTCATTTTTGAATTTGTATGGGCCCCAGGTGGAAGATTTTGGCACTGCGTGCTGCTGTATCCTTCATGCATCTCTCTAAGCAGATGCTTTATCAGAGCAGAGAGCCAACAGGGGGAGGAAGTCGTAGAGCTGGGCTGTTGGTAAATGCACCTAGGGAGAGTGGCATTTCCTTAACCAACCCTATTAATCATAGTGAAAATGTAGTACAAATGAAAATAAATAAATAAAAATGAAAAACATGCCATAAAAATATGTAAACTGCCTTGTAGTATTTTATGTATCTATCTATTACTACATGGGCATTGCTTGGCTTTCCACGTACACAATAAGCATCAGTGGTGGGTAGGAGAATTGTGAGCCGGGGCATAGGAGCTAATGGACGTAGAATCAAGCCACCGTCTTTGAACTAGCCCGTTAGTTGGCAGCTTCTTGATCTCCTGCGCCTTGGATTTCTCATGTGTTAAATGGATCAACAAAGCAGAAGGTTCTAGAACTGTTTCTATCCTTAGTCCTATTTGGATTTGAGGACATCGTGGCTCAGAGAATTCAAGATCCACAGGTAGTAGGTTGCAGAGCTGGATTAGAAGTTCAGAACAGCATTGGAAGAGCTAATACATCATGACATGCTATACAGAGGACTGGGCTTATTACCACTGGAGGGCTGGAGTTGAGCCTAAAACTAGTTGTCCAGCTCTCACCTCATCATACACTATCTGTGTGGTCTTTGCAAACCTCATAGCTCCCTCAGCCTCAGTCTGTTCAGCTGTGGAAGCCCTAAGACTCTTTTAAGAGCTGGTATGAAAATCAAATGTCACGGTACATGTGACAACAGTGTTCATAAAAGAACATACCATGCAAATAAAAGGTAGCAATATATGTAAGACCAGATATATAGCTACAAGAGAAGGTCAGACAGGATGTGGAAATCCTTTAGCCCCTGAGTGAAAATGATCTATAATGAGTTATTTCAAAGTTGCTTGGAGCCTAGTCAGTTATATCATATTTGATAAATACCAGATTCAATAAATATCATTATTGAAAGTCTGCTATGTGCAAATCCCTGTTCCCATTTTCTTTTATGAAGGAAGGCAGCCTACAATAAAATCCTTATCCTAAAGGAACTTAACATTTCATCAAAAAGAGCATTTTTCAATCTCTCCCATTTTCTTGAAACCTGAAGTTTAGAGCATTTCTTATTATTCAACAATTTCTTTCCATGGGGATATTCTAGAAGTGCTTTACATTTAAATATTATGAACTTGCTCATTTCTCAAGAAATGCACCCTCTGACACATTGATCCCCCTTTCTCTCACTCTCCAAAATACCAAAGAAGGATGACCCTGTGATGTGTGATGGCCTCCTTTATCCTTTAGTGGCGCATTTGGACTCAAGATGGTAATGCCAAGTCTTGTCTGTATTCTGCCTTCCCAATAGGAATAGTTTCTGAGAAGTGAATCTGGGGTGAGGGATATGAATCACTGCCATTTTTGTGAAAAGCCAAGATTGTACCAGGGTGATCCAACCTGAGGCAAACCCCAAATGTGAGCAAATGATAGAATACAGTTGAGGTATATGAATTGGTGAAAATGAGTGATTCAGAAGTAAGTCTATAAGCAGATACCACTTTCTTATATGCAGCCAAGCAGAGGCAGACATGTAGGCTAAAAGGACACATGCTATAAAGCACCCAGTGCCACTCATCGTTTCTGTTTTTTCTCTAATAAATGTCATAGGAATGACTAAACAATCATTTGGTACCGTGTTTCGTTGCAAGACCATCTCTGCGAAAAGTGTTTCCAAGTAGCAATGGTGGACAACACCACGGAGAAGGGGTCCTGCATTGAGAAGAAATCTCTCTTTTTGAGTATCCCCACAAAGATATCCTTTATGTCTTCGTGGTGGGCCAACATTTCTTGGGTACCTACTAGTAAGTATAAGGAAGGCAACTAGCTCTTATGTCAGTCCCAATTCATGTGAACTCCCTAAGTGGGTAGCATTTTCATAAAAGGTCAGCAAAATAAGATTTTGATTCTCTCGCTTTTTTGTTTGTTTTTTGTTTGCTGTGAGATATGGGCAACACTAGACGTTTTTATCCAGGAATTGTATCTTCCACATATCAGACACCTTAAGGTAATATTATCTAGCAGTGACAACACTAAGATTTCTTTATTTGCTATGAAACATACTATTTATTTTTTTAAATTTTTTACAACATTTTTTTAAAGATTTTATTTATTTATTTGACAGAAAGAGATTACAAGAGAGGCAGGCAGAGGGAGAGGGGGAAGCAGGCTCCCTGCCAAGCAGAGAGCCTGATGCGGGACTCGATCCCAGGACCCTGAGATCATGACCTGAGCTGAAGGCAGAGGCTTTAACCCACTGAGCCACCCAAGCACCCCTGAAACATACTATTTAATGAATATTTTATTACCTCTGACCCCCATTTGAATGTCTTCCCACTCCAATACATAAACATGTGCATGCTTTCCTTATGTTCCATCATTATAAGCTTTAAAAGAATTCTTTTTTGTGTGTAGTTGACATACAATGTTACATTAGTTTCAGGTGCAGAACATAGAGATTCAGCATCTCTATACTTTATGCTGTGTTCACTGTAAGGGTAGCTACCCTCCATAGCCATACAACACTGTTACAATATCACTGACTACATTCCTTATGCTGTACCTTTTGTTCCCATGACTTATTCATTCCATGAGTGGGAGCCTATATTTCTTGCTTCCCTTCACTCATTTTACCCCTTCCCTCTGGCAACCATCAATTTGTTCTCTGTATTTATGGGTCTGATTTTGCTTTTTTTTGTTTGCTTATTCATTTGTTTTATTTTTTGGATTCCACATATTGATGTGGTATTTGTCTGTTTGATTTATTTCACTTAGCGTAATATCCTCAAGGTCTATCCACATTGTCACTGATGACAAGATCTCGTCCTTTCTAATGGCTGCATAATATTCCTGTGTGTGTGTGTGTGTGTGTGTGTGTTTATATATCTGTATCTATATATACATACTATATCTTCCTTATCCATTCATCTGTTGTTGGACACCTAGGTTACTTCCATATCTATTGTATTGTAAATAGTACTACAGTAATCATAGAGTTGTATATTTCTTTTTAAATTAGTGTTTGAATAACTATAAACTTTTAAAGGGATTATATCAAAATTATCTATTTTTCTACCATATTACTGCTTTGACAACTTACTTCCCTTTAAAGTTTATTAAGGCATTATCCATCGCACTCCCTGAAACTACTTACTAGAAAATCAATTTATAGATCCCAAACAAAAAATCCAGGGGTGTGCCTAGGTAAGAATCTGAATTTTTAATAGGTACATAACATGATTTTTGTTAATATTAATGTTTGAAAAGTATAGCCTCATACAAATAAAGCAAAGATTAATTCTTACACATTGAATGTTGGGACCAAAACATTTTGTTAAACTTGGTCACGGATGAAATTTAAGTTCCTGCTTTTTATAAAGAATACTTCAAAGGTTAAAAATTCCCAATAGATAATACCTAGCTATGCAATTCCAATTTTATTCCTCTTTTAAGACACAAAATAGTACCCAGGAGACCTGAAAGAGTGAATTTTTCTCCAAAGAATCAACTTTTCAAAGATGGTGACTGTTACTATCATTTATTTATTTTTGAGAGCACAGAATATTCCAAACCCTATAGAAATTTATCAGAAAGAATTTGTTTGCTTTTGAAATAGGTACACAATAAAGTTTTTCTTCATTGAGTGATTGAATCAAGAACTTGTTCTCATAACTTAACAGGAGGAAGAAGGAAGATCAATCAGAAACAATGGTGTGTGGGGGGCCATAGCTCTCCCAAGAGACTAGTATAGTCACAGAATGGGGTAATACCTACTTAGGTGGTAGTCTGGGATGAAGTTATTTGATTAGATAAAAGGGTGAAGAGTGGAAGGGAATATGACTAGAAATGTGTGTGCATGCACACACATCAAAAAGACTATGGAAAAATTAAATACATTTATTCATCAGTGTTTTATTGGACGCTTCTTCTGTGCCCAGTCCTGTGCTTTTGGGAACGCTGACTTGATAGGATGACCAGATATCCCAAGTCTCCCAAGGTGAGGATTTCTTGAGAGGCGGGGCTTCCATTCTAAAGCCATGCAAATTTGGGTGATTTGATTACTCTTGACTCAAAAGAAGTGCTAGCAGGTGTGATGAATGGTTTGGTGCTACGGGATCATGAATTAAGGGATGTCCAATTATCCTTACTGCGGATTTGGGAAGGACAGGAGTTGTGGTAAAGTACGGCATCACTCACCGGTGACCTAAATTAGGAGTAGGAACAAACAGGAAAGGGGGACATTGAAAGGAGAAGGAACAGCATGTTTGGGAGATGTATGGCAGCATAAGCGTGAGAAAATCCAGAAGGAAAAAAGGCAATGGATAGACAGAAAGTGGTACAAAATGAAGCTGCCCTGATGAGTGTCCAACTCTTCTAGGGCTTTATAGGGAGGGCGTGAATTAGCTTCCTAGTGCTGATGTAACAAATTACCAAAAACCTAGTGACTTGTCAAACAGCACACATTTATCTTACAGTTCTAAAGGTCAGGAATATTAACTGGGTCTCACTGGTCTAAAATCAAGGTGTTTCAAGGTGTTAGTCAGGCTGTTTCAGCTGCTTGCAGGCTGCCTGCATTCTTTGGTTCCTGGCTCTCTTCCATTCATAAAGCCAGCAATGGTGGGTTGAGTCTTTTTTACATCACATCACTCCAACAATGATTCTTCTGCCTCTCTCTTCCACTTTTAAGGGTTCTTGTGATTACACTGAACTCACCTAGATAATTCAGAATGAGCTCCTTATCTTAAAGTCAGCTGATTAGCAACCTTAAGTCCATCTGCAACCTTAATCCCCTTTGCCATGAAACATAAAATATTCACAGGGTCCATGGACACCTTTGTGTTGGCAGAAGTGGGGGGAGGTGCAGTATTTTGTCTACTATAGGGTATGCTGTGCTAGATTTGAAGAGGATTTGGAAAACAATCAAAACTTTCTTTGCAGTGGAGTGATGGTGGCCTATTTACATTTTAAAGGATCACTCTGCTGCTTGTGGGGATGGCAAGCAAGCTACCCATGGGAGGACCTGTTGAGAATCTGTCCTAGTTCTGCAGGTGAGAGATTTTGATGGTCTGGAGGAAGGTCGCAAGGTGGAAATGCACACATGTAAATGAATTCTGGCTGTATTCCACAAGTAGAATTACCATATATTAGAGATAGATTAAGAACAAGGGAAAATGAGGAATCTCATGTTCTACCATGTTTTGTTTTGTATTTAAATGAAGAAGAGCACTCACTGTAGGAGGGGCTGGTTTGAGACTTTGCTATGGAGAAGATAATGAATTCAGCTTGTCTTTGCTGAGTGGCATCAAACAGATGTCCAGTAGGGTGTTAGGTATACATGCCTGGGCTTCAGAATGCACAGTACCATTTTTTTCCCTCAAATATAACATTTATTCCTCCAAATGCTTTTGAGAGATGTGTTTGGTATTTGATAAATCTCTCCTGTGCATATCTTCCAATTTAGCGATAGGAGTCTTATCAGGACTGTTTCTGCTCATGGACTAGTCTATGCTAATCACCTTGACATTTTGTATTCATTCGGTGTGAGAGGACCGCTTTATCCTGCATTGATGGGGACACTTGTTTCTAATGAGAAATCTGATGAAATCAGGTGCTTTGAATACAGAACATGTGCAAACTTTTGTAGCTTTATAATTCTCTTGGAATTTGTCTTTTCCCTTTAGGAGAACACCATGGTTGGTTTTGATGCAAAACCACATCTGATACTGACTTCTATCTGCTAAGGATTTCACTTTAAAATCCTTCAAAAGGGAAAGGTGACATTTTCCAGTGGGAAGGTGGGAGAATGAATCTTGGTCTGTCTTGAGGTCTCATACCCCTCATCCACTCTGTTCTTTTCACAAAAGATCATCTCATCAGCAATTCAGAAAAAAAAAAGGCTTTTCCTTCTTATTCTCATTTTCTGACATTCCTACTCTAAAAGTCATTATTAATGGAGAAAATTCTGCCTATTAGGTAATCTGTGTCTTCCCCTAGCCTGGTGATATTTCATTATCATTTAAATATGCCACCCACTGCTCCTTCTAAAACCTTTTGAATGGAGGGTCATTAGTGGATTTTTTCCCCCTAAATTATGCTCAGTGGTTGTTAAAGCAAGTTGGTCTTCAGTGAAGCTTTTACCACATAGAAGAAGTGAAGTGGGGATTGAGATAATTATCTGGATAATTCAGCCTCCTGTTATCTCTCCTGAAATGGAACATATTTCTCATTCTTTCTTCCCTTTTATCCCTTATGGGTTCTCTTTGCCAAGGAGAGGCACTCATGTTTCCATGCCACCTATAGAATGTAGCAAATTAAAAAAAAGTTTTTTGATGTGCTACCTATTTTTTTAAAGGCATGTCAATTCTAATACTACATATTAAAGCAGGACTCATCTCATGATCTGGATCAGCCATCTTTCTCGGTCATTTCAGGCGATGCATTCTCTTTTTCCATGTTTCAGGTTCCCTTTGGGTTGAGGATTACTCTAAACTTGGACTTTGTCTTCATGCTTAAGAATCATAATCCCTTGAGAATTAAAGATGCTTCTTCTGGTGTAAATTGCTGAAGGTTTTCAGCAGGTCTCTTGCTGTTATGAATGTCAGCTGAGCACACTCTATTTTTAATCTTAGCAGGATGACCTTTCCTGGGCACCACTGAGTGCCGTGAAAAGAAGTGATCAATCATTCTTGATTCCATTTCCCATACCCATACCCAGTGCCAGAGAGTGGTTCCTCTGGAACATGGAAACCACCAATGGAGGATCTACTTCTAGGGCAGGCACTTCTTGGTCTTAAGGAATTATTCTGGGCCTCAAGTTTTCATCTGTAAAATGGGAACAAAATATAACATTTAAGATATGGTAATGATAAAATGAGATTTTTTTTTAAATGAAGACACTGTAAAACATGTGAAGTATTCCCCAATTTGCCTTCCTCCATGTCCCCTTTTCAGTAGATCCAGAAAAGCAGCTTCTGTCATTCTTGTCACACAGTCTGAGTCCCAGTGATGAGGCAGACGTAATCCCAGGAGTGAGGACACATTGGAGAACAAAACTAAGTCCCCACCCTCATGGAGCTTACACTCTAGAAGAGGAATCAGAGTATAACAGATAGGCAAGTGAATAGTTATTATGGTGCCAAATAGCGATAAGGACTCTGAAGAAATCAAGGGTGAAAGAATAGAAGTGGCCAGAAGGCACCATTTATGATCATGTCTGGATAGTATCAAGGAAGGTCTCTTTGAGTATATAGTTTTTTTTTAAAGATTTTATTTATTTATTTATTAGGAAACAGAGAGAGAGTGAGAGAGAGCATGAGAAGGGAGAAGGTCAGAGTGAGGAGCGGACTCCCCATGGAGCTGGGGGCCCGATGTGGGACTCGATCCTGGGACTCTGGGATCATGACCTGAGCCGAAGGCAGTTGCCCAACCAACTGAGCCACCCAGGCGCCCCGAGGATATAGTTTTTGAGTAGAGAGCTGAGATAATTCCATGACTGAGGCTTGTCTTGAGACTGTTGAATTTTAATCATGTCAAATGCTGGATTCTTCCGTATATCATTAGAAGGACGTCTTCATAAGATGAGGCTGAGTTTACTATTTACTGAATTAGAGGAGAAGCACAAGCTACCCCACCAAAGTCTTACTAGCATCTTGGGAATGGGCAAAGTAAGGATATCTGTTGAAATTTGGAAGTCTATTGAAGGTGGGTCTTTCCACATGGGGCTTGCTTAGGAGTGGGTAAGAATTATGATATAATAGTTAAGGATTGATAGAACAAGGCAAGGATATTGGGATGAGGAGTTCAAAGAGTCTTGGGGTAGAAGTGGCTATTTGATGCTTTCTTTGAAAAGCTGATGGATCTTTCAGGAAATTTCTGAAATTGGATGGATCTTTCAGGAAATTTGAAATGGATCTTCCAGGAAATTTCTGAAATGAGGGATAAAGTCATTTGGGTTTTTAATTTCTGGGGCAAGAGTTTCCCACAGTAGTGGTGTTCTGTGATCAAGACAGTAGAATAGTAAAGTCACAATAGTGTAGACAGTGAGTGGTAGGTAGTTGATTCTCAAACACTACCATCATCATTATCTGCTGAAGTTTATTGTGGGCTTTCTATATCCTGAACACTATGCTTGGTACTAAGGATACAGCTAGGAAAAAAATAGGCATGTTTCTTCTTCCTCATGTAGCTTATAGTCTCTCTGTGGACAAAGACACTAAACAAATACTTATGTTAATAATTAATT
>CM052805.1:4701492-4941017 GCA_028533885.1 Nasua narica
TGGGTGGCAAACTATTCTGGATAGTTTACCAGGATAATACTAATATTCCTAGTACTCCAACTCCAGATTGCAGAGAATACAGGTACACTCTTAGTGAGAACACACCTCTATCTCTGGAGAGCAAACCTGGCATGAAGAATGAGAGCTAAGCAGAAAATCCATGGCGTTTCCCATGAGAAAAAGAGCAATGTGAGTTGTGGGCCAATCGCCCAGGGGAGCCTTAGCTAACTCCACAATTTCTACTCAGTGTTTTTCAATACTTATAGAAGAGAATGATTAATGAGATTTCCAACTCAAAGGATTTAGAGGCTCATGGAGATAAGATAGGAAGGAAATTTTATTTTATTTTTTACCTATAGTCCTTGTTCTCTATAGGGGATAGGACTGGGGGCCAGTTGGTGAGCTAAACAGCTTGAGATCTCTGGGATGAATTTAGTGTGTGTCCCTTATTGACAAAACAAATGGAAAACACTGACTTTATTGTTAATTATGCTGCTGTACTCAACTTTCTTTTTCAATGTCCTTAAAATCCCAAGAAATCCCAGATTCAAGAAAAAGGGGTCATACAGTTAATACTGGATTAAATGTGTTCATGGCATATAGACTAAACTAAAATGTGGAACTCATACAAAACACAGTATAATCTAGAATGTAGTCCCCAACTTTTCTGTAACTACTCATTTTGACTTTATTATTTACAGAGAATATTTCCTTAACTAAAGTGGTGCTTAAATGCCAAAAATGACACCCATGTATCTATATCTATACCTGTCTAGCTATGAACCATTCTTTCCTGGTGACTTTTTAAATTCCTTCTCTGTTGTTAATTACCACCATTTTGTGAGTACTTAATGGGCACCAAAGCATTTTTCATGTATTCTCATATTTAGTCCTCATTAACAACCCTAAGAGGTATGTGGCATTAATTCTATTTTACAAATGAATTCAAATGAATTTTACAAATGAATTTGAAGCAGGGCCTGGAGAACTTGGAGGCCCATGCTCTTAATCAGCATACTGCTCTGCCTCCCTTCACAGTTGGTGGCGTGGCACCTGGTCCTCATGCATGAAATAGAGACCACACACAGTGGGCGCTTGGCTGACATGTAGGAACCAAGGCAAAGCTGTGCTAGGTCACTTTATCCATCCACCTTTTCCTGTTCCTTTTTCATCACAGTATTTTGCAAGAATTTATGAAGCCGGAGCTTATGATATAAAAGAAGGATGTGACAAGAGTTCCTATCCTCTTGAAGAGGCAGAGTTAGCTTACATAGAAATATATGTACTCATAACAAGAGGATATTTTTATGTGTGCTTAATACACAGCTGTGCAAGCATGTTTATGCATACACATGTTTGAATTGTATCATAATATATTACATAAATGTTCTTTAGTTCAAAAATGGGAGTAAAGATGAAGACATTAGCATTTCTTGAAACCTGCACAGTGCTAGGTGCTTTACGCACATGACTTCATAACATACCTGCAAGATACATACTTACTTCACAACACGCCTACAGATATGTATTATTTTTGCCATTATACAGTTGGATAGTATAGGAGAGATTATGTAAGTTGTCCAAGTTCAAAGAATTAATATATAGCAGAGCCAACATTTGAATCCATGACTGTATTTACCCAAACTCACTTTCTTTTCTATTATAGTTCTTTGCCTGCCAGGCAAGGGGAGTCGTTAGAATGATCTAAAATAGTGCAGATGGATAAAGTGCAGTTGGTAGTCCATAGAGGTTTTCTCCAATCACTCTACACAATAAAAAGCAGGCAGCTCTCTCAAGGCCCAGAACAACCTTCCCTATATCTTCTGCTTTATTTTTCTCCTTAGCTCCTACAACCGTCTACCATATTATATATTAACTTGTTCCCTTTCACTAGGATATAAGTGCTATTTAAGCAATGCCCTTGTTTCTTTCATTGCGAGGTCCCTTGTGCCTAAAATGGTACTAGGTATTGAATATGATATTCAGTACCTATCTGTTGAAATAATGATCACATTTGTGATTGAATATATTTATGACAAATGATTGACATTTAGTGTTTATGTGTAATGATTATGATGATCTAGGATCAGCCGTGAATGATGATTGCCATGGAACTTTAGCTTGCAAATTTTCTGAAGCCTTTTTTTTTTTAAGCCCAGGGAATATAGGGTTGTGAGCTATGAGTGGAGGGAGTAAAAACAAAAGGATAATAATCTATTTCTTTTTGCTTTGGGTTACCATGCAAAGCCATTGGTTACTTTTAGAAATAATTCATATAATGCTAATAACGGATATTCTGTGTGTTTGGAAATGAGAGGCATTCATCATATTGAAACAGCTAAAACTTTTCAATCCCATCCATTAACTCACGAAGCTGCAAGTTGGTGCAGTGCTGCCTGGCCCATCTATTTAGTATTTCCAGACAATCAGGGTACAGTACAAAGCGATTTGTTTTTATATAATTTCCTTCATGCTCACAAACACAACATGCATCACAGACAGAGTCAGTCATGGGCTAAAGAGAAAAGGAATGATTTAAAGCAGGAGAGTGGTTCATTTGCTTTGGGGTATGAGAAACAATTATTTCTATAGGCCAGGGAAGTCAGGTGGATCCACTGGCCCGCTGCTTTCTCAGGGCCTGCTTTGCCTAAGTAACTTTTTCTTTGTAAAGGATTTCTTACCGAGCTGTAAATGCTTTTAAGGTGATGAAGGCTAGGTTTGCCTTTTATAAACCTGGAAGCAATATTTTCATTTCCCCCCACTTTCCCCAAAGATCATCGTCCCCAACATGGAATTACAATTAGAAGTACTGCTACTTTTATCATCTGTCCTGCATTTGAAATGCACTTGGCTTTTAGCCATGTTTGAAAATCTGATGTTCAAATAAATTCCCTTTATAGCTCTGTGACTGCTTTTCATTTATTTATGTATTTGTTTGCTTTGGAGAGGATTACCTCATTTGCCTTTCTGGGTATACATTTTTTAAACTTCTTTTGTGTTTTACTGACAGATTAAAGATGTGGTGACATATTTTCTCTTTGAGTCCTCTTTGAGGGATTTATTCAATTCCTGCCATAATCTGCAAAGTAATAAAGATGCTGTTTAATGTCAGGCATTGTAGTAGGGTTTAGAGCTTTAGAGAAGGATAGACACAGGGATGGGCTCAGAAAGCTTTCTTAACCCTAGAGAGTTAAGGAAGATGGGCCCTTGTACTCAAATCCATTGCTTGTGAGGGATTTAAAGATGTCTCCATGACTCCTTTGAATTCAAGGGGGCTTATATCTTATGGTCCCCTATATCTTTGTTTCTGTAGTGTCTCCTGGGCATTTGAATCCTGACATACAAATTCTTTGTGACACTGGTTTTTATAAAATACACACAAACCAATGATGAGATTAGCAGATGTTCATGAAGATCAGAACAACATCGGAGGGCTCGTGTCTCATAAGGCACCATCCACATGACTCATTGCTATTCTCCAGAGTTCTCCCAGCTTTTCTTGCCTTCAGCAAAGAGCCTGGTTGTGCGACTTTGCTCTTTTCACTTTTAGTCTTCCTTTGGAGAACAATAAATGCATAAACATTCATCATCCTGCGGAACACATTGCTGAGGCTTTACCTTCTACCATCCACCATTCTCAGTTGTTTTTACACACACCGTTTCTAGGTCTGGAATATTCCCCCTCCCCTAGCCTCACTAATTTCCTAATCTACTTGTTTCTGTAACTTGGTGGTACATCTTCAGTGTTTACCACAATGCCCAACATTGAGAAGGCACTCACGAACTAGCGAATGGGTCAATACATGAATGAATCAACGGAATGAAGTGAGAGTTCTGAGGTTGCCATTGAGATTGCTTTGCCCATCCAGTGAGGTCCACATGCTGTACAGATTCATGTCCACAAATGATACCTATGGGGTAGCCACAGGTTCGTATACCCACATGTGTTTTCTTCCTCTGATAGCTGAAGGGACCTAGAAGCCATGGCACCCAGTAGTAATGAACACACCTGGCATCTAGGTCTTGGTTTCTAGCATCATTTCTCAATATTGAGTTAAAATGGCTGATTTTAGGACTAGGACAGGAAATGCACAAGATAAGCCAGGAGGATCTGGTACTGCCAGAAAATATGGAAGTACTCAGACAATACAACAATAGTCTGTGTCAGGGAGATAGAGGAGCCTGAAAGAGCTCCCAAGGGTCAAACCTAGAACAATTTGAGCAGCAAAACAAGGTGGTATTGGATTATGACCTAAAGTATAAAATAAATATCCATGAGTTCATACTGATACAAATAAATGCTTTAATAAACTAGCAGGAGGGGGAAAGTAGAAGAAACAAATCTCCTGTCTAGCAGAATCCCAAATAATTTATGTGCATAACCCATCCTCAAAGAGGTGAAGCATTACTCTGCACTCTTAAGTGTTGGCTACATATAGTGATTTTTTTTCCCCAAAGAGTACAATATGGAAAGGGGAAGAGGATAGAACAATTTTATAGTAGAGAAACCTGATAGATACTTCTGTAGCCAGGAGATCAATGGTCCATCAAAGTGATAACTCATAGATTGTTGGTACCCTTGTTGGTTGATTGTAGATACCCTTGATATAACGTGATGGAAATACTCTTAATTTTAACCTTTGTGGTCTTCCTCCGAAGACCTATCACCCCATCAAATCATGAGAAAAATACCAGATATATCCCAGTTGAGGGACATTCTACAAATTCCTGAGCAGCACTTTTCATAACTGTCAGGGTCTTCAAGAATAAGCAAAAACTGAGAAATGGGCATAGCCAAGAGGAGCCTGAGGAGACATGATGACCAAAACTACCATTACTGTAATATCCTAGATAGGATCCTAGAACAGGAAAAGGATATTCAGTAAAAAAGGAGGGAACCATTCCAAATGAGGACTTCAGTTAATAATAATGTATCACTATTGGCTCACTAATCTGCCAGATATACCCTACTAATGCAAGACATTAATAATAAGGAAAATTATCGATGTGTATGGACTAAATGGGAACTCTGTGTAATTCTTCCGTAAATCCAAAACTGTTCCCCAAAAAACAAACTCTGTGGAAGGAAACTAAAAGCCATGGGCAATCACTCGTGTGGCAGCCAGTGATGGATTCCCTCTTCCTGGTGCCCTGGGCCAAGACTAAACTGTGACTTTGCTCTTCTGCACCTGGAGACAGCTACTTGGAGCAGTATTCAGTCAAGAGTAGCAGCAGTCACTCTCCCCACACCCTCCCCTTTCATGCCCTGCTTGCGGATTTTATTTTCATTTGCTTCAAATAGCACGCAGCTGCTGCCACAGGCAAATATCTGGCTGCCTTGCACGCCGTTGTTCAACACACTGGGGAAAAATGAGGCTTCTTGCTGGAGTTTGGGTCCCTGAGCAAATAAACAGAAAAGAAAAACGGTGCATGCGGGAGGTGGTGAGGTCAAGGGAAAGCCTGGGAGCTAGATGATTGAGAAATCTGTCCTTTAAGTCAGGATTTGAGGAAATCCTGCCCTTCTCCCCTCTCAATTTACACTATTCCTCAGACTCCAAGAACACTACCCCAACCCACAGCCAGCTTATTGGAGAGGGTAGGGAAAGTACTGTTGGCCCTGAGCATTTCCATTCCCAAGGTTTAGATGTTGGAAAGAGCTCGTCAGAGTTTCTAGCTTTCATGCTGGTTTTAGTGGTCTGCCTATGGTCTTTTATGCTTTTTGCTCTCTCTCTTTCTTTTTTTAATTTTTAAAAATTCCAGTATAATTAACACACAGTATTATATTAGTTTCAGGTGTACAATATAGTGATTCAACAATTGTAGATCTTACTCAGTGCTCATCACCGCAAGTGTACACTTAAACCCCTTCACCCCACCCCCCTGCTCTCCACCCCTCCGCACCAGCCCACCACTTTGTTCTGTGCGGTGCTTCTTGCTTTCTGAGTTCTGTCCTGGGCTCTGGAAACATATTTGGGCTGAAACCAACAGTGTGCAAAGACCTTTGGGAATCCTAGTGTGGTTAGGTAGTAATCTTCCATTTGGAAGATGGAAGTTCCATCTTCCAAAACTTCTTAGAATTGTATTGAGAGTTTAAAGTGAAAAGTAGGGTCTGGGGCTCCCCAGATTCACCATCCAGTGGTGAGGAAACCATTTAACCTCTATGAACCCGATGTGCAGAATGGGGATGTACGGATACCTGCTTTATAAGACTGTGTGAAGATTAAATGCATCAGTTCATGTAAGGGACTTTTAATGGTGCCTGGCATCTGGTAAATTCCCAATAAATGTTACCCCTCAGAATCAATTGCATGTATTTAAAGCATGAAGCAATAGTATTTCCCATTTCAACTCCTCTTGATGTGAGGAGGTGGAAAACTCTTGTCAGGCCTTGTCTTATCTTAGAAAAGATTAGAAGTTGCCACCTAAATGTAATATTTGTAATTGAGGGGGCTTATATTTTGTTTGGATTAATAATTCACTAATCAATCCCATAGGTAAAGATCTAGCTGAGAAATCTCATTTTTTCCATTATTAATAATTTGAGTATTCCATTTACTGAGCGATTATTATGCGCCAGACTCTGTACTAAGTGCTTTATGTGATTATGTCTAATCCTTTCAGCAGTAGGAGGTAGATACTATTATTCGTTTCACTTAACCTGACATCAGAGAGGTTAAGTGATATTTTAAGCTTGCCAGGCTAGTAAGAGGTGAAGCTAGGATTCAGAATGGGGCTTACAGATTCTAGAGATAGTCTCCCAGTCGCTACACTCTATTGCTTCTGTTTGTTCAATAACCTAGAAAAGAGTGATAAAAAAGAATCTTTTATCTCCCTGTTTTTATGAGAAGAGGGGAGGAAGGAGAGAAAGTGCTATTTGCACATGTATGGAGATTCAATGCCAGAGGGGCATGCAGAGTTTGAAATATGTTAGGTTGAGAGAAATATGCAAGGTTGAGATCCTGGAGTCTGTTTTCCTCTCTGTTCATCTGTCAGCTCTTTCAGCTTCCACGAAAGCTGGATTGTTTCAGTTCTCTCAGCCTTGGTCCAAGGAATCAGTCTCTTATAGTAAATCATCAGCTTGTTGCTGAAAAACGTCTTCTGACCGCTTATGGTCTTCATTAATCAGGGAAGATTGAGATTATCAGCCCACTTGAGAGGAAGATTTCCTGTGATGTGTATTATGGTATTTTCAGGGTTAGAGTATATTCTCAGAATGAGAGAAGCCCAAAGGAATGTTGTCTAATAAACCCGATGGGCTTATTAACTATGCCTTGCCATTGGTATATGGATGTGATGAAAATCATTTTATCTAGGAAGCATTTCTTCGTATCTGTTGTCTTTTATTCCTATTGCTACTTGCTTCCATAATTAAATAATTTTACACACCTTCAGTCTGCTAATCCCTCACAGCCTAAATGGATCTGGCCTGTAATAAGCAAACTAGGATTTGACCACCTACTATGTGTGCCTTATGACACAATCTAAGCCAACAAAAGCTTTGTGGATATTTAAAAAAAGCACTTGAAACAATTTAATAGTATTTATATAAATTATAAACTTTCATCCAGTGCTTCAAATTAACATTGGAATATTAGATCATTAAATTAATGGGATGTGATCTATGTCCTCCAAGATTTCAAAAACATCATTTTAAAAAAATTGTTAATTAGAGAAAGTAGTGATTATAGAACATGAGAACCACTTTGGTTATTTTCAATGTGCTGTGTGCGATTATGTGAATTATTAACTCTGAGTAGCATTCAATTTAGTTCATTTCTGTGGCTTTATGAACTCTTTCCCATCTGCATCTGTTCTTGTTTTCAATTAAAAAATATGACATATAGATTTCAGCCTGTACCTTGTAATGAAAATAAGAAAAAAAACTTTCTTGTACTTTTACATAATTGTGTAGTATTTTTTTGTAGAATTTTTTTCACTGTGTACCTGCCTTAAACACTTCCTATAAGAGATCATAATGCGCTAAATTTTTGCAAAGAAAATCTGGGCTTTTATTGACTGTATAGTTAATGCTATTATACCTGCACTGCTGGAACCAAAACATTTTTAATCAAATTTATTGGGATTATTTTAACATTCTGAAACACACTGTCCACACTATATTTGGAAGAAAAAGTCGAAATGAAAGATAGATGCATTTGCAGCTTACATCTCAACTTTTTACTGTGGTTTGACATTGGATCATTTTGAAACTCACTCTTGTGTTTTATAGACATGGGAGTACCCCTCGGTCCCATCCAGTATTTCATGCAGTTACGGCATTCTGGGGAAGGATGGACCATCTATTAACTGACAGAGACTTCGTAAAGTAGATTCTGCAATTGCAGGAGTATTGGAAATAATCTTTATGGAAGTGCATTTGCCCATCACAGGTTTTAATACAATTATGGTCTGGTGTTAAGAAGCTGTTCATTTGCCTTTCAAAGATGAGCAGGGAAAGGGCCACTCTACTGCATAGCTTTGTGGGTGTCTTTACCTAGATAGCAGTGCACCTGGCACCCCCTACAGGTGTGCAGTGTGAAATGTGCAGTCTCAAAGAATCCAAGTATGTTCAAGTTATTTAAGCTGAAGACCAACATCTCTGCTTTAATAGGCTCTTGGCATATCTTGCCTTTTATTCCTTTAGGCAGGTATATTTTTCACTTGGAGGGAATCTGAAAAGAGCAAGCTGAGCCCCGTGGCAAAAATTTTAATACTATGCACTCCCCTTATAAAGTTTTTTCAACTTTATATATAATATATATATATATATAAATATATATAATATATAAATATGTATACAAAATAACTGGTAATTATGTTATCAGGTTAATTTCAGTCACTTAAACAGGCTCAGAAGAGATGGGACATGGGTTGACAAGAACAGAGAAAAATTTTGATTGCCGAAACATCGCTCAGGGGGGCAAATTTGGTGGACAGGTATAGACACAAGCTCAGACACAGAGAACATGACCAGAATCATGCTCAGAAAAGACACTGGCCAGAGGTTCTAACAAAAAACTGATGAAGTAGGATCACTCGGAGTGCTTTACAGGCCACCAGTACTTGGAGGCACCCTCACTCCTTTAGACCATTTGAATCAGAATGTCTGGGGTGAGGACACAGACATCAGTATAATTTTCAAATATCCCCAGGTGTTTCCTGTGCACAGTCAGAACTGAGAGCTGGTGGGCAAGGGGAGCACTAAGAAGGGAAAATAAATACAGACACCCACTTCTAGCCTGCCTTCCTTCCTTCCTTCCTTCCTTCCATCCTTCCATCCTTCCGTCCTTCCATCCTTCCATCCTTCCATCCATCCTTCTCTCTATCATCCATCCATCCATTTCTGCATCCAGCAAACAGTTACTAGGAATGTCCTGTGTGCTACCCACTATTCTACTAGCTGGAGATACAGCTGAGAACTAAGCAGAAAAACCCCTTATCTCTGGGAGCTTACATTCTAGCCTACTGAATCAAACCTTTCTGACTCACTAGAAATTAAGCTTGGGGATAACTACAACATACAAACTTCCACCACAAGCACACAGAAAATCATTTTCATTGGAGTCTTATTTTGGACCACAGAAAGGAAATCTTGCTCTACCTCACCCTTCTCCCCCCCCAAAATCCAGAATTTAAATTATAAAAACTTTATGTAATGGATTCATGTCGCTCCTATTTGTGTATTTTTCCTGTTTGAACACCCATGTACTCCATGGACATGTACTCCATACCTTCTTTTGCAATTTATCCCCATACAACTCAAAGCAAAAGTAAAACTCTTAAAATGCCATGATGTTTAGATCTGCTTCCCAAATGCTTTGAGAATTTCCATAAAATGGAAAACAATTCATGGTTCGAGGTCCCTTAGACTGAGGCAAGGTGCTACAGTTGTCTGCTATGAGGCCACCTGCTTGTATGTCATCCATTGGCACCAGCCCAGGCATTTGTGTGCCAGGACACATGAGATTAAGTTTACCTGATGCTGCCTGACAGCAGCTTTCTGCTACAACGTGCAAATTAGATTAGGTTAAGGTAAAGGGCAGAGTTAATGGATGGCTTCATAGATTTGTACTAGAATAGTGATGGCTTTAACCAGAAGGTGACTGGTTATGGTCCAGCTTGGGTCATTGGTGCTCACCGCTTCCTGTTATTGATGCCTGTGCAGTGACCTGTGGGGTAACGCATGGTTTATTTTTCATTGGATTTTACGGTACAGCCCAACATCGTGTTAGTGGTGGGACTTCATTGACCTTTACTCTGGAATTTGAGGAAGGAAGGTCAAAGCATGAATAGGTGCTGGAGGCTAAATAAGCTACTTGTTTCTTGAATGCTGCTCAGCCCTATTCCAGATGTGCGACACACGAGCGAGGCTACACATTTGTGGAGCTGCCGCCTGGGAATGGCACCCCTTGGGCAGAAGCTGGCACGATCACTTGGGTGTCTGAAGGGATGCTGGCACAGTCATCTCTCAATATGAAATGATCTAATACAGACTTGAAAATCCACCAGAAGGATTTTTTTTAAGTTAAAGGAACTTAAAGTTGCATCTGCCTCATTAAAGCTCAGTTGTCTTCAAAAGCATTTTTCACTTCTATTGAAAATGCAGAAATTCTCAACTTCATCCAATTTTTGAAGATGCAGTGTTTAGTTATGTCATAAACATTAGTAAAGCATCTATAGCACAACTTAATGACATCTTATCCCCGGCTATGGCTTAATGGCATAAACAAAGAGTTGAGGAAAAAATAAATTCAAATATTTACACAAAAACCTAAATCTTTCATTGGAAAGTTGACCAGTGATGCATAGAAGGAAAAAGATATAACTATCAAAGGCATTAGAGAATGATCTAGAGATGCACTGGGATGGGATTGATGGGTTTATTTATTTGTTTAAATAATTGTTTCTTCTATAATTAAGTTGTAAACTAGTCCCATTTCAAGTACAGTTGAGTTTGTTTCTGGCAAGAATGAGTGTTATATTTTTGAAGGGAACGACAACAAAGAACAAATTAGAAGCTAAATGCCATTTTTAAAGTTTCTGAAGATTAAATAGAAAAACACTTTGGGCTTAGCTAACAGGCTAAAGGGAGAAACGAATTTCACATAAAAATCAATCGCTCTGTTCACTGACACCCAGTGACAGAAATAATAATTGTGTCCATGTAAAATCAGGCCCCCTTGTTATTTTTTAATGAAGTCTGTCTGATTCTGTGATATTTTTGGCTTAGGAAATGAAAGAGATGTTTTATTAAATGAAACTAGGTCTACACAGGTAAAGAATCTGAATACGTGTGTAATCTTATGCTATACAATAAAAAGCAAATATTAAAAAAAAATTGAGAAACAAAAATGTAGTTTCAGATAGACTTATTTCCCCAAGAAGCCTTATCTTTGCTGTCAATGGAATAGTCCTGTGTTTTGCATTTGAACACTGGCAAAAGGCCACTGGAAAGGAAAGAAAGGTTTACCCCCTCTTGGATCCTTATGCCACAGCGTCTGTTCCCTGCCGTAGTGAGAAGTCCAACTATCCTTTGCAAGCCAAGAAAAATAGGACCTTTTTCAAATGGTGTGCTGGCAGAATGCAAAAGTGCTGCTTTCTCCAAACAGTATAAAGCCCTTAACCTGTTTAAAGCTTGTTACTTGGTTTGCCAAGGTAAAAAAAAAAAAAAAAAAATCAAACCACCACAACAACCAAAAAACCCCAAAAACTTTTGTTACAGTCTTTCTGGCTTTTTCCTTCTTTCCTTACCTTTTTTCCTCTCTATCTCCCTCTCTTACCTTCCTTCTCCCTCTTTCCTTCCCCCTCTCCTTACTCTCGAAGTTGAGGCACTTAGTACAACCTCAGCATTATTATTTTTAACACTCACTTTGCCAAGGGGAATACAACTCCAAGGGAGCTTTTTTTTTTTTTTTTTTTAAAAGCAGACCTCCTCTATTCCTGATGCAGGCCCTGGATGGGAACCTGCAGTTGACCATGTTTTCCCAGTGTCCATGTGAATGTGTGTGCATGTGTCTATGGGCTTGTGTCCACACACACGTTCATAGAGACATATGGTCATGTGGAGGGTCTGTGTGGTCCATCAAGTTCTTTAGTGTTGAATGTGATGTGTTCGGTCAAAGAACTGCGAGGGAAGCATTCCCATGTGTAATTCCTCACTCTGAATTATACACTCAGCCCCGAGTTACGAAAGGACATCCAAGAAATTCCACTGGATCAAAAAGGTAGACTTTTTGTTTCTCTCTACCTTATTGGTTGATTTGAGAGACAGAGACAGAAGGCAAAGGGAGAGGCAGAGTGGAAGAAACTCCCATAGTGACTGGAACAGGGTGGGATGTCATCACCCTTTCATAATTTTTACCTAGTTCACAGTACCTGCTCCTGTCCAAAACTACACGAAGAAATGTCAGTGTTTGGCGTGTGACAGTGTGAGTGGGGAGGGTAACCTCCTTAGACTAGCGTCTCACAGGGAGAGGTCTTGGCAAAGGCACATCAAAATTAATGAGCCTAAAATGGGATTCACCTTAAAAAAAAAAAAAGAGCTTCTGAAAAAATTAGCTTTCTTTTTAACGGTCTGCCTGTGCTGTCAGAATGGGAGCTATAAATCTGTCTGGTAGGGTCCTAGGTTCTTAAAATAGATAAAAGATGGATGGATGGATGGGTGGATGGACGGACGAATAGGTAGAGGAGTAGATGGGTGGATGTCTATATACATGTGTACACATTTACTGTCTTCAAATAGGTACGTCTTTTCAAGTCTTGTCTATCTCTGCAGAGTAGAGCATGCGAATAATGGGATAGCTTGAGTAGCCTTGGTCAAGAGAGTTAACCTCAGTTTCCATGTCTGTAAAATGGAAGAGTAATTTCTAGTTATGGGATTGTTGAGAGAATTAAAGGATATCTATTTCTATGGCCTATACCTATTACCTAGACCGCTACCTATAAGCAAGGCCGAACTCAATGCCTAGCATATAGAAGGCACATTTTATGAATGGGGGCTGCAGCCACTACCTCCATTGCTCCTAATTATCTTCCTTTTACTCTCTCTTCCTCCTCTTGATATTTTTTTTCTGTAGTACTTTTTAGAAATAGAAGTCACATCTTAATTCCTTTGGCTTCTTACTCAACTTTCTCTAGGTCTCTGGCTACCAATGTTGGCTATTCCCTCTGTCTGTCTCTGTAACTTCCATTGTATGTTTTCTTCAAAATAGTGACATCAGAAGGAGGAAAATAGAAAGGTGGAAGCTTTACATCTCAACACTGACAGACCTTAAATGAACTGTTAAAATGGATGCTATTCTTAAAAGATAATGTAACAAATGATCTTATAAAGCAGTAGCAAATATATCATTATATGAGACCATGGTGAACAACTCTAAATTAAGCTAGAATTTTAGGATTTAAGACGGGTTTGTTACCTGAGACGCAAGATTAAGTCACCTATCTTCTGTCCTTTACCCTACGGGTGGATGGACATGGTGAAAACCATTGTTGCCTTTGCTGGAATACCAATAAATAAGAGTAGCTTACCATGTGCCAGATGGTTCTGAAAGCACTTTGCATAGATTGTTTGATCTTCACAGCTCATTTAGGGAATAGATACTCTTCTTGTCTCCATTTTACAGATGAGTCAGATTAGCCCCAGGGAGCCAAAATGACACCCTCAGGTTTGCAGAACTAGCATGAAGTAGACCCAGTAATGGAAAGCAGTTTCTTCTGACCCCAGGAGTATGTGCTCCTGCACTTTCCCATCTTACTGGGCTATCAGAGTGACTTTCATGTTGTGTATCATGTATGTGTGCTACTTTGGGTTATTCTCACAGCATGTGCACTGTAAATAGTCAGCACTTCCTGTGTGTCTTCCACAGAAGTGCACGTGATGATGGGATGTTTTGTTAGGAGATCTAGGCTTCTCTATGCTGTGCATTTGTGCATCCCACTGTTTCTTCCTCATTCCACAGTGGCAGCTTGTGGCTCGTCGCTGAGCTTTGGAAGTGAAGGCTGAAGTTCCATCTCAATGAGGGGATAAAATCAGGGCAGAATGAATAAAGTGGGAACCCTGAGGTTGGCAGCTGGAACCCAGACTTGGGTTGCATTGAATTATCAACAGGTCCTTATGTCACTGTAGCTTTTGGCTCTTTTTGGATTTATTTCTTTTCTCTTCCTCCCTTCCTTCCTTCCTTCCTTCCTTCCTTCCTTCCTTCCTTCCTTTCTATTTGAAATTAGGTAGTAGCTGGGGTGTTTTGCTTTCATATGATGGAAACCAATGC
This sequence comes from Nasua narica, assembly GCA_028533885.1. Lineage (NCBI taxonomy): Eukaryota > Metazoa > Chordata > Mammalia > Carnivora > Procyonidae > Nasua > Nasua narica. Next base: position 4,715,763 of record CM052805.1, read on the forward strand.
CTGCAAGCTACCTGTTGTACCTCTTGGATAGGTAAGATGATTTCAATAATAAAAGAGTGACTTTGGTGCCAGGCACAGAAAGTAAGGCATTTTAAAAGAGTTGCAACAACCGTGTTGTGTCCACAAAAACCATACCTATCTTTCCTTAGCTACTGGGGCTGCCTAAGTTCTCAACTCCTGCTTTGAAACACAAACACCCTGTTGTTCTAACTTAATTTTTTACCTGCAGAGTGCTTTGGGAAAATCCAAGGTCACTGTGGCAGTTAGAAATAGCCCCAAATAAGACTTATTTGTATATTTGGCAAGGAGGCTGGGGAAAAAGTCATAAAAAAAAAGGTTGGGGTGGTGCTCTCCATGCTCAGTGACCTCTTTGGGGTTGTTTCCAGCTATCTTGCCCCCTTTTTCTACTTCTCTTTTTCAACTTGATAGCTTCACTGACTGTTTATCTTCAGGCTTGACCTTCAAGTAATTGCACATATAAGGCTTGTATTATGAACCCTCAATGATAAATATTGAAAAGATCTCACCCAGGCATATAAAGTGATGCTGAGTCCAGCTCTAGAAGCCAAACTTGTTCAGGATCTTTGGTCTGTTAAGGCAGAACCAGGGAGGAGAGGGGATATTGGTTCTCTGATCCATTCACTGCCACATAGATCAAAATGCTGTGTGTTAGTTTTGGGATATTTTCCCCTGTGATTACGTTTATGGAGCTGGTTCCTGATTTGCACTTTCTGAGTTCTCTAGGTATACATGTCTGTGTCTCTATTTCTCTTCAATTTGTTGTACCTTCTTTAGGTCTTCCACACTAATGGTTTCTCTGCTTTATGATTGAAGTTTGCACTCTTCAGTGTATGTTCATCTAATCACTTTGGGGGTTTTGTATGCAGCCAGTTTATTTACTTTTTATTCCACGAATATTTATTAACTATTCATATGTGTCCGGTCAAGATTGTGCATAAGAGGCGTATCAATGGATAAGAGAGAAAGAACCTTCCCTTCCTTTTTAATGTTTGTAGTAGCGCGGCTTGTAAATTTTTTTTTTAAGTTTGGGAGGAACGTAAATTGTCATCAAAATGAGATTGTAAAGGTGACTGGTGGTAAAGTAATATGATGAAATACTATGGAGCAGTGAAAAATGAACGAGTGGATGAATCTCCTGGGGGGGGGGGGACGACAAGTATCAAATGGGTATGTTACCACTTATGTGAAGTTTAAAAACATGAAAAATAATGTGAAACAAATTAATATATTGCTTTGGCTATATAGGATACGTACATAGGATATATATGTATATACATGCATTTACATGTATTTAGGGGGTTTCTAATCTATTGGTTATATTTGTTACACTTGGTATAGAAAACAGGTGTTTGTATTCTATATTATTCTGCTGATGTGCCTTAAATATTTTGTATTCATTTTTTATAAATAAAATGGATATACTTACTCCAGATTTACCTGATTTTAAAGAACTCATGAATTATTTCTCACATGTACTCTATAGAAGTTGGGTGGGATAGTGGAAATGTTGGGATTATTGAAAATAGTGGAAAAGGGGTTTGACTGAAAAAGAAAAAGAAAAAAAAAATTTTTGAGAACTTTTGCCTTAGGTACACCTCTGATTCCAGTGCAGCTATTAATTAGCCCTAGAAATTAGGGAATAATGATTAACTCAGGTGCAAGTTCTAGTTCACATGAGTTGGCTTTTCTAAATGCCAAGTTGCTAGGAAAGAATAGGTTCTTCCATTACCTTGAGGGCTGGTAGGAAAACTCTGGGTCTTGTAATTATCATGGTCATTCTTCCTTCTTTCTAAGTCTTGTTCACTCTCCAAACCTACCTCTCCTGTGAAGTTTTCTAGTACCACGGATTTTCCTCTAAAAATCCCTTTCCCCCCAGGATCTTTGTGTACTTTCCACCATCCTAAACCATAACCTGTTGGAGCAAGAAAAAATCTGGAGTTTATATGACCCAATTTACCTCATTTTATATAGACAAGGAAACTAAGACCTAGAAAGGATGAATGACTTGTCTTCTGGTTCACACTTAATAGATATTTTTAAAATGTTTTTATCTCCAACATACAGTGAAATTACAAGAATAGTGGCAATAACTTCCATATATATTTTACCTATTTTGCCAGTTGTTTACATTTTCACTGTTTACTTTATCCTTTCCTCTTTCTCTCTCCCCCCCTTATCTATCTATCTATCCATCCATCAATCTATCACCTGCATACCTACCTGCCTATATCTATTAGTCATCTGCCATCCCCATCTTTGTATCTATACTTACACACACACACATGTTATCTATTCTTAGCATGGCACCCTGTTATCCTTGCAGACTTCAGTGTGTCACTCCTAAGAACAAGAACATAACCTTACACAGCCACAATACAATATCAAAATCAAGAAATTTAACAAATTATACAATCCTATTAACTGGTGTCCATGCTTCATTTTCTAATTTCATTGATTGTTTCAAGAATGTTCTTGATGAGGGGAGCCTGGGTGGCTCAGTGGGTTAAAGCCTCTGGCTTCAGCCCAGATCATGATCTCGGTGTCCTGGGATCGAACCCTGCATTGGCTCTCTGCTCAGCAGGGAACCTGCTTCCCCCTCTCTCTGCCTGTCTCTCTGCCTACTTGTGATCTCTCTCTCTCTATGTCAAATAAATAAATAAAATCTTTAAAAAAAAAAAAAGAATGTTCTTGATGATAGTATTGCATGGCCCGGAATCCAGTCCATCCAGGATATCATATAGTTTTCAGGTCTCTATAGTATTTTTTTTTTTAAGATTTTATTTATTTGTTACACACACACACACACACACACACACACACACACACACACACACAGCATAAGCAGGGGGAGCAGCAGGCAGAGAGAGAAGCAGACTCTCCTCTGAGCAAGAGCCTGATGCGGGACTCGATCCCATGACCCTGGGATCATGACCTTAGCCAAAGGCAGACACTTAAACAACTGAGTCACCCAGGCATCCCTCTTTAATATCCTTTAATATAGGACAGCAACACAGTCTTGATTTGTCTTTCATGATCTTTTTTTTTTTAATTTTTTTTAATTTTTTTTTTCATGATCTTGACATTTTTTAAGAGTAATGGCCAAATAATGATTTTGTAATTAATCTTTGGTGTGGGTTTTCCAGGTATTCCCTCAGCTTTGAATCAGAGTATGTATTCTTGGTGGGGAAACTACAGGAGTGCTGATGCCCTTATTCTCTAGTGCGTTGTTTCTAGAAGCAATTAATGGTTGGTGCCATTATTGGTGATGTTGTCTTGAATCACTCTGTTCAGATGGTGTCTTCCAGATATCTCCACTAAAATGTTTCCCATTGTAATTAATAAGTGGTTTTAGGAGAAAATGCTTTTAGGCTTTGTAAATATCCTGTTTGCCATCAAACCTTCACTAGTTTTACTACCCATTGATGATTCTTGCCTGAGTAATTATTACTATGATAGCTGTCACAGGATGGCTTTTCTAACCCCGTCACACATACATGTATTAGTTGGCATTCTCTTTCCTCTTCCTCATGTATTCATTTAATCATATGTTTCAGTAGAGAGTCATGCATTCATATTTTATTCAGTGAGTTGGAATCTCTTCCTATCATTATTTGTTTTAGTGTTCAGAGCGCCCCAGATTTGGTGACTAGGAGCCCCTTCAAGCTGGCTCCTGTGTCCTTTTGGCATATCCCCATCAATCTTTGATGACATTTTCATCTGTTGCCACCACAAGATGTTCCAGGCTCATCTTGTACCGACTCTGCCCCAGCTGGAGAACCAGACATTTCTCCAAGGAGACCTTTTTCCTTTTTAGTGGAGAATGGTATTTATAAACAAAGGTCTAGGCACTCGTGGTGTCCAAGTTCTCTAAATGGACAACATGGGCAGAGTTAAGTAAAAAAGAGACTCTTGCCACATAGACATCTGTATCTCTCTCTCTTTGAAAAGCCATGAATTTATATGATACCTCAAATTCTAATATAACACCACAGGATTTATTCTGTCCTCTCTCCTTTCTGTATTTACAGGCTCCTTCCCCAACAGTGGAACCCAGCTCCCACGGTTACTTATTTACCCTATCCTAGAACACACAGAAAATAGGTTCCAAAATGTTAACCGATGCTACTTTGAAAAACAAACCTTCCAAATAGTGTTTGGTATTTGTTTACAGTTATTTTATCTTCAGTATGAATGTATACATTCAAAATGTGTCCTAAAGTTACCTAGGATAATCCATTTTTCCTCTTTTAGTATTATATGTTATTCATTCGAAATACAGACATATTTATTTTTCTGCTTATATTCCATTGTATTACTTTCTCTTTCATCCCTGTTAATTTTTTTTAATTTGATTTTATGTATGTTAAACATTATCATCATTCCAAAAGTTCAAGTGATTTATAAGTTACACTCACAAAAGTATCATTCATCCATTCTAAATACTTTGACTCCATTTCCACTTATCTGTTCTCTAAGTAGTTGTTTTCATTACTTTATAGTTTATTCTTCTGTCCTCTCCCCCCAAAATAACAAATGTGTGTGTTTTCTCACTTCATTCTAGCTTATGCATAAAGCAGTACACTGTCAGTTCTGCACTTCCCCCCCACTTTACCATGCACATTCTTTAGCAAGTAGGCACAAAGCCATTATACAACTTGTGCTTTTAAGGTCTGTAAAATGTCAGCCCTCTGCATTCAGATATTCCATCCAAATCCTTGCATGAAAGCTCTACTTTGGGTAGATGAGACAAACCTTTTTGTAGGGCTAAGCATACCTTTTAGTTTAGAATGAGAACACACTAGTGCATTTTTATTTTATCCAGGAATTATATCCTGGAAAATACCCCATGTCCACAGGGATCTTGCTCATTCTTTTTTATTGCTGCATAATACTCCATTATTCAAATGACCATATATTATTGAACCAATCTTCTTTGTACCCATGTTACCAAATATTTTGTAATTATAAACACTGCTGCCATGAATCAGCTTGTCTGTATGTATGTCTGTCTTCCCTCCTGTTTGGAAGGGTGTCTTCAAAATGAATCTCTCGAGCTAAGATTGGTGGATGATGAGGTAAATGCATGCATAGTTGTGTTAGATATTGCCAAATTTCCCTCCATAAGGATTACATTTCTCTTGCAATATGTGAGAGTGCCTGTTTACCCAGAGCATTCCCAAAATGTATTTTCTAGGTTAAAAAAATTGATTTTTTTGCCTATCGGATCACTTCTCATTACCAGGTATCTTTTATCAAACTCACAGACTGTGAGATCATTGAGGAAAGAGATTTTGTGCTTATACTCATGTTTGTATCCCCATTGCTTAGGAGAATGTCTGGTACAGAATAGTTGCTTGAATACCAGTTGGTAAGACTGCTGGGTGAAAGGACGGTTTCATGGAAGGTAGTTGGGTGGTAGGATGTTTTGGAGAAAGAGTGAGTAGAAGCATGGATAACTAATTGGATGGTTAAATGAAAGGACTATTGGGCCACAGTGCTTGGCACATAGGAAATACCTAATACTCAGTTTGTCAGTAGGTCAGTTGGTCAGATACACCAACAGCAAAGGGATTAGCTGCTCTATCAAAGAAGGTGAAGCTGCTTTATCAGGTTTTTCAGCAGTGAGTATTAGCTTGATTCACTCTCTCTGGACACATATTTGCCTTGAGATCATTTAATCACTAGGCTACTTAAATTAGCAGGTATTTTAAGAATGGATGGGCCTTGGGCAGTCTTGTAATTTATTCACCAGATGATATAATCAGGCAACAAACTTTTGCCTTGGAACCAGTGTCTAATAGCACACAATTTGGGACTGTTTCATGATCAGCAGTTGAAGTAGCTGGAAGGAATTCCATTAGGAGTTGATAGAAGGTGGGTATTTTAAATGGCCCGTGTTCGGTAATACATATTTTAGCCATCTCTTTTTATTTTCTCACAGCAGTGAAGTGAGTAGCAAAATTCTTCTCACATTGATATTATGAAAAGAAAGGAATCCGATTTTGACTCTCTATATTTTTTTCTTTCTGTTTTTTTCTTTTTGGATCTGTGATAGGTTCATAATTGAAGCTTAGAACAGAAGATGAGATGCTCTTTAATTTGGATAAGAACATGTAGAGACATCACTCCAGCTGAAAATGTCTTTTCCCAGATAGTTTGCATCCTGGCCAAGTGTCCTTGTATGAAAGTAACGTTTTCCCACCCAGAGCCAGGAAACAAGCAATTGTTACTGCCACTGGTTGGTGTTGAGTAATCGTACATGGTGGGGTGGGGTGAGGGCAATCTGAATTATAAAATGTCTTCCTTTGAAGTCAAATCAATTTTTATTCTTAATCTGCGAGCATGAGATGGGAACAAATAACTTCTGAGTGAAATAAAGATTTCTTAGGCTGTCAAGATTTATCTTATCAGTCTGAAGAGGTGGGATTCCTGTTAGCAACTGGCAGTTTTAAAAATCCATTCGCCTGAGGAAGTGTGAAAACAGCCTGCAGAACAAAGACTCTGAGCTATTGCTGTATTGAGTTCATATTTGCTCCTTTTTCACATTCCTTACTTGAGAGTTTGCCAGGTCTGAGGAGAGTGTATAGATGCAGTATCAGAAATCATTTCTTTTGGGGAAGAAGTGTTTTGTGGTGCAAAATGTTGAGGTTCTGTAGCCAAAACACCAAGGGGAATGGGGTATTTTCTGTGAACTTCACAAGTGGCCTTCTTGGGGAATTCTCCATGTCAATCTCTGAAAATTTTTATTGGCCGTTGTTTTGCCACCATGGAAGAACCCACCTTTCCCCCATGTTAACTTCTTCTTTAACTAATAAAGCCAAAGTAGATGGTTCCATGAAGGAAACAAACCTGTTCATAAGCTTTGGGTACAACTCTTGATTATTTGATCACCCTTAAGGCAAAATCCACAGAAGAGAATGTGTGACATATCTTGGACATCTTGAGGCAGATGATCACTTCTGGGCAGGGAGAAGATGCCAGAGCCTGTGGGGTTTGGGCTCATTTGAAAATGCTCCAGGAAAGACCACTGTGTAGTATTCTCTGCCTGTCCAATGATGGTGTGACCCTGCACCTGACAGGAGGATATACTTGCGAGGTACAGTTACACCATCTCTGAAGAGCCCCTTAGAAGCCAGCCAGCCCAGCCTCCTTCGCATCTAGATGCAAACCCTGTGGCCTACCTTACAGGACACATGACTAACCCAAAGTCATTCCACTCTGGTTTGTGGCAGAGCCGGAATGGTACCCAGAGGTTTCCAGGATCTCAACACAAAGCATATTCATTATGGACAGAATGCTCCCTACCTTTTCTCCCTCCTGTCCCCCAAATAAAAATGAGAACATGGCCCCTTACTGGCCAGGATCCAAGAGGATATTACCATACAGTTGCCTTTCTGTGGTTTTGGGGACCAGCAGGTAGGCCTGTGCTGAGGATTCTCCATCCTACCTCCTCCCTGTCCCAGCTCCCATATCCCCTGCATTTAGTATCACTGCATCTCCCTATTTGACCTCATTTATCCACATCCATAAGGATCCATTCCATGACTTCTTTGAGCAAACCAAACCCCTTCCATATGAGTTTTCCTTTTATGATGAGCTCTCTTACAGCAATTATCCTGGTTGCAATTTTACATTGATTTCTGTGGTTCTTTGAGTGGTTTCTCTCTCTTATTAGACTCTGATTTCCATGAGATCAGTGAGTTTGTCATTTATATTCACCTCTGTGTCTACAGCACGTAGCCTGGCTCTTCATGGGCAGGCGTGTTAGCTTCCTAGAGCCACTTTAACAAAGTATCACAAACTGGCTGCCTAAAGACAACAGAAAGGTAGTCTCTCATACTTGAGAGGCCAGAAATCTGAAATCAAGGTGTGGGCAGGTCCATCCTTCCTTTGAAGGCTCTACGGGAGGATCTTCCCTTGCCTAGTCCAACTTTGGGGGTTTACCAGAAATATGTGATGTTCCTTGGCCTGTAGACACAACACTGCAGTCTCTGCCTTGGTTGTCCCATGGCTTTCTCCTTGTGTCTCTTCACCTTATCCTCCCTCTGTGCATTGTCTTTCCTGTGTCCAAATTTCCCTCTTCTTATAGGGACACCAGTCTTCGGGTAGCATAGTAAGTTCATGACCACTGTATTGGGTTCCTAGGGCTTCAGCAAAACCTGTTATAAACTTGGAACAACAGAACTTATTTTTTCTTACAGTTCATGAGGCTCACAGTCTGAAATCAAAGTGTTGGCCGGCCCATACTCCCTCCGATGGCTCTGGGAAAAAATTTTTCCTTGCCTCTTCTAGATTCTCATGGTTGTTAGGAATATTTGGCATTCCTTGACTTGTAAATGCTTCATTCCAGTCTCTGCCTCCATCTTCACATGGCCTTCTCCTCTAGTGTCTCTGTATCCTCTGGCTTCGTATAAGGATGTAAGTCACTGGATCCTACCCGAATCCGGAATGACCTCATCTTACCTTGATTATATCTCTAAAGACACTATTTCCAAATAAGGTCACATTCTGGGGTTCTGGGGTTCTTGGGGGACATAAATTTTGGGAGGACACCATTCAACCCAGTAGAGAAGGTAGTGCACATCTGTTGAATGAAGGAATAAATGATAGTGCTGTGACTCTGTCAAGTCTTCGCCATGGAGAATCCGAGCAGAATCTAGTGCCCCATGCACTCTGGCGGAGTTTCAGAAGGGTCAGGGTCTGTGTTGACAGAAATGAAAATTCCTCACTAGGGTGCCTCACCCTCTCTTAAAAGACTCCTCAAGATTGCTTTGCTGTCCTTCTCTCCTCTGCAGAGTGTTTTTAATATGTCTATTTAAATGCAAATTTTGACTTTCTGTCTGTAATCATATAAAATGTTTGGCACTAAAATTTTAATCAGGAATGTAATTTTATATAGAGGCGGTAATGGAGTGGTAGGCCACACATAATAGAATGAAGCATCCCAGGCGTGGATTCTCAGCACATGGAAGCTTTGGCCTCTCTGCATCCAGCTGAGCTGGAAAACCCCTGTCTAGCTCAGATGGCCACTTCCTAAAGACGTTTCATGCCCTGAGATGTGCCCTATGTGTATTGCCATTAATCCTGGTGCTTAATTGTTTTTTAAACTGAAGAAGGCCATCGGAGAGTCCTTTAATGCGTCCTCTGTCTCCTCTCATTCCTAGTAGACCATCAGTGTTGAGGGAGGGATCTACCCTTCTCCAGTCTAAGGTGATGGATCACTGATAACAGGCTGAGGCTCTGCCACCAGAGCCTCCATTGTTTCGGATGGTGGCTACCGTTAGCAGATGTTTCTCACTGCACAGCTCCCCGAGATTTTGAGGTCCACTGCCCCTACCTAGCTCAAGCACATCTGCTACCGCTCGCTCCTCTGTCCTCGTCCATTCACCTCTAAGGGAGCATGGGGTCCATGGGGGGGGTACCTAGTGCTAGCAAGCTGGTGCCACATTCCTTCTTGAAAACTCCCTAGGCATCTTTCTGTATGTCCTGGTTGGCACGTTTAATGGCTCCAGGTGGGGCACCTGGGTGGCTCAGTAGGTTGAGTATCTGCCTTTGGCTCAAGTCATGATCCCGGGGTCCTGGGATGGGGCCCCAAATCTGGCACTATGCTTGGTGGGAGTCTGCTTGGCGGGAGTCTGCTTCTCCCTCTCCCTCTGGCCCTCCCTCCTGCTTATGCTCTTGGTCTCTCTCTCTCTCAAATGAATAAATAAAAAAATCTTTAAAAAATAAAATAATAAAGTGGCTCTAATCAAGGTTGTTGAGAAAGATTGGGATTTTGGTCTTGGTGTCCCAACTTGTCATTGCAAGGGTATCAGGCTTCACACAGCTAGCTGCCTTCTGGTTGGGCCATCGGGCAGTATGGGAGTGTGTACATACCTTCGCATTTCTAACAAGGTATTTGCTGCCTCAGAGCCTTTGCAATGGCTGTTCCATAGTCCTAGAATGCTCCTTCATTGCTCGGCTGGCTTTTCATCTTTCAGAGCTCAATACAAATGTTTTCCCCTCTGAGAAACTGCCATTGATCTCCCTGGTTAAGGTATATGGCCCCACATCATGTGTGATCTGAACACTTTATTTCCCTCATTGCCATTATTTCAGTCTGTGACCATATTTATAAAATTTCTTGAATGATGCTTTAAGGGATTAAGGGATGGAGAGGCAGTATGTAGAAATGGAGATAAGGGGATAAAATTAGAATCTGTAGCATTGATCTTACCAGGAGAAGATTGGTCCTGGAAAGGGAAAGGAAAAGTGGAGAAGGAAATAAATAGATAAATATGAAAGCCTTTAACACGGTAGGTGTGAAGAGTTGGTGATTGTCTGTTAGGAATGAGGAAGAGGGAGGCTCATGCCTGGATTTCTAAAGTGGGTATTTGAGTGCATGGGAGTCACTTTTGCAGAAAATCAAGAATAGATTTGAGGGGAAAGATATGTGCGCTCATTAAAGAAATTCTGAGGTTTGGGCTTTTGTAGGAGATGAAGCTGAGGTTTAGCTATAGGTATCTATCTGATTGAAAAGTCATCAGAGGAGATTGGGAGAGGGGTTCTCTCTCTTGGCCTTTATTTTCTCTTCTGAAGCAGGAGGTATCTGAGAAGTGTGGGAGATCAAAGATGTGAGGAAAGTAGACAGTACTTTAAATAGTCATGTGAAAAATGGGAGAAGTTCGTTCAGTGAGGACACTTTTATTGGGTGTCTTCCATGCTCCAAGCCCTGGGAATCGAAGAGTGAGAGGCGCAGTCAAATCGTGGCTTTTCCTTATCCTTGGGAAGAGGAGGAAACCATTACTGGTGGCCCTGGGCCCAGCAGAGGCTTTCGACCTGGCACTTAGAATGAGGTGGGTCTGTGCTGACTCAGGGCTATTCTCTCTCCTGATAAAGAACAGTATCTTAGTCTAGACCCTGAACAAATGGACAGCTGGAGGGTCCAGAGCTGGAAGGATAGAGAGACACATGATTCCTAGTTCTGGGGGAAAATAAGTGGTTGTTGAAGTGTCGGACCATTCAGTTCATTCTGGGTGTGGAATAGAGTACCTGCTTAGGCTGTTTCTTTTTCCTTTTTTTCCCTCTGACAAGCATTCGTGAGTGTCCTTGAACAATTCTCTTTGAGGGTATGTGCAGTATTTCTCTAAAATAGTAAGAGGAGGGATGCTGGGCTGCAGGAAAACACGTACTACATTTCAACAATCTTGCCAAATTGCCCGTTACAATTGATTCCCCAGTTTGGACACCCACCTGCAGCATCCGCAGGAGCCTCTTTTCACAAACCCTTGCCAACACTGGATGTTATCGATCTTTCTAACTTTTATCAGTTTAACGAGGAAGCAAAAGGCTATCACATTTTTACGTTCATTTCAGCGATTGCTTGTCATTGCGAGCATCTTACTCTCAGCTTGCTGGGAGATGCACGGTGTACAGGGACAACTGAGGAAGTGTTTTAGAGGACATGTCAGAGAGGCAGTGCCTGCAGGGGTGGGGTGGGGACATCAAGGAAGTTACTAGAGGAAATCAGATGGGACACAGCAGGGCTGACTTGAGAGAGATAGCGAATAGAGTCTAGAGACATGTTAGGCCTGAGGTGTCATGACCTTTTGGGAAAGCAGGAAGGGAGCCGTCAGAGCTGACTGCCACTCAGTAGTTTGAGTGACTACACTGAACTTTAGCCAGGAGGGATGGTACAGAAAGAGAACCGGATGTAGGAAGTTACTACTGAGCTACTACTGAGTTACTACTACTGAGTTCTAGCACCTGGACCCTAACTATTGGACGTCAAACACTTTCTCAGGTTGTCCAGTTCAAGACTGTTCTTATTTGCTGAGGGGGCAGATCCATTTGCCTCTGTCATGCCCTTGGGGCTTTGGAGTCCTGTCTGCTGGGCTGGGAGTTAGGCCCTTATGACGTCATCTGCCACAGCTGCCGCATCTGTCACGGCTGGGAATGGGCCTGCACGGTGTGCCCACATCTTCTGGCAAGTGGATCCTATCACAGGGTTAAGCATTCACCTGGTCAGCTCCTAGTCTGGCGGCTTGCAAGACCCAGGTTCATTAGCTGTCTGTCCCGCTGCACTGGAAATTCATGAGGGTAAACCTTGTCTGCCTGTCTGTCGGCTATCTCCAAGGGCAGGATTCTGCAAACTTTTTCTGTAAAGGGCCAGATAATAAGTATTTTAGGCTTGTGGGATGTAGGGTCTCTGGTGCTACTCCTTTCCACCTTAGCGGCGTAAAGGCAGCCATAGGCGATATTCAAATGGATGAGCATGGGTGTGTTCCAATAAAACTTTATTTATGGCTGCTGAAACTTGAACTTCATATAATTTTCAGAGCATAAAATAGTATCCTTCTTTTGATTTTTTTTTCCCCAGCCATTTAAAATTGTGGAAGCATTCTTAGCCTGTGAGCTATACAAAAACAGGCAGCATGCTGCTGGTCTGAGAGACGTGGTTTGCCAGCTGCTGTCCTAAAGCAGAGCACGGTGCTTGCAACATAGTTAACACCTACGTCATGTGGTGGAGGAAAGAGCGGAAGATGCATAGGCTGTCTTTGCACTTTGTTCTTCCTGCAGGGTGGGAAAGGAGCCTCACTGAAGGATAGCAAAATAAACAGAAGATTTGGTGTCACTTGATCTTGATCCTCTCAATAATGCTTGGTGTGACCCTGAGCCAGTTGCTCTAGCTCTTTGGACCTCAGCTGTCTTATCTGTGTAATGGGGAGAAACCTAGATTCATGAAAGGGAGTGAAAACAGCTCACATTCCCAAGAAAATCGGTAAGTGTAAGTTATTACCCAAAACAGGAGAAAGGGGCATGATAGACCTGAACAAGTCCAGACTCCGAGAGGCTAGTGTTTGAGCAGCAGCCGGCTTGGGCTCAGCTGCAGAGGCAGCAGATTCCCAAGAGTGAGCAGAAGCATTTGACATCTGGTGCCCAGGAGGTGCATTATGGCTGCCCTGTGACTTGCTGACACGTGCTGCCTGATTCTAACACTTTCTCCAAAGAAGCATACAGTGTGGGCTTCATTCCCTATAATGTTGGTTAATATTTCTAGAAAATCTGGTTTTATTATTTTTAAAGTATGAATTTTAGTACAGTCTGGATGAAGTAGATGTTAAACTTGAATGAGGTTATGGCTGGGGTTAAGCTAACACTGAATCTCTTAAACTTGGCATCTTTTGCCTGTCCTCCTCCTATGTCAAACACCCTGTGCAGGATGCCATGTGGTCTGGGGGACACAGGCGCATGGTGTGCATCTTTTCTTTCTGTCCTGAGGCCATCTGTACAGTGATGCCATTTTCTTTCTCGTCTTGCTGCTGATGCTTGGTAGGAGCAAGATCAGCGCACTGAATATACCACACTCCTCTAAAACGGTACAAGAGGCAGAGAAGTTTAGTGGCTATGACCACAGATTTTACACCAATTGTCCAAGTACAAAAAATGAGTATGAGGGTGGGGGGATGTATTTGTTGGCTTATTCGTTATTGTTGTTTCTGAGCAAAATGGATCCTCCACAGTGTGGATGTTTTCAGGGAAGAGACAATTTCTCTTTCTCTGCAGTACATTGACTGCTGTGATCACTCTTTCTGCCCCCAAATGTTTCCGTTTTACCACCATTCATCTTTCTTGATTGGTTTTGCTTTTCTTCTTCTAAGATGTTGCTAAATTTGCTTGTAAAGTTTTGTTTATTCATCGGCTCTCGGTTGAAAGGTGCTGGATCATTAATCTAACTATTCAAGGTTAACCATGCTTTATGCTGAAATTGCCTTTTATGGAACAGATTTCAAGGTTTTGTAAGAGTTGAGTGCTACCTCATTTTTGACATTTCAGCAGTGAATCCTGTTTGAAATGTGATTTGAATCCAATCATCATCTTATTTGTGGAGGAAGATAGAAATAATATACAAATATTGCAGTAAAATTGCATTCCTCCTGTCCCCTCCCCCTCTCAATTCAGCTAGGTCTTGCCAGGGTAGCAGCAGACAATGTCATTGCTTCTTTAATTCTGCCATCCATTTTTCTTCCCATATATATTTCCCTCTGAAGGCTTGAACATGTTTCCATTATATCTTACATGAGTTGTATGGGCCTTCTCGAGAGTGTATGCTCAAGAAGAAATGGAGCTCACACAGTGACTCCTTTGCCTTATTGTAGAATCTCAGGGTAAGAAGGACTTTAGAGGTCATTTAATTGATCTACTTATGCATTCAGAATTCTTCCTTTGAAGGAACAAATGAAGAATTTAATCTTCCAGGCCTCTTTGTAAACGTGTGAACAAGTTTATAAGTGCCTCTGTCTCCTAGTGCTTGGATGTGGCATTTTAATTAAAGACCAAGCAAGTCTAGCCGTTTTTTATGATCTGATGTAGTTCCTACCTAATACCGTGGAGCTTTTGCTCAGCCCGTGTCCTGGGATGCTTGCTTTCTAACTGGAGAGTACCCTTCCCTAGAACTAGCCTACGAGCAGCCTCTTAATAAACTCACACCAGAGACAGCACCGTTTCTGTGGAAATTATAGCCATATCCAGGTTCTTCTTGCCCTCTTCCCTGTGATCTATCAATAAATTCTCCCCCTCTTCTCAAAAAAGCCTGCCCTTCCAAGGGTTTTAAGATTCACATTTACTCTAAAGTGTTCACAATTGATAATGTTCAATGTCATCTCGGGTATTCACGTGAGAAGATGCTAATGATATGGGCACGGCCGAGCTAGTAAGCTTGATGAGCTCTGGTTTCTGTGTTTGTTTAATGGAGATTAGAACAGACAGTACTGAGTAGTGATAAAGGACGTGGGCCTTGTTCAAATCTTGATTCTGCCACTTACCAGCTGAGTTCATTACATTACTGAACCTCTTTTTGCCTCAGTTTCCCCATCTTTAAGGTGGGGTTAGTAACAAAACTACCTCATAGCACTATTATGAGAACTCACCAAGTGAGTGCCTGTGAAGTGCTTATTACCACAGTGACTGACACATTGTAGGTATTAAACATTATCAGCCACAGGCTGAACAAAAATTCCCTTGCTATAAAATATCAAATTCTCCTGCCAGGTGGCAGAAATACTGGTTTTGAGAAGAGCGGGCCCATGAGGTCTTTGTATAGGACAGCCTCCTTCCACTCCCCATGGGGATTCCATTTTAGAACATTTCTAAACTTTATCTAACTGGTATGTTCTCATGATCATATGATCATAGGTCAGACTTACTGCTGCTTAATTTGAGAAGCACATTTTGGCCAGGCAAACCAATCCCCATGGGTAATTCCTACACTGTTGTGTGGACCTTTCTTTAATCACAGATACTATTCCTCTGTCAGCTCTCATCCACTTCTTGTTGTATGTTAGCATGAGTGAACCCCATTCTCTCTTCATTCATTCAACTAAGATTACTGAGCATCTGCTCAGCATCTGAAGTGGAGATACATCACTATTCCTACACCTATGGAGCTTGTGTTCCAGTGGGAAGGATAGAAAAGCAACATCAAACAAATGGACAAATAACCAAAGCCATCAGAAGACATAAAATGTATATAGGAAAGAAACTAAGACTTCAAAAAGGACCAAGAAATTCTTTTGGTATCTCTAGTTCCTATGACAGTGTCTGCCATATAGTATATACTAGGCACTTAGGAAATATTTGTTGAATAAATATTTAAGATATGGCATAGTTGAGGAAGGGAAGACCACAAAGCATTTTTGTGGAGTTATTTGAACAGAAAACCAGAGTTATTCATGAGAAGACAGAGGGGCCAGATATGGGGAAGGAAGGGCCTATTGGCGGTGAGGAAAAAAGAGAGCTGGAAAGGATTTGGATTGTTTGAGGAACTGCAGAATAAGGAATGTGTGTGGTTAGATGGTACAGAGAGATGGGCTAGGGTAGTGGAAAATTGCCCAAAGATGGGGCGCAGAAAGTACACAGGGACCCTATAATGGGGCACGTAGTTAGGTTTTGGAGAGGTGCTCAGCTATTATTTGAACTGCAAAAGAAAGTGATTAAGGCTTGGTAAAGTTGCTGGTAAGCGCCTAAAACCCAAGCTTCCTACAGGTAGTAACCCTGAAGGATGAACACTTGGTCTTGAGAATAAGGAGTTTTTCTAAGTTCACCCACTGGCTTTTGGTTACAGCCCTCATTGTGTTACCTCCCATAAAGATCCATATCCCTAATTTTCAGTGGTGTAAAAGAAGTTAAGAGGCATGCATTCCCTATGCTAGTGTGGAAGCCACTCACAGTACCGTATGCCTATTGTCCTCATGGGCATTTTGCTGTCACTTTGCAACTTGACTTCTCTTTAAACACTTTGGATTGGTTGATGCGAGTCTAGGTGAAAACCCATCCCAGATATAATATGACTCAATTAAGAAAAACATCTTAAAAGAGAGAGGTCTCAAACATAAAGCCATTAATGTCAACTTAAACGCAAGATGTTTGGGGTGATAAATCTGCTTACAGGCTCAAAAAACAGCCAGCGACTCAAGGTTATGTGAAGCAAAGAAAATATCAGACATCACACAGCTGGTTTAGTCTTCCTGATCTTTGTATTATTAATGTCACTGCACTTGGAATTCTGTCCCCTCCCCCAAAGTATATATGCAATATGTGTAATGGGCATCTGTCAGTTCTGCAGCCAGAATTAAGCCCCCAACCCCCAATTCTGTAAGAGCTCCCTGGTTTCTTATGGAGATCTCCTCCACCACTGTCAGTCCTTGTGACTTCTGGTAGAGCTCTGCATCTCAGACTTAAGGGAGTGATTTATACCTACCCAGTTAAAGCATCATATACACCAGTTATTAAGACGTTGGAAGCTGAGCATGTGTGCCCATCAGAACCAGTGAGGTGAAGTCTGTGGAATTTTTAAAATTTACTTGAATTTAGCAGCATGTAGGTCTGAAGCTGCTTGCAACCACCTTGGCACCATGTAGAACCCAAGTATGAAATTCACATTCAGGGTGAGCATGGAGGAGAATAGAAGCACAAGACAGAGAAAAACCACAACCCAGGGACATTTAAAGAATTCCTGGATCCAGCTAAGCCTGAATTCCTCTACATTTTGAGCTATTCATCTACCTGAACTAGTAAATTTTCCCCTTGTATTTTTTTTTCTCTTAAGCCTGCTTGGCTTTGCAATTTTTGCCAGTTGCTACCAGAAGAGTTTTAACCATTGTGGGGTGCTCATTAGTACTTTGAGATCACAAAGGGGAATTCTTAGGATATGCATACCACAGTTGACTTAGATGAAGGACCGGCTTCATTCTTTTCTGTTCCCGTGAACACTGGCAGGGAAAAGGAGGCAGTAATGAAAGGACACAGACAAATGTACATGTGAATATGGAGATGGTGTGTGTGTCGTCACATTGGACCGTGCACCATGGGTTGTCACCGCACAGCCTTTGCTCTTTGTGTAAAACACATTTCAATCATTAAACCACATCTTATTTTTTTTTCCTTGATAGTGCTCAAGAAAATGAGATCATTAAGTACATCATCATGAAAGCAGGTACCTGGCTTTTGAAATATTAGATTTCTTCACTCCCATTCCCTCTGTGGCTTGGTTCCCGTAACTTTAAAATGAAGGCCCACTTAGTCCAATTATGCTTCTACGAACCTGTGATATTTTGA
Organism: Nasua narica; assembly: GCA_028533885.1. Classification (NCBI taxonomy): domain Eukaryota; kingdom Metazoa; phylum Chordata; class Mammalia; order Carnivora; family Procyonidae; genus Nasua; species Nasua narica. The sequence goes on from CM052805.1 coordinate 4,733,379, forward strand.
TCTCAGATTCCTCTCTCTAGGCTATGGTATGAGGATGGTGTATTAACAAGCATCTAAAATTGAATGACAAAAGTAAACATGAGATAGGTTTTTCTCTGTGCTAATCAATGATGGCCATCGTGCTAAAAAATTCCGCTCAGGTTACAGCTGCCAAACAAATGAACATGGGCCAGAAAGCTCCGGGACTCTACGGCATGAAGCTGTACCCAGGAGAAATCAGGCTGTGGATTGGAAGGCTTGTAATAAAAATTGATGCTGCCTTCCCAAGCTCTGGGATCCTGGGATTGTACCTCTGCAGGCATCTTACATGCATTGCCATCTGAGTCACCATCTCAGCATTTCTGGCAGAAATGCAGCCATGCTGGTGAAACTTGCCACTGGATGACTTTTAACCCATCTGGAAGGCCAGGCAAAGTATGGTTGAGCTAACTTGCTTTAGGTTAGAGGCTTCATCTTCTCATGGCTATGAAATGAGGGATGCCTGGGCAAAGCCCCGGCTAAGAGCACTGTCTACTCTGTTGTTTTCTAAGTTGACACTAATCCATTAATTAGAAGGGTTTACCGTAATCATTGGCACTTTATGCACGTATACATTAGTGTTTCTGTTTATGCACATGCATTAGATTTGTTCACACATCCATATACCCAAATCTTTCCATTTGGCTCTTAGAAATGCCATTTTGATTTTCTGGCTCAAAGGTGGAGAGTCAAAATCTGCCCCTGCCCATTCTGAGCTTGAGTGAAGTTCTGGTAATAATACTGACCTAAGGAAGAGTGCACTGACCTGGTATTTTATTTTGAACAGCTTATTTATTAACACATATGTTAATTTTTTTAAACTGTAGTGAATGGCTCAAATATGCCAGGCACTGTGTTAGTTTCTGGGAATAAAATAGAGAACAAGAGAAAGAGGTCTCTTCCCTCATGTGACTTATAATTTAGTTGATGATCAGAAGCAAATAAGTGTGTAAGAAGCAGGTAGTTATGATTTAAATGAAATTAAAATATACTATGCATTAAAATTTGTTGCTATGATGGTAGGTGGCTAGGTGAGTCCTTAAGCTTAAGTGGGAAAAGTGGCATTTACAAAGACATAACCTTTAAGCTGCAATTCTACATTAAAAGGGAAACATATATAAGTATCTGGTTGGGGAGGCATTTCAGACCCCAGGAACAATTAGTGCCAAAGTCCTAGGGTGGGAACAAACTTGGACTGGTACAGGTACCGAGAAAGAGCCTCTTTCTTGGTTGGCTTTAGGGGATGATAGAGATGAAGTTGGAGAGGTGAGTGTGGGTAGATCTCACAGAGCAGGCGTCTCCACCTGGCGATATTGACATTTGAGGCTTGGCCTTTCTGTATTGTGTGCTCTTGTGTTTAGCAGCATCCCTGGCCTCCACCCACTAGATGCCAGGACTCCACTCCTCCATTTGTGACAGCTGAAAATGTTCTCAGACATTACCAAATGTCCCTTCAGTTGAGAACCCTTGAAGTTGGATGTGCAAGCCTGCAAGAAGTTTCCATTTTATTTTGCATTCCATGGAAAGATATGCACATTTTAAGCAGGGGAGTATCATGATTTCATTTACATTTCTTAAAGATCACTGTGTCTGCTATGAATGAATGGATAGTAGGAGGGCAAAAGTAGAAGAAAAGAAATCGTCATCCCAAGGAGAGGTTATAATGCCATGATGGAAGGTGATAACCATAGCAGAAAGGATCACGGGCAGGTTTGTTTTGGATTAAGTTGACAAAACTTATTTATGGACTGGATGGTGGGCAGGAAGGGAAGGAAAATATGAATGAGAATATACCCATCGCATCCTTGAAGCTCTCTCACTCAAGTGAGGGAAAGCAAACATATATATTGCACTCATTACAGTTCATTCTAATACATGCATGTACAAATGTGTGGCCGTGCAGAGGAGAGAGTGAGTAATTCTTTCAGGGGGAGGTCATGGGAACTTGCTCTCAGGCTGTAAAACTTTTGAAGAATAGGTAAGATTTTTCCAAGTGGAGAAGGAGCTCAGGTTCCCGGTTTATAAAAAGAGGAACCCGTAGGAGGTATTTTTTTCTTCAATATTTCATACCATTGCCAAGGAAAATTATGCCCAGAGTGACTCTGTCCTGTGTCTTGAGTGGGAAGCTAGAATGAGTGTCCTCTAAATTGTTGCCTTTGTGAAGACTATTTTCTAAATTTGTGGGCAAAAGCAACCTTTTACTGGTTAGCTGTAAGTATTAAAGATGTTTTGCAAGTGTTCTAAGACACCAAGTTTTATTTGGTTTTTACTGAATTTTGAAAGAGGCATGTACTATAAGAAGTGTAGTTACACAATATTTCCAGATAATTGTTTCTTTTCTATACCCTAGAGTACCCTAAGTATATCAAGTCCTTGTTTAATAATAGCAATGTAGCTTTACTAAGAAACTTAGAGGTAACAAATTTCAGATTATTCATTTGAACCTTTGGAGCAATAACTACTGTTTCCATTGGTATAAATACAAAGATAAAAGGTTAATAAATAATAAATAAATCATGTCCTCATGATTCTGTGCTGTCTGAAAGACCAAAATATGTGGTTCTGTTGGGATATGGTAATATCCCCTTTGCTCCACTCCCAGGGCCTTAGAGCCTTACCCTGGGGACTAATAGACCCCTTAATGGGATGCAGGCAGTGACTCTGAGTAGATGGTGTTTCATAAATACTTGGGGGCACTCCAGATTGGGACCTTGAGAACTAGACGGTTCGTTAAATTCCCTCCTTCCTTTGCAGAGATTAAAAAACATCTCTCAAATTGACAAGAAAATTGGATAATAAATTAATTGTTTACAGTTTAGTAAACATATGCACAATTGAAGTTACACATCATGGGTGTATTTTTATCAGATGAAACACTGGATGAGGGATGAACCCTTTGACCCACCCTCTTCTGCCATGGGAGAACAATGGGCCCAAGTCTTTCATAATTGCTTGTTGCAAGACACTCAGTAAATCAGGTGTGCAACTCCTGTCTTTCGTCTTTAAGGGATGTTAGGCTATAGACCGGGACACAACCAAACAGGGACAAGAGTCAATTGAGCACTCTGTCTCTCTTATACTTCCTTTGAAATTTATGTTTGGGAGTTTTAATGATGGATATCGTTTGCAGCTGATCACAGTTTGCTTTTTGCCTGATGGAGTTGATATGCATTTTATCCTACCATATATAGATGCAGAAAATGTCACATTATTTTATTTTTCCAAATCAAATTAAATGGTTCTGAGTATACAATCACCAGAGTTTTGAGAAATTCAATCACGGTTGATTATGGTGCATGAGATTGGACCCTGCTATCCTCCTACATATTATTGGCACATTCGTCCATAGGGCTTATGAATGCTTGGAACATAGCGAAGGGCTGCCAGTCTATGGGACACTGGGGGCATTACTGGGATGCTCATTATTCGATCTGCCCAGTCCATCTGAAAGGGCCAGCTCTGCTAGTTCTCCATGCCCCTCCTGGAGCAAGAGATCTTTGTTAATGCCTGGACACTCACTTCTATGTGTCCAAACCTGTGAGGACTCACCAAAACCTCCATACCCTCCTCAGTCTTAGGGAATCCATCCGTTCTCAGAATTCGTCCCTCTGGCAGCCTCCCTGTGTTTGTTTCCTTCTGTCTCCTCCTACCTTCTGACCATCCCACATAGTCTCTGCTCACCGCTTCTTTGGGCACATAACACTATCCTCTTTTCTGTGTTTTGGGTTTGAGAAAAGGAAATGGCTACATTTAACCTAACAGATCATGTTATGCTAGTGGTCCAGATGTTCTTTGGATAAGACCAGTTCACTCATGGTTTTAACTGGGACAGTGTTGTGAGGAAAAGGGGACTCATTTTAATGACTATGCCAGGAATCTGGCTTAACTGGAACTGTCCCAGGCAAACTGGGAATGATGATGATCACCTTATGTAAAGAGGGTAGGAAAAAAAAAGTAGAAGTATCCTGTTATGTTTCCAACAAGCACTTGGGAAACTACTCCATTTTGGAAACTATTTACAAGACTCTACTAAAATGTCACTCCCCATTACCGACACGTAGAGCATCATGAGATGCAGACATGTATGAGTGTGGGTGCCACATGCTTTCAACAGTGCACTTGTGTTCAGAATCTTGTGTTTCCATCCCTACATTTGAAAATATGGGATTCTGAGTTCAAATCGGGCTCAGATGTTGACTCCTTTTTTGACCTTGAACAATCTGCTTAATTTCATAGTGTTTGTTTGCTCATCTGAAAACAAAAGAGGATAATGCTGATCCAAGCATATTGTGGAGATTAATTAGTTTCTGAAGTGCTGAGATCAACAGATGAAAGGCTTAGAGTGGAAATTATTTTGTTTTTAAAAGAATTATCAATGTGGGTGAATAAAAGAGAACTTACTGAACTGAATTCCAGGCATTTTGGCTGCTGCTGGGAGTTGGGGAGGAAGGAATATTGCTTCTTGCAAAGAATCCCAACTTTACCCCAAAAATGGCAGTGAGAAAATTGCTTTTTTGTGATTCTGAAAGGATGAGAAATTATGCAAAGGAGAAGAGCAGGAATAACAGGAGAAGATATGCAGTTAAGATGACACATTTCAAAGGAACTTTCCTGGATAAACAACTAGGTACAAAAAAAAAATGTGCTCTCCTAGTCCTCTGTGATTAGGTCATTAGCCAAATGCTTGTAAACCAAAATGGACCCAGCCAAGATCCCCCCAAATAGGCCTAATGGCCCATATATCCTTAGTGGGAAGATTGGATTAGGAATGAGAAAGTATCTGAAAATCCCACAACTGTTCATCATAGCAAAATAACTAGCACTTACAAGTATGTTACTCTTTAAAATCAGTTTCACTCTTGTTAGGTTTGGTTTTCTCTCAAATAAATATTATTGCCCCTGATGAAAATAAAAATCAGGGAAATTAGATAGCCAGTCCATCCATTTGTTTAGTTAAGTGGTATAGGCAATATTCTGACCAAAGGCTTCTGATTCAAAAGCTTCTGATCATTCCGCTAGAATGGAAAAATATACTAAGGATGTGGGGATATCTGGACAGCATATGGAAATGAATTATTTCCTAAGGATCACAGAAGAGTTGGAATGAAGACAAGATATTTTTGTCAAAGAAAACAAAATAGCCAATTAAGCCAATGAAATTTTACAGTAGAATTGGTAGGAAATGCCAACAAAATAGAATTTAGAGTCACTTAAAATTTCCTATGACAAATTAAAATCTAAGTTATATTTCTTCTTTGTCTTATATCCATACATTTTTATTATATAGTTACAGTCATGGTATTCTAAATTCTTTCAAAGTATAGTTTTAATGCCTCCATAGGTTTTTACTTTGCATGGTTATCTTGGTATTTTTCTTATTTTTTTTAGAGACTTAGAGTCCTGCATAAATAACATTAATGATTAAATAAAAAGTATTAGATTTTAAAAGAAATAGAAAGATACAACCCATAATCACAAGAAATAGTTAATCCTGAAAGAAATAGTTAATCTTGATATAACCAAGATGTTGGTTAATAGACAAGGACTTTAAAACAGCTATTATAAATATGGATAGGAATTTAAAAGAATGCATAGTCCTATAAAAGTGAAAAATCTTGGAATTAAAATAGAATATTGGAGATGAGACTTCACCAGAGGGTTTGAAAGCAGAATAGACACAGCATCATAAAAGATCAATAGGATTAATATAGATTAATATAAAGTATTCAATCTGGAGAATAGAGAAAATGATTAAATTATTAACAGAAAACCAGTGACCTTTGGCCAATGTCAAGTGGCATAGCCTATGGGTAATTAGAGTTCCAGAAAGAGGAAAGACGAGATGACATGTAAATAATAATTGAATTTTTCCCAAACTTAATGAAAGAGTTCAAAGTTAACAATTTCAAGAAGCTCAGGAAACCTCAAGCATGGTAAATTAAAAGAAAACCATGTTTAATGTGATTGTAATTTTAACATCATTGTCATAGTGAAAAGCTTTGTAAGATTTTAAAATATTTGAAACCAGTTCAAAAAATAAAAACAGAAAAGAGAGAGCAAGAGATACATTACCTCCAGGGAGCATAACAACACTAATATAGTCAGTTTCTCATCAGAACCAATTAAGGCAGGAAGACAATAGAAAGGAGTCTTTAAGTGATTAAGTAGGAAAGAAATATTCCAACCCCAAATTCTTTATCCATTAAAATTATCCTTCACAGAAGGTGATATAAAGCCATTTTCAGGCAAAAACAGACATTTCATCACCATTAGACCTTCACTACAAGAAAAATAAGAAGGATATTCAGTATGAAAGGAAATGACCTTAGGTGAAATTTGTGTTTAACAGAAGGAATAAAGAGAATTGGCTTTGGTAAATTATATGGACAACTACAGAGGGTAATATTTCTATTTTTGAAAATACATATAAGTGTTTAAAGGAAGAGTGATAACACTGTTTTGAGGGTTTATAAAATATATAGACACAAAGGATGAGAATGTTAAAAATATATTGTTGAAAATTTCTTACACTTGAGAAGAAGTAGTATAGTGTTTTAGTACTAAATCAACCATGCTGTGTTAGGGAAACATATTTAATCCCCAGAGCAACTACTAAAAATAATACAAAGATGTATAGTCCAAAAGGTAGTAGAGAAACTAAAATGGGGTAATACAAATATCAGTTAACCCAAAAGAAAATTGAAAAGAAATAGAGGGCCAGCAATAAAACAGGAACAACATAAAGGACAGATAGAAAATAAAGAGCAGATGATAAAGCTAGAACCTACTATGTCAATAACTACACTAAATGTAAATGGACTAAACATTCAGATTTAAAGAACTATATTTTCAGACTGGATTTTTAAAAAGAATCAGCTATATGCTGTGTACAAGAGATCCACTTTAAATACAAAGTACAAAAATGTAAATAGTATGAAATAAAAGGACAGAAAAACAATATATGCACCAAATATGGCAAGTACAGGAAAAGCCCGAGTGGCTATATTAATAACAAAAATGTATTTTTCAAGACAAGGAGTACTACTAGAAATAAAAGGGACATTGCATGACAAATATCAGGTTATCAGGAAGACATAATTATAAATGCTTATGCCTAATAACAGAGCCTCAAATAAATAAAGCAAAAACTGATAGAGCAGAAAAAGTTTAGTCAGGTGTGTGTGTACATGATTTGAGCAACACTATCTACCTGCTTGACCTAGTGACATTTGTAGAATAGTATACCTCAAAACTGCTGAATGTAAATACTTTTCAGATGCTCATAAAATATTGTTGCAAGATAGGCTATACCTTGGGTATAAAACAAATCTTAATCCATTTCAGAATTTGAAATATTATCAAGTTTATTTTCTGACCAGAACGTGATTAAATTAGGAATCAGTAATAATATATTTTTAAAAGTTCCAGTATTTTGAAAATTAAATAGCACACTTCTAAATGACTTTTGGATTAAAGAGGGTAGCACAGGGCAAATTATATTTTGAGCTGAATGACAATAAATGACAACATAGCAAAATTTATGGGATACAGCTAAAGGACAGATGGTAGATATAGCTATAAATTATAGCTATAAATGCTATTCATTTATTACTTTGAATTTTAGAGTGATTTAAAATTAATAATCCATGTTTCCACTTAAATAACCTAGAAAAAGAGAAGAAAGTTAAGTAAAAGGAAGAAAATAGTAAAGAGAAAACCAAAATTAAACCTAACATCTATCGTACCTGGTGGTATTGGATTGAAATTGGAGCTATCAGTATGAATGTAGGCATATTAATCTATACAGATAAATAGATGTAAAAATTTAGAGGGCTAGAATCAATGAGACTCCAAAAGCAATAAGTGTCCCCAGCATCTAAATCTTGGCTTCTCAATGCAGTTCACCACTAAAGAGAAACAGGACTCATTGGAGAAAAGGCTAACGATCCTGAGTCAGAACAGTGGAAGTACAAGATGAATCTGTAACTTTTTTTTTTGGTGCCAAAAGAAAGAAAATACTCAAAGAATGATGAGGGCATGTCAAAAAGATACAGACATGAGCTTCAGGGGGTTTTCAGTGGCCAAATATGGAACAATTTGGGTACCAAAATAGAAATAAGACTAACAGATTATAATGCATTGAGTATAATACATGTACATGAGTACATACTGATATAAGTAAATAAATAAAGGTGAGATGGGAAATTTATCCCTTACAGTAAAAACATTACTACGAATTTATAGTCATAAGTCATATCTGGCAATCCGGACACTACCCTCATTGACATTGAACTGTTACCACCTTTAAACTCACACTAATTTGAAGGGCAGGCAATGAGTTTTTAAAAGGATTTTCTTTATTTATTTGAGATAGAGGGAGAATGAGCAAGAGAGAACATGAGCAGGGGATGAGGCAGCGGGAGAGGGAGAAGCAGGCTCCTGACTGAGCAGGGAGCCTATGTGGGGCTCCATCCCAGGACCCTGGGAACATGACCTAAGCCAAAGCAGACAGTTAACCAACTGAGTTACCCAGGTGCCCCTGCGATGATCTTTAATTTGTATTTTTGTAAGCCTTTTGGTGATTAGTGGAAGGTAACTTTTAGCCGTAGGTTTTTAATTTATTTTTAACTAAAGTTTGATTATTTGGCCAGCTAGTATCCTTTATTTACTTAGCACCCATTTCATAATTTCACATACAGTAGAAGCTACTCTTGCTATTTCCAGAGTGACTACATTATTATTAGCCATAGAAAGAGGAGGGACTAATCAGATAATTTTTTTAAAAGAATTTCTTAGGACATTGGTTTAAATGTCTAAAGTTGACCTAAATTCCTTAACTCAATTTAAAATTTAATTTTTGTAATTCGCTGAAGTAATTGTAAAAAGGTCAACAGATGGTATGTGATAGGTATTTTTTAAAGGAGGAAGTGATCATTTCTTGGTTATCTGATACGTTTATAGGATTCATTTGATATTTATCTGGTAAACTAGTAAATAACTCTGTGATGGAGATATCATTATGCCTATTTTAATGATGCCAAGTAAAACCCTTGAGGGGTCAAGATCACACAGCTAGTGATGGCGAAGCCAGACTCACTACCTGAATAACTGTGCACAGGACTGGTGGGGCAAGGGAGGAAGGTGGGAAGGGCAATGTGGCATGGGAGAAGACAACAGAAAAAAAACATTTGCTTGTGAGTCCTTTCCTGAAGAAAAGCAATTCATTCATTGATTCATTCCACAAATATTCCTTGAGTTCGTACAGTGTACCAAAGTTAAGCTGGGAATTTAGGAAGGACTCCGACATTCATCCCCACTTCCTGGTCACTGGGGCAGAATGAGGGAAGCCCCTGGTTGATGAGTGAAATCTCATCCTTTGGTATCACATTGTAGGAGAAAATGAAGTGAATGTAGATATTTACGTTAGTTCTATCCTAAACAAAACAAAAGTAAGCAGATTTGTTCTGTTTTTTTTCCCCCTGTTTTAAAAAACGTGCTTCCATTGAAATTCAATTCTTATCTACTGAAGGACGGTTGAAGTAATAAATATAGTCTTTTTCTCCAAATGGTACCCAAACAGGAGCTAAGTACTGCTTACTGCTTAGTAGTTTTCTGTCTGTCCTTGACCTGCACATTTATATTGAGTTGCTGTTCTCTGACTCCTCCGCCTACTATCTGTGCAATTCCTGCTCTCTCTCTCTCTTTCTCTCTCTCTGTCAATTATGGATAGATTCCATGCATTTGAAAAACTTGGTTTGAATAAGATGTTCTGTTGAAATCATTTGCAGATATATATGTATTTTTAATATCCAATATTGTTTCTTTTCTGGGTTTCTGCTTTCCAGTTAAATTGTAGCTGGTTTTCCTTGCATATCAATTCTCAAACCGAGAGTACATGTGGGAAGAATGTAAGTGTAGCCAGGTATAATTGTGATTGAAGCAGTGACTTGAAATCCAAAAGCAGCTAATCAAAGCTTCGACAGACATGGCGTGTGAAGATTAATACGTGGCATTTTAAAATGTCCAGTCCTTACCTTCTCAATTGTGCTTGTTTATTCACTTGTTTGCTGAGTTACTTATTTAATTTATGGGTTAGAGGTTCAAGTGATTCAGGAGAGAAGAGTGTTAAAAACCCCAGTGCTGGGGTCCTGGAAAAGAGAACACTAGAGCTTTCACTCTAGTTGCTGGACTAGAAGCCTTGGCATCACCTGGAAAGTAGTTAGAAATACAAGATCATAGTCCCGAATTGAGTGACTCAGAACCTGTATTTGAACAAGATACCCATGTAATTCACAAACACAATAAAGTGTGAGAAGTGTATATTCCTCAGGATATTCTTGTATATTCTTGTTGAAACCAAACCTCTCACTCAGGTGTTAACAAATACAAGCAATAAGGAATGTTTTGCTCTTGCTAACTTAACCTCCAACCTTACCAGACATTTCTGATGAGTTGAATGGATTTCTAATTATTGGGTTTCAGTGTATCCTGGGTAGGCATAAGGCCCTATGTTTGTATTAAGGCCCTATGTTTGTATTAACCACATCCCCTCCAGAATTATATTTTCAAGTCTTAATTCCCAATGTGTATTTGGAGATAGGACTTTTAGGAAGCAATTGAGGTTAAATGAGGTCATAAGGGTGGGATCCTAATCCAATAGGATTGGTGACCTTATAAGAAGAGGAAGACCTTTTTCCTTCTCTCTGCCATGTGTATGTGTATCCTCAAAGAGTAAGAAGGCAGCTATCTGCAAGCTGGGAAGAGGACTTTCACCAGAACCTGGCCATCCTTATCTCAGACTTCCAGCCTTCAGAACTATGGGAAAATAAGATTTCTGTTGTTGCAGTCACCTAGTCTTTATATGGTGGCCTGGACTAAGTTAGCACAGATGCTCTGTCTTCTCCTGAAGTAGCTTGGTTCTAAAATAGGACTGATAAAGGGAGTGAGGATGGTACAGGAAGTATTCCCTACTCCTTCACGTTTCATGCTGGAGTGAGTTATTGGTCATTGATCCCTGTCCTTCTCCTTTTTATGGTGACCAATGGTCCTAGTTTGGGATTGAGGGCTTTTCATGGGTGTGGGTCTTTCAGTGATAAAACTAAGTGAGGACTAGGCAAACTGGGATGATTGGTCATGTTATCCTCTTGTCATATTCTGTCCCGAGCTGTGCTTAGCTGCCTTCTGAGAACTTCACACTGCCACAGAGAGGAGTACATTCCAGCAGAATCTGACAGTGACTTGAGGGGTGACTATCAGGTTGGAGCTCCTGGAACACCTAGACCTTGAGTTATTCCTATTGTGGAAGAGAGAAGCATAGCCACCCTCGGTTGAGGAAATTCAGAATTGGCATAGAGGTCCCAAGCAGCCTTCTTCTTCATCTCACATTTCCTTTTTTAACTTCAAACTAAGTCTAAAGAAAGAGTCATATGGCCAGGCATAACTTAACGGCTAAATATTTATGCCCATAACAGAGTGATTAAGAGGCTTTCAGTGAGTTTTATATTCCTCATGTTTTACCATGAAACTTGATTTAAATTTTGCAGTATACTCTATAACACAGAAGTGTTTATCACTTCTATAAATGCTGTTGAGATTCCTTGATGTGTCTGCTACCTGATCACGCAAGTGCAGATGGCTGGGTTTTCATCATATTTTGAGGGTGTTTAAAGGGCCATGAATCCTCTGGAGAATTTGATTCAGAGGGTCAATTAGTCACGATAAGTTAGGTTTTGCCACAGTCATAAATGGACTCCTAAATCTCAGTAGCTTCGTGTGATACAGCTTTTCTATGTTAAGCACAGATTATCAAGGGCTCTGCTCCAAATAGTGATCCAGGGATTTAGGCTGGGGGACTCCACCCTCTTGGAGCTACATGATCTGAAACACACCACTTCCTTATCATCATGACCAGGGAAGAAAATGTGGGGAATCATGCACCATCCTTTCAGTGCTTTGGTGTGAAAATAAAGCTCGGTAGTCAGAGCTAATCACGTGACCTCACCTGGAGCTCAGGTCTTCTGTGGCCAAAAAGGGACGGGAAATCAGTGGAAACGAGTGGTCATGATATCTAACACTAAGATACAAGGGGCGGACTGGTCCTGAAAGGCAGACTGTCTTGCCCCTAGAGAACAAGTCACTGAGTGGGGATCTGGCCACTTGGCCCATGAGCTACCCTTATAATTGCTCCAAGGAGTCAGGGTTTATTTAATAATGATTAATAAAACTCATATAAAATATTACAGAGGCCATCTGTTTTTATTACAAAATATAGTGGTTTAACCTACTTTCCACAGACTAAAATTGAAAGTGCACAAGGACAATGTGCCACAAATGCCCAAGGCTATTCATACCTCGGATGCCCACATCCTACGTGCAGGAAAGTGAAAACCCAGAGGAACGAGGATTCAGCAGTTATGTGGGGAAACAGTCCTCTCACTTACAGCTGATAACTCCCACATGTTATGGTACAGCATGCAGGCCTCAGGAGTGCATGCGTCTCTAAACTTTTCCCAACACTGTGGCACTAAAGACCAGACATTTTGCAAGATTCACACCACCCAGTCCCATGCTTTTTAGTGCAGTTGGATGCTCAGTCCTCGTAGCATTCTCTGATGCCCTAAGTTTCTCTTACCAGGGCAGCGCCTGTTAATTCTCTGGAGCCCTCCCATCTCCTGGGGATTCATGGCCCTTCACTGCCGTTACTCCCAAATACAATCAAAGTACAGTAGCTTTTACCTCCACAGAAAATTTTAATGTGCTCAGAAGCTGTGTGTATGCAGCATCACACTCTGTGAAAAGAACTTAAAATTTAGACAAATATGGAAGTCATTAATGCGGTGGAGTTATTTGCTATTAAAAATGAGAAAAAAGTTAATTCTTTCTTAGAGGAGGGGAATGCATATTACCTTTAGGTTTATTTGGTCATTTAGAGGTCAGTTTCTTCTCTATTCTCCATTTGTTAAACTATTTTCGGAAATTGAGGGGTTTTTTTCTCTTTTAAAACACATTATTGATACTTGGCATCTCTGCAGTAATAGAATTTTGAAGAGCTCATCCTGTTCCCATCCTAAGCCAAGTCATGGTCGGGTCTGAAAATGATGCTGTTGATTGACAATTCCAGGATGCACAGAACTCTGAACAAGGATTGTTATAAAGGGTGTTTGAAAGGCCATGTGGAGTCTCTGTGAAGTTAGGAGCTGTTCAGAGCTGGAGAATTTGAAAAAGCCAGTTGATGTTAGGAAAAAAAATAAAACAGCACCATGGCCTGAGACTAACACGGTACATTTATTGAATGGCCGATCCCCCCACCCCCAAAACCTGGCCTCCCCCAGCCCTGGGACTGTGAACAAAAAAGAACCTCTCCCTCTCATCTTAGAAATGGGGATTATAATGCCTGTCTGGTTTGCTAATCTTGTAGGGTTGCTGACATCCAAATAAGGTAAACTGTTCTGAGAGAGGTTTGGAAAATGACAAATATTCCACAAATATATGGTGTCATGATTAGCTATCACTGATAGGGAATGGTCTATATCAATATATGAGCATAGTGGTTAGGCATCATCCATTCGCTCAGCAAACACATCTTTATCTATGTGTATATCTCTATGTCTATACATTATCTGTATCTGTGTCCTTATTTCTAATGCTTCTTTCACCGTATCTGTATCTACTGCACATCCATACTTTTATCTGTATGTCTATATCTAATCTGTGTCTCTATCTCTTGCTGTAACTCAATGTCTGCATCATTACCTATACTTACATATGTATCTTTAGCTTTATGTATATCTATGCCTATACTGAGAGAGAGAGGCAGAGAGACAGAGCAGTATATTCTAGCCTAAGAAATGGGGAGACAGCTGTAAATGAGCCTTCACAGTTTTGACTTATAGCTCTCAGGAGGGATTTGCATTAAGCAAACATATCTTGAATGAATTACAACTGTGGGAAGTGTTAGGAGGGAAAAGATCAAAATAAGAGTCTCATCCCAGCAGGGACCTTCAGGGACCCGCAAGAAACGAAACACTAAAGTCACTGATCTTCACGCGGTGTGTATGGTCTACAGACATGAACACCAACTTTTGTGAGTAGATCCCTAAGAGAAAAGTACCTCATTGTAGAAAGCTGGCTGTTTGAGTTTTAACACAAAGAAAGCGGGGTCTTTTACAGATGTCTCATAAGGAGTAAGGGAGGCGCTTTTAATTACACTGTGGGCTCTATCTAATTTGCTATTTGTTAAATATCCTTTTCTTTTCCATCTCATTTTGTCTGATGGATCTTTCCACCTTTTGGAGCTGTTCAGTGGGATGAAAATCATTTGAGTCTGTTTGTGAGAGTTTCTTTGAATTGTACACCACGCCTGGGCCTGTCGGTCTCTTTCACTCTCCTCTCAGACGTCTACAAGTCCGGCACCTCCTTTGTGCCGCTGTAGCACGTTCCCATTGCAAAAAAACAACGGATGAGGTGATGGGGGGTCTGAATTCATAGGGAAGAGAATAGTGAGCTCAGGAAAGTGACAGTGCTTTGTATTTGCGTTTTAACTTGATTCACCCCCAACCATGCTGTTCTTTTCTCCTCACACACTTTGTTTCGTCTTAGGTCTTGTCACAGTTAATGATTACATGCATTTCGATATTATTGTTTCCTCTTGGTATTGTTTCTCCTCCACTATCTGTAAGCTCCCTGAAGGTAGGGACCTTTTCTGTTTTAGTCACTGATGCACATCACACCTAGCATTAATTTGGCACTCCATAAATATCTGTGGTTTGAAAAGATGAATGAATTCATAGGTATCTCCCCATGCACTGCTTCCAATGCTAGTGTTTTATAACTAATGGAAACCTTAGCAAACACTTCAAAACTGGAAAACCTTAAATTGATTTTCTTTTTAAAAGTTAAATTGCATGTGAGTGTTAAATTCTGTTCAATTGTGTGCTTTTCAGTATATATGCTTTCCCTCAATGCAACGTTGTTGTTGTTGTTGTTGTTTTAAGCTAAGACACACAACTTAAAATACCCGATGAAATGTTTAAAAAACAGGAAAGAATTTGAATGAGCAAAATGACATGGCCTTCAAATGACTGTTTTGGAGGAGAGAGGCGAAGATTTCCACTAGAATTTGTCCAGCTAGAAACCACTGTCTTAAGCCAGCAAGAAATTTATATTCTTTCAAAGCTGGAGGAAAATCAAAATCCACAAGCGACCCTTCCCTTCCCATAGCTGTTTTGTACACTGCTCAGTTTCTGGAGATCTGAGATAATCATTTTGTCCTTGAGAGTCTCGTGGCTGTGCTCTTAGAGAGTTTGGGTTTAAAATCTTAGGATTTGATCCTGTTCAGAAAAACAAGGCATGAGCACCTGCAAAGCATCTAAAATCAGCTACTGCCAGAGGCTGGCTCCCAAACCCGCCTTCCCATTCTGATGTGTCCTCTAGGAGGTGAGGGTAAGAAAACAAGCCCTGCTTATGGAAAAATGTCTTTGTTGCAGAACCGCCCCGCATTCCTTAGGGTTTGTTTTAGGATCGCACAATTGGCAACTTTCTTTTTTCTTTAGTACAGTTTGGGGTTTTGAGCATCGTACGGCTCTGTGTGTGTGTGTGTGGTGTGTGTGTATGTGTGTGTGTGTGTGTGTGTTGGTGCATATAGATGTGCTTTTATAGGTAGAAGAAATTAAATCATCCAAGCCAGCCTTCCCCTTGGGTTGTGTTGATGAAACTTTGGCCGAGGGTGTTAGCTCTTTGAGGTCCTTGTGCAGGCAGTGCCGTGAAGACCAAAGCATGTGAAAACACAAGGATGCTGCTGCCTCTGGAGGAGGTGTGTTGGATCATATGTGTCTATTCAAATGGAATTTGTATTAACTTCTGGTGCCTTGTGTTAGAAGGGCCAAGGGGAACCAGTGGAATTAGCTGTTTGGGTAGGAGAGACAGACTGGGGAGGTTGGATACTGACCTTCCCTGGGAGCCAGCAGCTGGGTCCTGCCACAATTCTGTCACATTCTACAAAAATCACTTTGTTTCTCTGAGCCTCAGTTTTCTCGTCTCATAAATGGGAACAAAATAGGTGCAAATATACTGAGTGTTCATGGTCTCCCTAAGGGTCTGACATGCATTATCTGAACCATCTCTACTGAATAGCCCCAGAATGTACTGATTGCTATCATTATCACTTCCATTTTGACAGAAGGGGAAAGCATGGCTTGCACTGGTCATAGGGGATGTTAGCAGTGTCCTCTGGCTCTGAAACTAATTCTCTGACACCTACTGAGCACCCTGAAATTCAACTCCATTATTGATAGCAACCATCTAGAGTTAGCACAGACCCCACAAGTTAAGGGCAAATTCCTTCATAAGACTGACTCTACTTTATAAGACTGACACCAGCCATAAGTTTGGGATGTCCTCAGTTCACTCATATTTCTGACAGGCTGGGTACAAATTTGATACCTCCCACCATTCTGTTTCAGTATTTTGCTTAAAAAAACTCCTAGAAGTCAGGGAAGTGCTGAACTTTTATTATAAAAGTCTTACTATAGATAAATATAAATAAACGACCACATGAAGGGTACATAGGACAGAGTGGGAGCGTCCCAAATACAGGAGCTTCTGGGTCCATGGAGTCTGGATACCCTCGTGGCACATTGAAATGTTCACCCATGTGGAAGTTCTACTAAATAATGATGTTCAAAGTTCCGATTGGGGTTTTACTATGTAGCGTGATTGACTAAATTGTTGGTCGTATAAATGAACTTCATATCCAGTCCTACTCTTCTTCCCATTGGTTGGGCTGACACAAAGTTCCAACCCTCTGATTACACAGTTGAATTTTCTGGAGGCTAGCCCCCAGCTTGGACTATCTGGCGGCCCACCGTGATCCACCTTGCCCACTTATGTTTCCTTGCTCTCCCTCCCTCGTCAGTGTGTTCCTACCTATCTTCCAGAATCCAACCTACATTTCTTTGCCCAATGGCTTTCTCTTGACAGAGGTGACCTTGCTCCCCAGGCAGTAGGCTGGAAGTAACTAACACTAACAGAAAGGCAAATGAATAAAGCAATGCGGATATGAACCCGGAAAGTCAGAATCCACTGCACTTTGCCCATCTGCTGCTATATTGGCTCCTTGGTTAAATAATACCTACTCCATTAAAAAAGCAGGGGTGCTGCCATGCTGCCTGGATGAAAGGAGACAGTAGGCAATGATAGTCCCCTTGTATGGAAATTTTGCTTTGTTATGCTTAAAAATCATTCTTAGCAATGATAATAACTCTAGGTCTAAGCAAAATGGTTCCTCCTTTTAGACAGCAACATGGCCAGAAGTGGACCCTGAGAAAGGAGCCACCTTGCATATGTATCTTGACCAAAGTGGCAGTGTGCACGTTTATTACTTCTGTTTTGTGTGTTCCCAATGAACACATGCCTTTGTTATTAATTATTCATCTATCTTCCAATATAATTTTAGATCTGGTGATAATTTCTCAATTTCTCTATTTATAGAAAACTTTGAACTTCATAAATATTAAAATGCCCTATTATCTACATGCAGACTGCTTTTTCTATGGCCATAGAAATTATGCAATTATTACGAGAACTATTAATTAAATTTGAAAATAGATAAATAATGGATAGGAATGCTATTTATGAGTTAAATATGAGAAGATGAAAATTATCCTCCATTCTGTTACCTTTGATGAGTCTAACCTACTATATGCACTCAGTTTTTATTATTGAAAGTTTTTGTGTTACTTTACATAAAC
Source organism: Nasua narica (assembly GCA_028533885.1). Taxonomy (NCBI): domain Eukaryota; kingdom Metazoa; phylum Chordata; class Mammalia; order Carnivora; family Procyonidae; genus Nasua; species Nasua narica. Next base: position 4,751,144 of record CM052805.1, read on the forward strand.
AGTTGGTTATAAGAAATAAGTCTTGAATAGTGATCGATTTTCAGATGGAGGGATTAAATTTTTTTTCTTAATTAAACAATCGAAATGTGGCCCTGTCACAATGGTCAAGTACTAGGCAATTTCCATATTCTGCAAGTTAAAAACTTAAATCTTAACGGAGAGAGGATAAATCTCCAAGAAAATAAAGACCGTGCTTATTGGGAACCAGCAGGGGAAGCTGTTATGAACTCTTCAGGGCAAGATTTGCATTCATAGATTTCCTCAGGTCCACCTTCTGGACCTCATTCCTTCATGTCTGCCTTTAAAAAGATGTTTTGTGGTTATTCCTGGTTGGTGGGGGATGCCCGTTTGTTTAGTTCACAATATTCACGGACCCTCATGAGCCTTTAAATCAGTACCCTATAAAAATTGTCTTTCTACTCTGTATATAGTTCCCAGGCCTCTTCTCTGGGACTGTGTTTGTGGAGTATGTTACATCCTCTCTCACAAATGTCTCATAAGCATCTGCTGTGTTCTAGTGTTCTTGACTTTGCATTAGCTACGGGATTGTGGCAGTGAATGTGGTGAAGATGGTTTAGATCCCCACTGGTCTTATGTGCTCATGGGAGAGAGACAGACTTCACAGGTAGATGCCTTAATAAAAAAGATAATTTCTGGAAGCGACAAGTGCCAAGAACAAAATTAAATACTCTGTAAATTTCTTAAGGGAGGGAGTCCCATTTGATTAGAACTTATATCCCACCCAAATGTCTAGCACGATGTCTTGCAAATTATAATAGCTATCTACAGTGAGTGTTTACTGTGTACCCAACATTATGAATGCACCATAAATATAGTGCATTCTCTCTTCAGAACCACTTTCTAGGGCAGAGGGTGTCAACTGGGGTCAATTTTGTTCTTAGGGGACTTTTGGCAATATCCGGCTAGAGACATTTTTGGTTGTCACAAAATGGTAGGGTATTACTGAGTGCTATTGGCATCCAATGAGTATAGGTCAAGAGTGCTACGAAACATCCTACAACGCACAGAGCATCCCTCACCAAGAATGATCTGGTCCCAAATGTCATTAGTGTTAAGGTTGACAGTCCCTGCTATGAAGAATGATGTTGTTGCCCCCATTTTATGAAAGCACAATAGGAGAATCGGGTGACTTAAGCGATGACTAGGTCATGGTAGAGCGAGACTTTTAAACCAGAGAGCCTGGTTCCAGAGCTCACAGAACCCCTATGCTCGCACACTGTGTGTGAGATCCAGGGCTACAGAAATGTGAATGATCATTCTGACAGCTAGCTTAGGGACTTCAAAGTCTTTTGGTTTGAAAAATGAGGACTATTTATGAAGGTGTAAGTGCCAGGTAAGATGGGCTCACTTTTGGGACCTTGGTTTGATCAGGAACTTGAAATTTGTTATTTCCTTGCACTTGTCATAATATCCCATTGTTAGCACCTGCCTGCGTTGCCCTCCTAAACTGTTGCTGCTATTTTAGAGATGAGCCACAACAGGTGTGCCAAATATTGGGCCATTAGCGAGCAGTAATTCACCGGCATGAATATTTATCATCTCGTAATGAGACAACAAAAGCCGTGTCTACTTTTTAGAACAATGTGCAGCAACATCCTCAAAACCAGATTGTTTGAGTTTCTCATTTATGCAAAGAAGAATCGCTCCTCTGTAATTTTCCATTAGGTGGTTTTATTTTCTCAGCCTTCTCCACATCAAAACACAGCCCCAGCAAGCGCTTGATTTTATTGAGCTGGTACGAACATTCAACAGTTTATAGAGCTCAAGCCTCTGATTTTCAAAATATCCAATCTTAAGTTGTCCTGGAAACCTGTCGCTTTTCCATGGGGAAGTGCCCAGAATAATGGAGAGGGAACTTTTTTCTTCCTACTCTTAATTTCCTTCCTTCCTCCCTCCTTCCTTATTTTGTTCCTTCTTTTTTTTTTCCCTTTTCTTTTTTTCCCCATGAGAAACTGTACTACAAATGAGAATAAGAAGAGAAAATGCAGAAACAGATAAGGATTGTAGAAGGCATCTTGAGGAGTGCTTTCATATAGGATGTGCTAAGAACCCCAAACTAAAACCTGTGTGCTTTTAGAGGAAAAACTGAGAGAAAGAAGCATGGTATGTTTGAAACCCTTAGCACTCCTGATTGACTTGTTCCTCCTGCAGAATTTTAATGCCCAGTGATGTCTTCATTGTGAAATATCTTACAGTACACACTTACAAAATGCACACATAGCGATGCTGGTGATAAGTGATTTAAAGACCAGATTAGTCTTCCCAGTCTTTTAAGTACTGCCATGACTAGGAAGTAAGGCTGGATTCCCAATAAGTGTATTTGTTATTCGTCTTGGGATATCATTACTAACAGTAAGATAAGCTCTTCCATGCATATTGTATGATGATCATGTATTTGATTGTCCCTCACCTTAAATTTCTGCAAATCATTTTCCTTCTGACTCCAAAGTCATTGTTGGATTTTCTCCCCTCTTGATCAGCCTGGCTACAGATTCTATCTTTATATTTGACCAAGTAAGAGTTACAGTTAGCAAAACGTAAATCTGTTTATTTGTTCAATAAAGAGAACAGATTTTTAGCCTCTTTCATTGCTTTCAGGTTTTTTTTAAGATTTATTTATTTATTTGAGAGAGAGAAAGAGTGTACAAGCGAGCAAGCAAGCAGAGGGAGGGGCAGAGGGAGAGAGAGAATCCTGAAGCAGACTTTCTGCCGAGTGCAGAGCCCAAGGCAGAGCTGGATCCCCAGGATCCTGAGACCATGCCCTGAACTAAGAGTGAGCCTCTCAACCCGCTAAGCCACCCAGGAGCTCCAGTACTTTCTTTAGTTTGATGATATACACATATATACTAAAACTGCTTGTGAGACGATATGTGTGTTTTCCTGTTTAGGAGGTTTTATCAGTAATACCTAATCCTTAGGAGGCATTCAGAAAATTTTTGCTTAATGAATGAATGAATGAATGAGTGGATGATCAAGGTAAAATAAGGACTGCAGGCCAAGACTTAAAACAATTGTACTGGGCACAAAGGACTTCCTTTGGCTTGTTATTCCCCTTACTGGGTAATAATGTTAACTAACACTTTCTGAGGACTTAGTGGGTGTTGGGAGGCACTGTGTCATTTAATCTCAAGAGAGAAGCACATTTATTTTCTCCATTTTACAGATGGAGAATGGAGGATCAGAGAGACTGCATGCCCAAGTATAGCTAGTGAGTGCCCGAGTCTGAATATAAACGCAGGCGGTTTGTCTTTCAGCCACTTTACTAAACTGTCCTCATTACAGTCACAAAGACTGGTCTCTCTCAAGGAGACTTCCAGAAACTAAGAAACATCAGGAGCTCTGTTTGGGGGAAAGTATCTACAAATCTGGGAGGAATAACGTACAGTGAAAAATGGTAGCTCATTATGACGTTATCCAAGAGGGAACTGGAATTCACATCATCTGTAGTTTTGGACAGTTGGTTGTCTTTCTGAAAGCTTGATAAGCTTTGTTGGGGTTTTTGTTCAGTTTTTCAGTCTGAAAGGATCTCTATGTGGAAAAAAACATTGTAGTGCAATTGCGGGGACCAGTAGAAAAGTAATTTTGGAGAAAGAGTACGGGCCTAGACCCTTCCTCTCCCAGAGCCAAAGATCCTTTGCAGACCTTTCCTGTGACCATTTCTACCCAATCAAGGCAGTATTCACTCATCCCCAGGGTTATCTTTGCAATGACCCCAGTCATTTCCCTTCAGCCCAAGGTGATTAAAAAAAAAAGTTCTAAACTTTTTTCCATACTTTCAATTTTCTAAACTTTAATACAAACCTGGACCTTTATATATATATATATAAAGGACCCAAACCTTTTATAAGACACAATTCAAATGTGCCCTCCTTCCTTTCTTTTTTTTTTTAAGATTTTATTTATTTATTTGTCTGGGAGGGAGGGAGGCTACACATGAGCAGGGGGAGGGCGAAGCAGGCTTCTTGCTGAACAGGGGGCTTGATGCAGGACTTGATCCCAGGACCCCAAGACCATTACCCGGGCTGAAGGCAGAGAGACGCTCAATGGACTGAGCCACCCAGGCATCCCTGTGCCCTCCTTTTTGAAGCACTCCATTACTTCCTCATATTTCCTAAGTATACATTTTGGTTTTATAGGAAATACTTGTTATTCTTTACTTCCTTATGGAAGAGTTACCTATTTATGCATTAGTCCCCCTCCATGTGGGCTCCTTAAAGCCTAGAACTTGAATCTTTTGGTTCTTGCCTCTCCATCACCTACCTGTGCCTCTATGTAGTGGCTACTCAATAAATATTGAAAGGATAGAAGGGCAAAGGAAAGATCTAGGGTAGAAATGAAGAAGAGAAAGAAGCAGAAGGTAAGCCCAGGTACAGAATTTCTGGAACCAAATTCCTGAGCAAGGGAGCCACTGGAGAATATGAAGCTAATGTGGGCACCATGCCAATATCATTAAAGAAAACATTCAGATTGATGCTTTCCTGCATGCTTTGGTAGCAGAGAGTGCACCTGTACATCTGGGCTAGCTACAGGTAGCACATCATTCTCATTCTTCATAGATGACACAACATTTCCCAGCCATGTACTATGTTTTGCACACAGTGCACACACACCAAATTTTGCCTTGTTGAGCCTTTTAAACTCTTATTATCTCAGATTATCAAGACAAGCTGTGCAGGGTATAGGCATGATCTCAAACTGAGTTAATTGAAGGCAGAGGTCAGTCTGGCTTTCTTGGACCATCCATCAGTAAAAAGTTTGCTTGTTTAATGCCCAGAGTGAAAGAGTCGAAGTAAAGATGCAGGTTTCTCCTGACCCCTCCCATTTGGGGCTGTCAGGTAGATGTTAGATTTCACTGAGCTGTTAAAAATCTTAATGGATCCCACTGAGCTATTTCAGGTTGTTTGTGACAATCACTTTATTTCCTTGTTTTGCAGCTAACAATGATTTTAATCTTCATTCCAGATTAATCACCTAAACCCTAACTGTCCTTTTCTCCCATTGGCATACCTGCTTTAAATATGTCATCAATGAACAGGAGGATTTATTCCCTTTCTCTTCAACAGTCTAACAAAAATGTACCTTCAGCAAAATTAGATATACAGTAATTTCTTATATATATATTAAAAATGCCTAGTAGCCAGGATTGGAAAGACAGCAAGTTTGCAATAGTGATTGCCTCTCGGTGATTTGATTACGAGGAGGATTTTTTCCCTCTTTCTTTATACATTTGTAAGCTTTCAACATTTTCTATGATAAGCATGTATTATTTTCACAATAAGAATAAATAAATTAAAGAATTAGTGTTTCTGAATCAAGGATGAACAAAGGAAATGCAGTCTTTGAGGAGATGTTAAGCTGGAAATTTTTCAACATTAAAGAGGGGTGAAAAAAATCTACATCGAGATAAAAGAGTGAGGTTGGAAAATTAGCTTGCAACTTGAAGGATGGTCCTTATTATAGATAATGCCACCGACAGCCAGGTTGATCACATTTCTCATTTTTAGTGTATTGGAGTTTGCTCATAGGAAAGTCCCCACCTTGCGCTCCTAATTATTTCATGGTCATTCACTTGCACAATTGACAGCCTTTGAACCAATCTTACTGCAGAGGCCAGAGAAATGAATCTCAGAGAGAGACAATTGAAGAGACTAAGATGGGGGATATGAAGAAGATGTATTTGGCACTCTCTGACTGCTTTATGCATGGGATGAGGCTCACAGAGTGCAAGGAGTAAATAGTGTTGTCATTTTAAAAGGCTAGATCCACCTTCAAGGGCACGTACGTTAAGTCTGAAGGCTAGAGGATGGAAGGATTCTTTCTTTCCGTGGTCCCTCGCTGCAATATGAATGTCTTCTCTCTTTGTATTTTGATTGTACTGTTCCTTAATGGCTAATTGCTAGGCAATAGAAAACATAATTTCTGCTCCAATTTGTAAGTCAATCAAATGAAGGCTGGGTGTCAGCAAACTTGGAGAGAAATGAAATTGGGATAAACAGGAGAAGCCCAGAGGCATGTGGATGCAATTTTAAGAATCCCGGACAACCCAGCAAGCGGCATCGGTTCAGAGTGGCTCCTCTCTTTTCAGAAGGGTTGGGAGCAGCCTGCGTCTCTGCTCCTTCATCTCCAGCTGCTTCATGTGGGAAAAGGTGCCTAGAGTCCTTTGTGGACTGTTGATTTGAAAAAAATGAAACTCTGACAAATTGTGGTGTATGAAAGAAGTGTATTACGTGAATACAAAAATGTTTGCACATCTGAGGACTGCATGGTTTTATTCAAGGAAGTTCTACTTTTAAGGAGGTGATGAATTTTGAATCAGAGTTTTGTTGTCAGGGGAATCCTTCTTAGGAGGAAGGAAATGTACTTTTTAACTAGATTTTCAGCAAACTTTGACACATTCATTATGGTCATGAGCATGGAGGTGGCTGGCTAAAGTATATTTTGCATAATGTGGAAATAATATTGCATTCTGTGAGCTCCTGCCTGCCAGCACCACCGTGAATGCCATTGGTCCAGAAGGAAACCCGGGGGCTTTAGATAACAAAAGAATTGATTGGGGCACACTTATCAACATTCTAATCATCACAGAGAGACTTCTCCATATATCTTTTCACTACATAGGTGTATCTTGGCCCTGGCTTACCTCTATGCCAAAGTTTTATACTATGAACCAAGTTGGACCCGGCACATTGTGAACCTGTCCCTCTCCCATCTCAAACCCCATCCAATAGACTGGTGCCCCTCTTGCATGCTCCTGGTATCAAGGACCTAAGACCTCTCTTTTTATCTCACTGTTTCTTCTCCAAGTTTGCTGTCGTTCACTTCCCTTCTGCTTCTCCTCTCAATGCCCAATTTTCTCTGATAATAACTCAAATATTTCTTGTGTGCATCTGACCAACATTCTACTCTCTGAAGGCTTCAGAGAAGCTTTTCAAAAGTCTGTTAATAAATCATCCCTAAAAAAAATCCCTATAAGAGGAAAGCCTTCTTGCCCTGGGTTGCGGGTAGGGGTGGGAAAGATAAAGGCAGAGAAGGAGATGCAGTGAAGGGACTCGCCATGAACATTTGTATAGACATGTTTGAGTGGAGGTATATTTGCATTTCTCTTGGTATATATGTAAGATTCCATAATTCTGTTTAACATTTTCAGAAAATACCAAACTGTTTCCAAAATGGCTGTGATGTTTTATTAACAAGTTGTAGAGGGCAAGGTTGGAGGAGGCTGGCCTGTCCAGAAAGCAAACCGTGGAGGAAAAGATCAGCAAAGACACAGTACCATGGTTGTAGGAAAGCCACAGGTCCAGGGGGAAATGAGATAGGAGGCCAAATAAGGAACCACACTACATGATCCACACTTAATCTTAGTTACACAAAGAGAGTCAGGAATGCAAAAGACTGGGATACAGGCATGGGTTTGAGCAAGGCGTCTGTATAAGAGGGGCCAGGCAGCTTCAGTAAGGAACAGTGTAAGTTCCTCCACGGTGATGGAGTAGTGGCGTTTGGAGGTCAAACATTAAAAGGTGTTGAGACCTTATATCTCATTCCAACCAGTATTTCCAGTATCCTGTTTGTTCTCAGCAGGGGATTGTCATACCGTCCAGGGGATATGCAGTGATGGACAGAGACGCTTCTAGTTTGTCACAACTGAGGGAGGGAGGTAGCGGGCATCTAATAGGTAGAGGCCAAGGATGCTACTAAACATCCCTTCATGAAGAGGACAGCCCCTAATCACAAAGTTTTTACATCCTCAAATGTCAGTAGGACCCAGATTGAGATACCCTGGTATGTCTTAAGAGGGGTGTGTGTGTGTGTATGTGTGTGTGTGTGTCTGTGTGTGTCCACCGGTGGAGAGGGTTATGACTTAGTACAAAGGTTTATCTACGGGGATGTTCATTGCAGCATTGTTTATGCTCTTAAAAAATTAAACAACCTAGGGCGCCTGGGTGACTCAGTTGGTTGGGCAACTGCCTTTGGCTCGGGTCGTGGTCCTGGAGTCCCGGGATCGAGTCCCATATCGGACTCCTGGCTCTGCGGGAAGTCTGCTTCTCCCTCTGACCTTCTCCCCTCTCATTCTCAGTCTCTGTCTCTAATAAATAAATAAAAAAATCTTTAAAAAAAAATTAAACAACCTACATGTTCAACAATAGGAATTTGGAAAAACATGACAATTTCATTTCTTATTTGATCAAATGACCTTGCAGCCATTATCAGTGATGCATAAGGCAGTGTTTAATGGGATGGGGAAATGTCCCTGGGATATTATTAAATGGTGTTAAACAGGTAACACAACACTATTTACAGTATGACCCAATTCGTGTTTTGAAAAACTATTTGTAGATATTTTTGTTTATCTGCACCTAAGTCAAAGTTCAAAATAGAATATAGAAAATAAGTACTCTATGATATTAGGTATTATTCCTTGGGTGTTGAAACAACGGATGAGCCTCCTGTTTTTCCTATATGTTATTAATTACCTTCTCAGTCCTCCACAATGAACATTGATAACTTTCTTTTTTTTTTCATTCATAACTTTCATAGTGAAGATGAAATGACGTGATTATCTGAAAAAAAAAAATACGGTTTTTTAAAAACATGAAGCTGAAATTTGAGTACATAGCTGAGCCAGGTGTTTGTGTCCAGGGCATCTTTTTAAGTTGGCAAGTCAGACAGGAGTATATTTCCAGATGCCGAAAGGAAGGCAGGTGGGGTCAGGGAGCAAGGAGTTTGGAGGAGGTAGCATTTGGCTCTCCTTTTAAGCACCAGTGGCTGAGCTGGAAGAGGAATACTCTAAAATCATCATTTCCTCATTTAAATACTCTTGATCAAATTAACACCCTCTCCGGAATGTTCCAATTACATTGAGAATCGGGTATAGTTTTAAATTTGCTTTTCATTCCGCTCTCTGTTCTCTCACTCTCTCCTAGGGTGGCTCTGTCTAGCTTGGGTTTAGGCAGTGTGTGTGTTGTGTGTTGTGTGTTGTGGGTGGGGCGTGCCCAGAGTTGTTGGACAGGCTGACACACAACTTCATGTCCCTATGAAAGAAACACAGGTTCACATCTGTATGGGATTTTTCTTCGGTTCGCATGGGGTTTTCTTCGGTTTTTAGGAAAATCCTTTTGTTTCAAAAACATCACGTAGCACAGTAGTACAGAATGTTTAAAAACATTCTGTAGCCATTTCTGCAAGTGGTTTTGTTTTGTCTTGTTCATTCTTTCTGATACTACGGGTCTAACTCTGCATGCATACCTACACGCACACACATATATACACACTTATGTCTTTATATACATACATACACATGTATGAGAGACTGAAAAGGAGAGAGAGGGAGGGAGGGTGGGAGAAGGGGAGATTGCAAAGACTGCTTCCATTTTAGAAAAGGGTTCAGAGTCCTCTTCCTTCTTTACAGAGAAAGCAGAGAATCACCATAACCCTTTTTACCTTTTGTGTTGAGGTAAGAGTTGCACACTCATAAAATTAACCATTTTAACGTGCACGATTCAGTGGCATCAAGTACCCTGACCTTCCACAAGGAAGCTCAGCGCCCACTGAGCAGTCACCTCCAGCGCTGCCTCCTGGGCCCCTGGCAACCATTAGATGTACTTCTGTACTTGACGTTGCTGCCTTTTAGACACTTGTTGGCATCTTTAGTTTTATTTTATTTTGTGCTGTGGCTGGTTGTTCTCTGTCCCTATGAGAAAGGCACACACAGGTAGGCAAGGTGGGCATATGAGGAGACAGGAGGATGGAAAGAAAGAGAGGGAGAGGGGGGAGAGAAAAAGGAGGCTGGGGAAGGAAGCATGGAGGGATGGAAGGAGAGAGAAGTGGGGGGTGTCTAGGAGTTAGAGAAAGCCAGGGTGGGTTTTAAAGGAGAACACCCACCCCCAAACACGCACACCTCCCAGAAAGACAGACTCATATACACCCATTGAGAACTTGAATCAGTTTGAAAGATCTGCTCTGAAATTCCAAATGTGCCTCACCACCTCCAAGAGGGTCAGCGATGGAAGATAGGTCAGGCCTGTCTCCACCGCTGGAAAAACTCCAGCCTAGAGTCCTGGGTCTGCCAGTAACTGGCCCTATGTCTTAGGGAGGCCTCAGCTGCCTGAGGGTTTGAGGTCCTGTTGTGATCTCCACATCCTTCCACTGATGGCCTGACACCATCTCCCGTTATTGTTTTGGCTTTTCATTTTTTTTTCTCACTTAATAATGAGTTTCTATGATTCCAATGCAGATGATGGGGTGAACTCCAGATAGTCGAGCTATTATAGATTAGCTCTGCTGATTCTGCAAGCTTGGGGAAGAGTCGATGTGCCAGAGAATGACACGGAAACCCGATAACAATGGGGAAAGAGACTTTTATATAAATCTTTTTAAGTATAGTATTTCCATATTAAATCTTATAAAGTGAATGTCTGCTGCACTGATGAATGTGCCTTCACGGATGGAACATGCCTCAGCCCTCCTGGCAGGCTTCCTGAGGACCCCAGGTGATAAAGCCAAGCAGAGTATTTCTTCATTATGATCCTCATCTTACGTTTACATTATTCTCCTTGTCACTGAGAACTCCGGACTCCGGTCTGTAGGAAACGGTCCACACACAGTTGAAATACATTCGGTGGTGCTAGAAAGTAGTCCTGAACCCTGAGCACAGCCTCATTTGGATTATTTTATGCGATTAAAGTTTTGATGAGGTTTGAGACAGGCTGACTAACAGTTGGCCTACTGATACAGAGAAGCAAGGGGAGAAATAAAGAGGCTTATGGTGTAGACTGGGAGTTCATTAATTTGCATTGAATGATCTTAAGTTCTCCTTAACACCTTAGTGCAAATAATGAAAAATGTTTAAGAGATGTGGAGCTGCTGAGTAAAGTATTTTTGCAAACAGCATTCCCAACAAACAATGATTCAAGGCAGAGACCCTGACACCAGGTAGCCTGAGTACACGTCCTAGTCCACACTTTCCCAGTTATGTGACTTGGAGTAAAACACTCTCTCTGTGTCAGTCTTCTCACCTATAAAACGGGAGCAATTCTGGTACTTTATAGGCTTGTTAGGACGATTCCAGGAGTCGATATATGTCAAGTGTCTAATACACACTTTACAGTACATTTGCTATAATTATTGTAATCATCCTCATCATTATTACTGTTACTATTATCTGGGAGCGGCTCAGCTTTCGAAATCTACCATGAGGATAATAGTCACTGAGCTACATAAGTAAAATATCTGTGTATGTATACACAGTTCCTTGATATAATCATTTTTATTCTAAATAATACAGGATGTTCTATTTTTAAGTCAGACTGACAACTGGAGGTCTGAATTAATTCAACACACAAATTAAGCTGCAATTGCTTATCCTACCAGAGATTTATTAGCTTTATCAAAATATCATGCAGGAAGTAGTTAAAGACTATTCTTAGATGACAGTGCACTGGAAACATGACTTGGTTTACTGACACACCACCCGCACAGCCTTGTCTGGGAAGCACATGTTCAGGAGGTGCAGCTGTGCCTGCTCAGTGGGGTTCATCTGGAAGGTAGAAGCATGTTCCCTCCATTGTTTGGCAGGCGTGCTTATGTTAGGTTGGGAGTGGGGGGTGGGTTAAGAAGCTTATTCAGTTATTAGTTATGAAATGTCATAGTGGCCTCTGGATTGCCAGCTGGTTGGTGGGCTGCATTTTAATTATCATCAAGCAAGTTCCAAATGTTTGAACTATGTCTGTGGAGAGAGCTCTGTGGACGATGGGAGAGAAATTGTTTATTAAGGTGTAGAACTCTGGGGTCAGCCTTCCACACAGCCCTGGGATGGGGCCTGGCTCCACGGCAGCCCCTAGGGGCCAGGCCCTTTCCTTACTAAATAACATATTATTGGGAAGACATTTCATATATTTATTCGGTGATCTGCTTCTCTGTAGATTTTGGTGGTTCTGTAGAGAACAGTACATTCTAGTATTTTCTCTAGAGCAGCAGAGACAATTCTTCATTAATTCATGTGCATGCATTCATGTATTTGTTTGTTGTTCAATAAGTAGTATTTCAGTGCCTCCCAGTGCTAGTTAAATATCTCAGCACTGTGCTGGGTATTGAGGAATATGAAAAAGAGTGAGACTCCGTCTTTATGCTCTAGGAACTCTCAATCCTTTTGTTAGGAAAGATAGTTGTGTACAAATCAGAACTTGTACAAAGGAAGGAGGGGTTAAGTTTGTCTGAACAAAAGAGCTTGGGGACACTTATGGACAAGGTGATGCCTGAGGAGAGCTTTGCAGAAGGAAAAGGAAGTTCTCCAGGCAAAGCAGGTGGAGTAGCGTAGGGTGGAGGGAAGGAAGGGAAGACATGGCAGGCATGTTTGCGAGATGTAGGGTCTGCTGGCTTGGGGAGGGTGAGGCCAGGGAGGAGAGGAAACCAGACAGGTAGAAGAACGATCACAAGGGATGTTTGAACTTCACCTACTAAGTGATAAGAAACATGGAAAGCTTGCAAACAAAATTCAGCTTGCATTTAGAAAGGGTGACCCTTTCTAAAATGCTGCACGGTGGGTGATGTGTCAGCAGGTACGGGGTGAAAGGCGGGTTGTTAGGAAGCTACTGAAGTGGCTCAGATCCGGAAAGAGAAGTGTTTGAACTAAGTTAAGGGTGATAGGTTTTGCAGAAAGGAGCAGATGTTTTTGGATAACATTAGGAGGGAGAATGGAGGGTTCCGTGGGTATGGATACAGAACAGAGAGTCAAGAATGACTCCTAGTTCTAGTATGGAAGGCCAGGTGTATACTATGCCAACTGACAGAGGAAACGTGGAAAGTAAGCCTTCCGAGGCTCGCACAGAGGCATGGGCAAAGCGGCGTGGAGTGATAGTGCAGGCCAGTCCAGGAGATGCACTGTGGTGCTTTTCAGCAGCCAGACTGGCTATCTTACTAAGCATCGTGTGTGTAGTCAGGGGTTCGAGAAGTTTGTGCATGGCTGTCAGGGGTGCCAGAGGCGTGTACAAGTGGGATCCAAAGGGAGGCAAGTAGGGAGGTAAGGTCAGAGGAAAGATGGAGGCCTGAGATGGCTTGATGACTTGACAGGCATTACGAGGACCTGGACATGTAGTCTGAATGTAATGGGAAGCCGACTCTCATAGAGTTTTGAGCCTCTGGTTCACCCTTTACCTACTTCCTCATCTGTAAGATGGGATTAATACTGGTAATTTATAGAGTTTTGAGGATTCCAGGAGAGTTTAGCAATTATAGTATTATTGTTGTTGTTGTTGTTTATGTTGTTGTTGTTGTTACCATCTGATCTGAAATCTTCCATGAGCACAATATCTCCTGAGGAGTGAGTTGATCTCTCTTGTATATTAAAATCCCTCTGGCTTTGGTTTTGAGAAGAGAGAAGAGGTCAAAGAAAGAAGCAAGGAACCCTGTTGGGAGCTACAGAGAGGATGGTGGCTTGGGGCCAAGTGGGGCTGTGGATGCAGCAAAACATGCAGGTTTTTTTTTTTTTTAAAGATTTTATTTATTTATTTGTCAGAGAGAGAGAGAACACAAGCAGGCAGAGGCAGAGAGAGAAGCAGGCTCCCTGCCGAGCAAGGAGCCCGATGCGGGACTCGATCCCAGGACGCCAGGATCATGACCCGAGCTGAAGGCAGCTGCCCACCCAACTGAGCCACCCAGGAGTCCCCAAACATGCAGGTTTTGTACAGATACAGCTGACAGGATTGGCTGGCAGGATAGATGAGAGATCAGAGAGAAAGACGGGAGTCAGGAATAAGAATTGGGAAGCTTTGCTCTTTGTTTTTCGTTTAGCATTATACTTTGCAAGAAGTACGACTGATGAATCTTTAAAAAATGAAGTCACTCTTACAGTTACAACTTCCAGAAGGCACCCCACAGTGCCCCCCTGCAATCTCCTGCCGCCTTTCTCAGGGGGCCAGACCTGACTACCAGGTGGTGAGGCCCAGAGGCCAGTCTGTGAAGGAGAGAGACCCGCCATACTCAGGATTTCTCGTCCCTTCTGTCCTGGTTTCCCACAGCTGTTGTAACACATGATCACAGACTCAGTGGCTAAAAGGAGGAAGAACTGTGGAGATCGAAAGTCTGAAATGAGTCTTTTGGAGATAAAATCAAGGCTTCATCTCTTCTGGAGGCCCAAAGGGAGGATCCATTTTCTGACTTTTTCCAGCTTCTCAAGTCTGCCACACTCCTTGGCTTTTGGCCCCTTCTTCTTTCTTCAGGGCGCATCTCCCCCAACCTCTCATTCCATCATCACACCTCCTTTTTCTCTTCTCTGACATCTTCTAAGTGCATCTGTGATAACACTGCACCTTCCTAGGTGATGCAGTATGACCTTTCCATCTCAAAGCCTTTAATTTAATCACACCCACAAAGTTCCTTTAGCTGTATAGGGTAACATATTCATTAGTTCTGAGGATTAGGAGATGGACATCTTTGTGGGAGCATTTTTCTGCCTACTACACTTCCAGTGGCCAAGGCTTTCTTACTGACTTGGGCCCCTTACCCACCTCCCTCTTTTTTCTGGCCAAAAGACTCCTTAGCCTTCCTACAAATAGACCTATCCCATAATTTTGTCTCACATGCCTGACTCTCCCTTAGCCTTAAGCTGAAAGCTTTGGTCTGTGACCTATACATTAATTAACCCATTTAACTTAGTTGATGTATGTCATGCATGTAGCTTAATGCCTGGCATATAGGAAACAACAACTAAAATAGAATTCAGTCTATTCTTGTAATCTATAAATATAATTTTGAATCATGATTCTGTCACTTTGCTTATGAGCTAACTCCTGGTCTGCACCATCTGTAAATTTGATAAACATCTCTCTCGAGTCCTTCTTTCCATTGTTGATAAAAATGCCCAACCAGACACAGACTCTGGCTTGGCTTTCTAATAGCCCATTGCCTGTGTGTAGGTATTTTATACTTTATTTATTTATTTGTTTGTTTGTTTGTTTATTTTTATTTTTTAGAGAGAGAGAGTTGTGAGATTGGGGGTGGGGAAGGCAGTGGGCGAGGGAGAGAGAATCTTAGGCAGACTCCACACCCAGCATGGAGCTGGACACGGGGCTCGATATGACAACCCCAAGATCCTTACCTGAGCTGAAGTCGAGAATCAGACACTTAACTGACCGAGCCATCCAGGTGCCCCAACATTTTATACTTTTTAGAGAAAGTCTCTACACATGATTGCAATTAATTCTTCTCTCCCAACACTTTGTGGCTGATGATCCATCCTACAGCATTGACTAAGTTCTCCTATGTGTAAGGCAACCCAGGAGATTAAATTATAAACTACAAACATACGACATGCTTCCAAAGAGTTTTAGGAATCCAGTCAGAATGTATGGACATAGATACACATGGCTTCTCCATTTATTACCAATCTGGGGTGAATAGATGAATCACTCATAAGTCTAAGTTATACCTACATTTCTTACCTTCACACAGCTGACTCAACACTCTGTAGTATTGCTCAGCCCATCAGTCTAGAACCTTAAAGAAATAGGAGGGGAGTTGCTTGCCATCACTTCTTCCTGGTGAACCCATGTTACTTCCTAAGGATCACCCTTGTTTCTTCTGGGTGAGTTCAAGCTATTCTTTAGCAAGATGTTATAGAACAAGCTTGAGGCATCATGTTTATCATTTCATTGTGGGCAGCATTCACCCCATTCCCACATACCCTGTCCCATGTATTTTACTTTCTCTCCTATTACCTGCAGTTGCTTGTAAATCATTGTATATAATTCTGTAGTCATGATGTTTGCAAGATTTTATGGTACCTGGGACACAGCTGATGGGTCCAGATTCTTGATTTCAATCAGAGGAGGAACTGGTAACTGTGTGCTCAATGGTAGTCAAATAGTGGAAGGACTTATCCCAGAGGTGTCATTTATCTAGTTCCAATCCTACATAAGTTTATGATTTATTTATGACACAGACCATGACTTCTCTAGCCACCACCTTCCTACCCTGAGCTTCCCATATATGATAATTTCCATTCTCTTGTTTGTTGTTTTGAGGCTATTCTCTTGGGGACAAAGTCAAAAAGCCAATTAGAATGGCTAAATTCTGTCCTCTCTTTCCCCCTGTGAATTTTATTTTCAGTGCATTAGGGAGAAACTCTTTTTGATTCTTGGAAACACAGGGAGGAGAACATGAAAATATGGCAAATGCTTTAAAAGAGAAATAAGCACTTTCTCTTCTGGTTAGAAAGATAAATGCTGGTCAGTAAAGTTATGTAAATGTTATATGTATTTCAAGAGAGGTATTGACCACAGGAATGCAAGAGCTACCCTAATTAAAATTGGCTGTTGGAATGGTAATGCATTATCTTGAATTTCTAGTGAAATTATTTTCCTTCTTCTTATACCTTCTTTCTTTTGGAGTGTTTTATACTGCCAACAGCTAAACATAGTAAACACTGAAATACGTGGAAGGTGTAGTATACTGTCCTTCACTGGCATTACGCTTAAGGAAACAAACATTTAATTCCCTCATCCATGCTGCAGAATTGCACTTATTTTAAAACATGCTCTAATAGTTTCGTCAGTATCTTGCATGTTTTTCATCTTTTTTTAAAAAACTAAATTACTAAGTTCTATTTGACACATAGGTCCAAGTTTGAATATTCTTTTCTTTGGGGGAAACAATGGCCATTCCGGTACCTAGTTTCTTCTCGGCACTCAGCATAATTGCAATCAGTGAATAATTGATTTTTTCCTATCATTACTCCTATTAGACTGTAAGCTGTTTGAGGAAAGGGTCAGTAATTCATATCTCCCAAGCCACAGAGAGTGGCTGAAATATAGTAGTAACTCAACGAATATTTGTTGGATGAATGAAAACAGATAGAAAATGCATACTGAACAGTTGGGCTGTGGGAAGGGTCACGTTTGCTTAGGGAGTTTGCAGAGGTCATGGCACTTAAGCAAACTGACAACACGGGGGGATTTATTACACATTTTTTCTCTAGTCGATGGGCATGATCCTACTTCAGTCCCGCAAGCCCAGAATCAGAGATGTCTATTTTTGAGTCTCTATATATAGAGAGAAGAAACAGTCCCTCTGAATGTGGAGTTACTCAGTATTTTTGGCTCTTTGGCTATTTTCAAGGTTCTTCATCTGGACTTAAAAACCGAATTAATAGGCTATCGTTTCCTCTCATCTTTTGCACAGACACTATTTCAGGAGCAGATACATCATCCCAGCCGCATCAGTGAACCGACAGGCTGTTTCACTCTTATAACAGGAATGGTCACCCAGAGCATCTTCTCTCACATGCTCCAGTAATTCCCTACTGACCTGCATTGACTTTATTTAGTTTTATTAATTTAAGCTAAATGAGTTTTGTTTTCTAAGAGTGTCCATGCAGAACTAAGCATAAGGGAACATATTTCTGCTTAACTCGTTTTGTTTGCAGCTTCAAAGCCCAAGTTGCTTTTTGGTTTTGGTTTTGCTCAGTTGTAGGTTTTGTTTGGTCCATGTCCTCAGCACCTAATCTGACAATTAGAAGTATTTCACAACTCACTGATGGCACTTCAGCCCCATTTATTAGGCCTGTCAGGAATTGCCATTCTCTTGGAGCCACAGGCCAGCCAGCTCTGTGGATGGTGTGAATGAGTCCCCGAAGACAAGACAGGGAAGCTGCCAGCCTCCTAATCTGGACCCTTGAGAAACAGTGGCCAGGCCCGATTCCTCCGGTGTCCACCCTGGGGAGTACCTGGGATAAGAGAGCTTCTGTTTATACTGATGTCTGACCCAAGTACCCATCAATGTCTTCGATAAACCCAGTTTGGAAGGAAATTGATATTAAAAATTTAAAAAGCTCCCTGCAATCTGCTAATTACTGGTTGTTTCATAGCTGGCATTTAATAAATGCCAGACACTCTGCTAAATGCCTCACAGGCATAATCTTAGTTTGATCTTGAGACAAACCTGTGTGAGACGTATGGTTGTTCCCATTTTAAAGCTGAAAAGCCTGAGGCTCATGGACAGTGAATAATCTGACCAAGCTGCTCAGCTTAGAAGTGGTGGAGTTTGGGGTTCACACCCAGGCAGTCAGATTTTCATGCCTTTCTCTAGGTTACTGCTTCTCAGTAGTATGCCATGTGAAGTTCTGTGAGTCACTTCTTTAGACTATCCAGATTTGATAGTAGATAGGAATCCTTAGGAGTGAATTGCTTTCACTGCTTTTAAGTAACTTTAGGTAATTTACCAAATGTATTAAGTTACTTACAGTCCTCTTTCCTGCTCTAACTTCTTAAAACCCTTTGAGTTGAGGTTGGTGTTATTTGGTCACATTTGAGGAGGTCACATTCAAGAAATAGATGTTCAGGAGTTCAGTAGGGATTTACTGAGCACCATATAAGAGCTTCACCTTAGGTGTAAGCAATTCCGTGGTAACTAAGATACGGATCGTACCATCCAGGACCTCAGGCATCAGGAGTATTTCTTTCGTGCCCCCTACTGTATCTGCAGTTCTCCTAGCATTGTACATGGCGCTGGGATGATTATTTGTAAATATTTGCTGAGTTTTGCAACTGATGATATGGTCAGTGGATGACCATCAGTGAAGGGCGTTTTTCTTTCTCTCTCTCTCTTTTTTTTTTTTTTCGTTCTTATTGCCTGTGGCTTCATGTTCTGCACTCTGAGAATAGTCTGAGCTTCTGTAAGTTTGAAAGGTATCCTGGAAACTGACCCCAGATGAAAATTAATCCAGCCCATTTTTATAGGAGGACTCTGTCATAAAAACCCATGCACTCAAGAGCAGCTAGATCCCACTCGAGCCCACTGATGCCTCTTGCAGTCTGAAGGCGGGGTTGTCACTGAGGTCAGCCACATACTAGCAAGGAGGATGAGACTACAGGACGGTCAGGATAGATAACACATCCTTCAGTCTCTGATGAAAGATGCAAATGGAAACAGCTGTCATGAAGGTATAATCAAACACCATCCACCCACGTTAATGTAGATTGTCAGGACAGCCAACCTCTCCTTCCCTGGGAGTCTGACAGGCATGATTAACATGCTGTGAGCTCGGCAGAAATCACTGTGGCTCTTACCTCAGTCTGTGCCTCTGCGTAGGCCCTGAAGAAATGCCAGGGCAAGGGATGGGATTGTGGAAGAATGAGACCATCCACTGTCTCCCTCCTGCCCCTGCCCCCATGCCTCTTTGGTTGGCCAGGTCATCCAACCTGTAATTTGGGGTGGGGGAGGTGTTGACTAGAGCTCAAGGCAATATACTCTTCCTGATGCTTCCACAAATTGTTTCCCCAAACCACTATTCTCTTAAGTGTGGCTCAGAACTACTTCTAGTTGCTAAGCAACCCATAAGCAGCTCCAGCCCACAATATTTCATAGATGTGTAGGCATGTTATTTGGGGTACTTCCCTAGCCTCCCCTTCCCTGGGAGCTACCCCTTCCAAGCTCTTTCCTTCCATTTGGCATACACATCTGAATGGATCAAGGTGAACATCTGATCCAAGGGCATCTCCCATGTTGCCCAAACCACTAGACCTATCTGACTGCCTCTCAGAAATTTCAATGAAAAGATAAGAACAATACTCAGAGAGTCTTGAACCAAAATACTTGATAAACCTTGGTACTCAGGTGGCCATGTTCAAATACATGCACATCATTGAGCCGGCCGAGGCAGTTAGTCCACAGCATGAAGTAGGAGATTGGAGAGGAAAGAATGGAGACGGGAAGCCTGGGGTGTGGGGGAGATGGGAGAGTAGGTATCTCATGTCTCCAAGAGAGTTGGGCTTACCTGTGTTCGAAGTTCGTCTGGAAGAATATGGGAGGGGTAAGGGAGTGGGGGGCATGTGCCAGGGAGTGGTTTATGCCCTGGCCTATGGCATTTAGGCTGAGAATTTTGGAAAGAGAAGTTATGTGAGGACAACAATGTATGGTACAGTCAAGGGACTGGAGACATCAACAAGATTGGACAAGTGTGGTAATGAGCAGAATGAATGACCTGGGAGATAGAAGGTGACACCCAGAACATGAGATGCTTAGGTTTTAGAGCTGGTGAGAAGGTCAAGAATAGGTCCAAAAAGTATATGTTTGAGGCAGAGTACAAGATATTAATCAGAATTAATGATGGGAAAGACATGGGAGGCCAGGATGTTGGATGGCGACCAGTCATGGTGGCGCAGAGGCACTGAGCCAGCTGCCCGTGCCAGTGAGGGGGTATGGTTAGCATTGACTAGATGGCAGCCATAACGTGGGGTAGGTGTAATGAAGTCTGATGCCACCATTTTCAAGTGAGCCAGGACTTTGAAGGAGGAAGTGGAAAAAGAGAGTTGTAAGTGGGGAATAAATAGGACTCAGAAATCCTTAGGGAGCCAGCTGTCCCCTGTGTATGCTGCTTCCTTACAGTCCTGTGCTGGACTCTCTCTCTCCAATTCTCTGCTTGTCAGCTTCATTTTCTCTCATTTCCGATTGGCTGTCTTACAGAGCAGGAATGGAGCCCCAGTTGTACATTTCATAGCTTTAGCCCCTGGAGAGGGATGAACTCCAATCCCTCTCTCCTACTCCAAGACCAGGGAAAGGAGGGATGGACTCCAATCCCTCTCTCCTACTCCAAGACCAGGGAAAGGAGGGATGGACTCCAGACCCTCTCTCCTACTCCAAGACCAGGGAAAGGAGGGATGGACTCCAGACCCTCTCTCTTACTCCAAAGGAGTGCTTGCTCTTCTGAATCAGGTGCATACCCCTGACTTAGCCAACTGTGGGCAGGTTTAGGTCATATATTACCAGTAGAGTGACTTCCTGTTGGGATCAATTCTTAGAAAGATCAGTAGGCTGACAATTTTATGTGTTTGCCAGAACAACTTTCCAAACATTGGTCAGAGAATTCACAGACTTGGTCAGCAAGCTCTTTGGTCCATGAAGGCTAATGATCTACCAAGCCACCCTCACAAACTGCCAGGTGATAGAAAGGGTTAATGCTATCTGGCCCTGAAACATCTGGTTGGAAGAGCAAGAGGACTGGAGTTGACTTAGCAGTAGCCTCTCAGGTTTGTGGTACTTTCGTGCTTTAAGAAGAAGCATTTAAGGGAGAATTTTTGAATATATTTCTAGTTAGAAATGAATACTCTTTTGTCCTTCCTCTAGAAACCCCCTTAGCAAATCCTTTTTTCAGGCATGCAAAAATTACTGAAAATGAGCCTTCTTTTCTCTTTGTAATTCCCAACAACTCAAGACTTGTTTCCATGATGTGCTTTCACATACTGCCTCCCTTTCATTTGTCCTACCTTGCTTCATTAGGTAGACATGGTGGGGAGGGCATCTTTCAACAGAGGGATTCTCAGACTTTGGAATCTGATAAAAATGCACATTTCTGAGTCCCACCCTCAGAGCTTCTGATTCTGAAGTAGTTTCCAGAAATTAATATTTGGAACAAGAACCTGGCAATTCTGCAGGACACACTAGAAAATGTTGCTTTAACATTTCATTAGAAATAAACTTGGCAATCAGTTTTTAGTCCCTGGATTTACCCAAAATGTTGCCACTTGGTCTTCACATAAGATATGGGCAAGCCATTGTAGTTTTTCTTTCCACATTAAGAAAAGATATATTCATGTCAAATCCTGTCCAACTCAGAAGCATTAAGGCCCCTTCTTCTTCCTTTCCTACTGCAGAATCCCCCAACCTACCTTCTAATTTACCCCCTCTTCTACCACAATCAGAGCAAAACTGAAGTAAACAAAGATGCTCCTTCCCACAAAGGATCCTGCTGCTGCTAATCTTTCTATCCCCCATCCTAGTCAAGCATGCCTTGTTGAGGAGGTTTTGCATTGTTTTGCTTTTTCCTTGTGAAGCATTTATCCCCAGCAACTCTCTAGTACACAAGGACCTTTCTGAAAATCTCTCAAGGATGTGAGCAGGAGCTTTAACAATGCTTGAAAATGCCCAGTGTGCTCAGTAACTTCTCTCCCACAGGTAAAGGACGTCCTCACAAGCTTATAGATGAGAGCCTGTAAGATCCACTTGTTACCAAGGACACAATTTTAATCAGTGATTTATAAAGCTGAAATGATAGGGAAAAATGTTCCTTCATTTACTAATTTATTCTTTAAATTGTACATCCATCCACCCAACTATCTGTGTATTGTCTGTCCATCCATCCATCCATCCATCCAGTTAATGCTATTGAATGCCCATGTATATTCCCAGCTAGAACCAAAAGTGATTTTTGGGCAGTGTTGACACTCAAGAAGGTCCTGGTATCGTGGTAGAGATATATACATAAACAGATCGTGTATAATGTAGTTGTTTTTGGTGACAGAGATTTTCACAAAGTATCATGTGAAGAAATTATTCTGCTCATTCGCCTCAGTCTCTTCAATCTCTTGTCCTAGTGTGGACCACAGTTAAAGTCAAATGTGTGTTTCTTTACTTGGTTTGTCACCTTCCCCAAGCAGATTGTAAACCCCACAAGCAAGGATGGCCTCTGCTTTATTCAACATGCTTTCCCCAGTACTAGACATAGTGCTTGGCACGTTGCAAGCATTCACGGGCTCGGAAAGCAACATCCCAGGCAAAAGGTACAATAAGAGGAAAATGTCAAGGAGGAAAAAAGACAAGTCTGTGGTGCAGAGCAAATGAAGGATGTGAGGAGAGCCAGGGGAGGGACAAAAACTAGCTTGGTTTTGCTAGAGGGTAAAATGCAGGGTTAGAGCCAGCAGAATACTAAAAAATGGCAGTGCCCACGTGACCTGATGAGCTGGGGCTTTGCCCTTTGTGGGAACAGGGATTCACACATGAAGGCTCACAGCAGAAGAAAGGGTGGCCAGATTTCTATTTTCCACATGTTTCTCCGGAAGCTGAGGGGAAAATTAATCTGAGGGAGACTGAAGCCAGGGGAGAAGTCAGGAAGCTGGGCACACGCTCCAGGCAGAAGTTGGTAAGATTCCCAGGAGGTGAAGCAGAACAGGGACCTATGTGGGAGGCACTCATGGCCAAGGCTGCTGAGTGTGAGGGGCAAGGAGAGTGATTTGGAATGACCTTCAGAGTTCTATCTTCAGGTGATGGGTGTGCATCAACAGAGAGAGTAAGAACAAGAAACAATGAGCCATCAGAAATTATGAGTTTTGTGTGGGATTTTCTGGGGAATCATTCAGGGGCTTGTGGGATATCACCCAGAGGTATCTGGTTAAACACTGTGTTTATACATCTGAAGCTCAGGAAAAAGCCCTCTCTGGCCTGAAGCTGTAGCCTTGAGATCAACAGGCTGGGTGTGATTTAATATATTATCATAGTCAGTACCACCTGAGAGATGTATAGCACGAGATGAACAAAGGACTACGTTAGGAGCCAAGAAAGCCCAGAGCTTTGGCGATGTCCTTCTAGCCTCTTGTTGATTTTACCTCCTAGCCTTTGAGTTCTTTGAAGATAAGGCTCATTTGACTCATCATCCTTTTTAGCCAAGACAGCATCTTACACATAGTAGGTGCTTTAAGGGTATTTGTGGTTCCTGGACTATTTGTCAAATTAAAAAAAAAAAAATTCCCAGTTGAATGATTTAGAAGAGTCAGGGCATTTGGTTTAAATCATTATTTTTATAAAATCACACATTTCAAAAATTAGAAAGTAATTTAAATAAATTAAAAAACTTAAAAAAGAATTCTTATGCAAAAGGTACCCTAGTGATCTAGAAGGGTTTTAGAATACTTCCTTTACTGGACCAAGATGTACTGATGCCTTCTCTGTTCCATTGGTGAGTGAAGCTTAGCTACGGGGACAGAGCTGGGAAGGAAGGATGGCCAATTACTTAAGGTTAGGGAGCCTTAGTTGCCCTATCTATAAAATAGGGATAAGAATATTTGCTTTTTTAGCATTACTGTTCTTGTAATTATGTTTACTCTATGTAGTTAGGTATACTTACTATGTATAATGTCCTAATTATATTTATTTCAAGTTGGGAATGTGGTAAGGGCTGAAGGACCACCAGACAGACCGGCATCATGAGGGGATCGTGATTACTTTACTTGTGCTACTTTGATACGGCACATGCTAGAAAGGAGTTTAATGAGAGCTAAAAGTGCCCTGATTTCCCAAACCATTGCCAAACTGGGATGCAAACCACCCCTGTCTAGAATACTAATAAGCAAGGGTTTGTTTTCTTCCTGCGGTTTTCTTTTTGCAGGAGTGAAAAATGTATTTTCACTCTTTGTCATTTTAATTAAATCAAGTCTAAGAAAACATAAAACGTGAGTCACATTCCGTTTCAACAGGAAAACTTTGAAAACTGCACACCAGATTGCAAACTGTTAAAATCCATTCATTAAAAGTTCATGGTCTATTGGACTTTTTTTCCTTCAAGCGTTGCATTATGTACATTTCCTATCTGTGTTTATGTGACAGATTGCCTAACAGATTTCTTGTACAGTAGAGTTATATAGTCTGCCAGAAAGACCCGGTTTGGAACCTGTGGCAATAAGTGAAATGGATTTGGAAATGTCATCTTGCTATCTAGTGGATAATTTAGTAATAATGGCCTAACAGATCCCTCAAGACCAACAATTATATACCTGTTTGAAGTTAATTGGACTATGCAGAAATGGGAGTTATATGAATTATATGTTATAAAAATTTGGTAGGCGTTGAATGGACTGACAGCACATTCTGGAACCTAGTATTGACTTTCAATCATTTTAATGTGCAGGCTACAGTCGCCAGAATCCTTGGCTGCAGTTGTCTATCAGGGAAAAAGCACCCGTTTTTGGACCATGTGCTAATTCTGTGTGTCGCCACACGAACGTGCATGCGTATTGTGTATTGTACATCTCTACGTGCATGGACAAATCCCATATTTATTTACACCTAAAGTTTGCTAATGCCACGTGTTAAAATTAGAATTCGTAATCCTGATTTCTAAACCAGCCTTTATGCTACACCAAATGACTCTTAAGAGTTATGGGAAGGCTTTTATTTTTAGCAGTCAGTAAATTAAACCTTTTATTCATCATTCTGAAAGATGACGGTGAAGAGAACATCCGTTCTTTTTAATTTCAGGAAGGGAAAAGGCAGCCGTCCAACCACAGAGGGAACCCAAGTGATGGGGCTTGTTGAAGAAAGTGGCTTTACACATTTTTGTCACCTTCCCACAAGTTAATTGGTCATCTCTGTTACCATAACAAGATATTACTGACAACAGCAGGCATTCTCCCCCCCTCCCCCCGTCCCCTGCCCCTTGTTAATGACAAATTTAAGCATAGTTGTTGGAGGAGTATTATATTCTTGTTGTAAAGATAGTTCCCTTAACGTAATACATTTTCTCTGAATAATTTTTTTTAAAGATTTTATCCATTTATTTGAGAGAGAGAGAGAGAGAATGAGAGGGGAGAAGGTCAGAGGGAGAAACAGACTCCCCGCAGACCCGGGAGCCCGATATGGGACTCGATCCCGGGAACCAGGACCCGAGCCGAAAGCAGTCGCCCAACCAACTGAGCCACCCAAGCGCTCTCTCTAAATAATTTTTTAAAAGATACATCTGATCAGGGTTTCTCAACCATGGCACTTTTGACTTCTTGGTCTTAATGATGTTACGTTTGGGTGGGACATTCCTGTGCATTGTAAAATGTTTAGTGGCATCCTGGATTTTGCTAACCAATAGCTCTCCCTTTACTTGAGAAAACCAGATGTATCCTGGTCAGACACAAATCACCCCTGATTGAGAGGCTTAGCTGTATACTCACAGGCCTGTCATTTAGGTTATTGATTAAAAAAATGTTTAAGCATATAGGCTTACATTGGATGAATTCTGCAGTGTTTTTTTCTTTTTCTTTCTTTCTCTCTCTTTTTTTTTAGTGCCTTCAACCTTTTCATCCCATTACCTGTTCCCCAAATGCAAAGTACATTTGTCGCCTCTATTTTTGTGCCAGTTCTATGTAACATATTTAATTTTGAGTTGAGGGAAAGCAGTCATTTACAGTCATTTTAAATTTGATAAAGATTTAATGAGAGGAGAAAAAAAAGACATACATTTTCATAAACTAATTTCAGCAGATGTATGGATGGTTTTATAGAAAAGTACAATGAAAGAGAACATAGGGAGGCATTGTTAGGATAGAACGATGTAAAGTCCTATATTTCTGTCATTTCAAGTATACAGTATATTGTATAAGCCTGGAATCAGAACTGTAAAGCATCCTTACAACTCTACACTAATGTCATAAGAGAAAAAAAAAGATTTTTGAAGAGGTAAAATGCAGCATGTAAAATACAATAGCTTCACTAGATGGTTGTACATTAAAGTCTCAGAATTAAATTATTCTGTCATCGACTCATTCATAAAGAAACCATGTTCATTTCTCATGTCTTCCCCTATTGCCTTCTGTGGAACATCTGATGCTTCAGAGGCCTGAAATGTAACAATTATTTTGCAGGAATTGCAGTGGTCTTGTTTTGGAGTAGAACTGGTTGTGAATTTCTGGTTGTGAATGTCTTTGGAAGGCAGGCATCAGATTAGGTGTTGCCAGAGACTCTGTGTAACATTGTTTCCTGTCGATGGTGGCTAAGAGCAGACTGGTTTTATTTTCCTATAAACAGCCGCCTCCTTTCAGTTAGATGAATCAGAGGATTTATTCCCCCTTTGACTGCACACAGAGCCTTAGGATGTGTGCTGGTATGTGGATTGAGTAGCATGGGAAGGAGAAGTCCTCCCATCTCTCGGTGTCTAGCATCAACAGTGGGTTAGATGTCTAATGTAGAATTCTAGTGTTGTTGAAGAGTGATTTTACATGCTTTAAATTCAAGCATACAGGAAAGCAAGAGTACGTGGTAGCCTATACTTAATTAGCCACATAATGTGGTATCCTATCAGGTTCTTGCTAATGAAGCTGGCTTGGGCTCCCTGCTCCCTGAATCAGTAAGAAGGTGAGTATGAGAAACAGTATTTAGGGAGTATTTCGGGAAGGGTGTGTTTTCCATCCATTCCTCCAGCTCTTGGGAAAGTGAACACGGGAGATGGCAGATCAGCAGAGAGTTGTGTGCTTAGATTGGATCGCATTAGTTGCTTCCTAGAACTGCTTTTGTTAGCTTGTGGTTTGGGGTAACACCAGGACCCCATATCCAAAGCTATGGAAAGAAGTAGAAATGCCCTCTGTGCCCCTGTGAGGATGTGTCCTGCCTCTTCACATGTCAGGTTGTCTGCACAAGGGGCCAAAAATGTAGATGTCACCATGTCATCCGATGGCTGGGTTCCAAACCCCAACCCTGCTTCTTAACTTAAGCATTTCTCTCGACTCCGATAAGCACATTTTCTCATCCATAGCACGAGGGATGCGGTAGCGAGCGCCTGCGTCGTGGATTCGTGAGGCTCCCCTTACACACAGCGATGCCCTCAGGTGTAGAGCGAGTCCTCCGGTAACAGTGGCTTTCATGTTTGTGACAGGGCACACTTTATTTCTGCTTCTTCCTTGAACAACTGTGATAAAATTGAATCACTGGTTTATTTTCATAAGATAAGTATTGTGTAAATTAATGATGAGATTCCCCTCTGTGCTGATTAGTAGGAAAATCCCAACAAAACTTTTTGACTCTCACTCAGTGAACAGAGAAGACTTTGTGTGTTCATATGAACTGAATTCCTGGCATCATTTTGTTTCCTGCCCACGCTTTCATTTCTTCCCTTTTATCACCTATTAACAAGATAAATACACCGATTTTATTTTGCTGTATTGTGTTCGTCAGGATGAGCCAGTTTAATCCTTCCTGGAGCCAAGGCAGCAGGGGAATGAGTAATAAATAGATCGGAAATAAATGTAACCCCCTGAAACATTGATCTGGTCTTATACTTTATATCCCTTAAACAACAGGGGCCACAAACTCAAATATCCAAGCAGAGTGTGGCAATGAGAACAATAGGCCCAGTTTAAGGCAGTTAGAAATGGGTGGGAGCTGTTGTAAACAGGATGTTTTCTGGGCTCCTCCCATGCCCCTCCCGTGCTCCTCCCACCCTCAGGCCTCTCAGCCACCCCATTCCTGCTCCTCCTTTTTCAAACTCACCTCTTCAGTTTCAACCCAGCGCTCCTTCAGCTAACACTGGTACTTGCTTGCACGTTTTGCTCAAATTCTGCATATTGTTACTTCTTCTTTTTTTTTTTTAAGCAAAAGAGTATGCATGGAGGGGTCTGTGAATAGATTCCACACAAAGCATTCTGTGGCTGCGAAATAATAATAATAATTAGTGATTATGGTGATTATCAACGTCAGGAAAAAAGGTAGCCGATAGGAATGGAGCATTAGGTATGTCCTGCTTACCTCTGTTGCATGCTTCTATGGTTTTTTTTTAATAGTTAGGTACTATTAGCTGTGAGAATATGGAGTCACAGGGAGACAGAGTCACTCACCCAGGCCAAAGACCATTTACTTATGCATCTGCCTCTTGGCATCTGGGCGTGCTAGGGCTCCCTGTTAGGGCCCTGTACCTTTGCACAGGTGTAACCACCTTCACCTGAAAGGATTTCCTGACCCAATAAACTAGAGAGTTCCTTTCGAGATTCAGCTTGCTGATACCACCTGCTTTGGAAGCCGTCCTTGTTCAGTCCTGATTGGGTTAGACACCCTCTGTCTAAGTCTCAGCCCACACCGTACCGCAGACCGGGCACAGGCCATGGTGATGGAGCCGTGGCTCGCAGTCCCACGGCTTACTGTTGTCCTTCCCTGCTCCAAAGCCATTGTTTGTAGGTCACAGCTCTTGGAGACCAGAGAGGGCCCTCTGGAAAGCATCCACCAGGGATCAAGGAGTGCCCAAGGGAAACCTTGGCTTTAGGGGTTGAAAGTTTAGCCTCAGCAGATAGATGGCTTGAATGTGGATCCTGCTCTTCTGTCTTGCTCGCTGTGTGATCTTGGGTAAGTAATGAACCTTTTTGTGCTTCAGTTGCCACATCTGTGAAATGAGGTAAATAATTGCATCCGCCCCACAAAGTTACTGAGTGGATATGAGATGATCACTGCAAAACTCTCAGTGCAAGGCTTGGCACATAGATGGTGCTCATTAAATGTTAGTTACTACTCTCTGTGATTATTATAGCTGAATGTAGTAACATTTTGTGTTGCTTTATGGGGAAACACCTCATCAATTAAATTGTTATTCTTTTAATTCTTATTACGTCCCTTCATTCCAAAGACATCTATGGCACATCTACTCTAAGTCGGGCACAAAATGGGCAAAGACCTTACCTTCCCAGAGCATATAATCTCCACCTTTGCTGGCACATACAGCTGCCAGGAACCCCACCTGGCTCTTTACATTTACCCGTAAATGAGTTTAAATAAAATTAAATTAAGAATTCAGTGCTGTGGGCCTGGGTGGCTCAGTGGGTTAAGGCCTCTGCCTTCGGCGCAGGTCATGATCTTAAGGTCCTGGGATTGAGCAGCGGGGAGCCTGCTTCCCCCTCTCTCTGCCTGCCTCTCTGCCTATTTGTGATCTCTCTCCTCTCTGTCAAATAAATAAATAAAATCTTAAAAAAAAAAAAAGAACATTTCCATCACAGCAGCAATTTCTTTAGGGCAGTGCTAGTCTAGTGAAAAAGAGGGATAGTAAAAACATAAACAAATGTTTATATTTATCAGAATGCTGATAATATGCTTCTTGAAGCCATAATTTCACCTAAATGTTGTGTTGTGTTATTCTGCCTGGAGCTGTTAATTCTGTGAATTTGGGAAAGTGTGTGTGTCTGTGGGGGGGATGTTCAAGAGTGAATAGGTCTCCCCTCTGCCTGCTTTTCTCTCATTCCCCCTCTTTCCCTTTGTTGTCCCCTACTTTCCCTCTTTCCTGCTCTCTCACACCATCCATCCTTATATACCATGTCCTCTCCTAGGATATATTTTTTTAAGAGACTAAAGCCCTTGTTCTTATGGATTCTTAACTCTATTGGAGGCCGGGGGTCTTAAATCTAACTGCAACCTAATGCCAGGGATACAGTGATAGGAGCAGGGAAAAGATGAAACATGGGAGGAAGGTATCATTCTTGCTTGGTGGTGATAGGAAAGGCTGCACAGAGAAGGTTTATGCCCAGTCTTGACCTTCAGCAAGCCTCTCAGCCTCCTGGAGTGACAGGCAGAATGTAAACAGGACCTATCTCTTAGAGGGCAGGAGTTCTATGAATGCAATTATTAATCACCGTGAAGCTGTTGTAAACTATTACCATAAAACAATGACATGCTTCTTTTATTCTCCTAGATCAATATTACTGAAAGGCCTTCCTGTCTCATGCTTTTCGGATAGACGGGCAACTCATATTGCCATAAATATATGATGACTTTTTTCATCAAGTGTTAAGAGTCTTTGGCATTTCAAAAAGCGCAATGTGTATGTGTGTGTTGGGGGGGGTGTGTTCCTGCCCCTGGTAATGAACATATTGTTTTAATTTTATGGTTGTCTTTATTCCATCTTTTGTTCCAAAAAGGGTTTGAGATGGTTTACGATAAGGGCACAGATTCAGTAAGCCATAAGAATATTAAAACAAGAGAAATCTTGTGTGAGCCTAACAACGAAAGGAGGAGAGGAAAATAATGGTATGAAAAAGGGTGGTGAAGGGTAAAAAGTTATACAAATAAATCCTAAGATTTCATTCACTCAAATTTATTAAGAATAACAGGGATTTAGGATTTTGATCGATGCTGAGGAATGGGGAGGAAGATGTAAATATGACTAAGACCAGTTTCTTACAGGTAGAGGAAATGGCAGGTTAAAGACTTGTAGGTAAAGGGAATTGTGTATTCTTGGAGAAGAAAGTGGAGCAGTGTGTGTGTGTGTGTGTGTGTGTGTGTGTGTGTATGCCTATTTGAGTTTATCGATGATGATGGAGAAGAGCCACAGTCAATGAACCTAGAGATAAGTAAGGACCAGATAACTTAGGGCTCTGTTAAGGCAAGTTAAGGAGTTTAGCTTTTACTCTAAGGACAATTGGGAACCATTGAAGTGGATCAAATTTTCCATTTAGAAAGATAACTCTCCCTGCAGTGTGGAGAATGGATTGCAGTGGAAGGAGACAGGGGAGGAACATCAGATAGGCTATTGCGGGTGAGAAATGAAGGAAGCTTTGGGTGAGAATAATGGCTCTGGGAGTGAAGAGAACAGAGTGGATATATGAGACACGAGGTGGGAGAGTCAATGTGCCTCGTAGATTAATTGTGGAGATGTGAGAGGAAGTGACATGGGCTCTCACGTTTCATTCTAGAATGTTCTAGGTGGATGCAGGTAACACTTAATGAAATGACAGGAGTAAGAGGAGGAACAAATACTGGGTTTAGGGGAGAAGAAAACAAATTAAGTTGTACGTATGGTGTTTAAGATGTTTGGAAGATACTTGGGTAAAGATGGATGTGTCGTTGGCAGCTGAGTGTATGAATCTGACATTCAGGCAACTGGGATTAGTGCCATATTTGGAAGCCTTGGAGTATGCATGGTCTTTAATCAGAATGGTTGGAGTTATGTAGGTAGAGTTTGGAGTGAGAAGTTAGGAGGACCCAGGAACTGTTTGGGTCCTGACATTGACATGGAGATATTCCCCAGAGGAGAAAGAAGCCTAAGCACTCCTTAAAAAGGAAGAATATCGGGGCGCCTGGGTGGCATCGGGCTCTCTGCTCAGTGGGGAGCCCGTTTCCGCCTCTCTCTCTCTGCCTGCCTCTCTGCCTACTTGTGATTTCTCTCTCTCTGTCAAATAAATAAATAAAATCTTTAAAAAAAAATAAGAATATCAAAGAGTATATTCTTATGGCAGTATAGGGTCCCTTGCCAGTGTAAAACATGGCACCAAGCTATTAACTCAATAGGAACTCATAGTCAAAAAAGACTAGAACCCACGACTCATCTCTGGGGTCTTACTTTGTTTCAGGTGGTCTTAAATTTCTGAAAGTCCTCCTACCATTGTTTTGGTTTGACATGGAGAGAAATGTGCCTTCAGTGATACACTGTGAATTACTGACTGCTTTTCCAGACACCTCAACTGTAACTTTAATCATCTGAGCCTTAGTTCTTATCACAGTTCCAGCAGTGCCCCAGGACTCATTAAATTGCTGGGGGTATTTGAAGGCCTCCCAATTAAGGACCCATTTTATGTGCATAGTCAAAATCCTGGAAATTATTGTCTCATTTGAGACACAGGAGTAGGTGCTGATATCTGCTAGGATGAATGATAATGTGGACCCCAGTGATTTGCTGTCCTTCATCATTTGATCTGCCTTAATGACCAGAGTGTAAGTTGCCAATTGTTGTGTGCAGGTAGGTGTTACAAATGGAGTTGTAAATTCAGTTCCTTAAAAAAAAAAATGCAGGTATAAGAATCTCCCCTGCAGTGCAGGTTATAGTTGACTCTGGGGCAAAGTGAGATGAAGGCCAGAATGCCATCTTCGGGAGGAAGTCCGTGGCCATACACATGGGTACACACACACACACACGCACACACACACACACACACAGGTTCGTGCTCTCAAAATTGAAAAAGCAATCATCCTTTGATATAATTTCTTAGGGACATGCTTTTAAATGAGATTATAGACATCCTGTTGATATCCAGTGCTGGGAAGTTTGAGCAGGGGAACTCAAAGGTTTGTGCAACTGGATTTGTATTAATGATGGTGTGTGTGGCCCCTCCTTGTACACCAGAACTCCAGATTATTGTGAGTTCTGGAAGTTCATGTAGAGCATGGAGTTTTTAACCTCGTTGACATCGTTCAGTAATACAGAGAGAGCATGCATGATAGTTGAGGATTTGGGGATCTGTAGAACTGCCTGTGTCCACAGCCTGACTCTCCTGTTTACTATTAGCTTGGCCTTGGGAAAAGTATACTTAATGACTCTGAGCCTCAGTTTCTCTATCCCTAAAATGGAGGATGATCATAGTACCAGACTCATTGACTTATTAGAAGGATTAAGGGGAAAACAATGCGTGAAAAGCACTTGGCATGACACAAGGGATGTACTAGGTACTAAATATGCTGGTTATGATTTTCACATCTTTATCAGGTAACCAACCACCTTCAGGCAGGAGAATTGAATATGAGCCTTTGGTGTTTTAGAACAAGAAAATAATTGATACCCAATATCATCTCTGAGCTTGCCAGACTGTCTTTGACCACATGGCAACATGCATCAGTGCTCCTCAAATTGCAGAGAAAGCCAAGTACATCTTTTGGGTTGCTCATTTTACCTAGAAGTAAGGAATGAAAGCCTTGTAAATGCTATTTTATGTTAAAGAACTCACAGATATGCTATGCAGTTGAAGGCAAATTGGATATAGATTTTCAGGACACAACCAATAATGCCAAATGCCTTTTGCTCTTGAAAGACCTCTTTCTGTCTGTGACCCCAGATTCCCTATGGGTTCAAGTTACTCTCCTCCATTGATAGCCATTTTTCTCCCCAAGACTGGGTGGTGAGGGGGCTGTGATAGTGCTTACAGCACCTCTCAAACTAGAAATGGTAACTGTAGTCTTTCTTATGCTTTTGGAATTTTTGAAATTGGAGTTTAGAATTCAGCACATTTTAAAAATATAGGACACTCAGCTTACAATGTCATCCTTTCAAAAGACTTTTAATTTTATGTTTCCTTCCTCTATCCCCTAAATTTTAATTTGGGTACACCAGAGATTTTAGGAAGATTCAAAATTAGGTGAACTGTTTGAAGTGGAAGACACCTAAGAAAGAAAATCATGCAACTGATAAACCACTGACCTGTAAGTCTTGCCCAAAAGATTTTCCTTCATTGCACTTCCGTTTTATCTAGTGCTGCTTATATTTTTGAACCTTGACAATACATCCATATATCCAAACAACATACTGTGAACATGCTTAAGGTCAGTACTTCAAAATCCTGCTCCTTCTTGTTGGCAACTGCAGAGTATTCTATAATGCAGGTTGTGTTGGTTTGCTGGAGCTGCCACAATGAAGTATCATAGATTAGGTGGCTTAAACCATAGAAATTCATTTCCTCACAGTTCTGGGGCTGACATTCTGAGGTCAAGGTGTTGGCAGGGTTGGTTACTTATGAGACCTCTCGCAATGGCTTGCATATGACTGTGTTGTCCCTGTGACCTCAAAGGTTTTCCCTCTGAGCATGTCTATGTGCTAATCTCCTCTTACAAGGACACCAGCCACATTGTATTGGGGCCTATCTGTATGACCTCATTTTAACCTAAGTAAAGACCCTATTCCCAATTATTGTCATATTCTGAAGTATTAAGTATAGGACTTTTAACCCATGAATTTTGGGTAGCGAGGGGAAGACATAATTTAGCCCATAACATAGGTTACCATCATTTGTATCATTGTGTTCCCCATCAGTGATCTTTGAGGCCGTTTCAAGGTTTGGTGTTTTTGCTTTGTTTTGTTTTTCCCAGTTGAAAAACTTGTGGAAATGGAAATTCAAACAGTGAAATACCACCACAAACCTATTAGAATGGCCCAAATCCAGAGGTTCCTGGATATCTCAGTCAGTTAAACATTTGCCTTTGGGTCAGGTCGTGATCCCAGGTCCTGGGATCAAGCCCCACATCGGGCTCCCTGCTCCCTGTTTCTCTCTCTCCCTCTGCCGCTTCCCTTGCTTGTGTTTACTCTCTCTCTCTCAAATAAATAAATAAAATCTTTAAAAAAATCCAGATCACTGGCAGCACCACATCCTGGCAAGGATGTGGAGCAATGGGAAACTTTCCTGGTAGGATTGCAAAAATGGCACAGGGGCTTTGGAAGATAGTTTGGTGGTTTCTTATAAGACTCCATATGAGCCAGCAATTGTGCTCCTTGTATTTACTGAAACAGTTAAAAACTTATGTGTAAATAGAAACCCACACACGGATGTTAAGAGCGGCTTTATTCGTAATTGCCAAAACCTGGAAATAGCCAAGATGTCCTTCAGTAGGTGAATGGATCAATAAACTGTGGTATATCCACACAATGGAATATTATTCAGCATGAAATGAAATGCACTATCCTGTCAAGAAAAGACACACAAGAAACTTAAAAGCCTATTACTAAGTGAAGGAAGCCAATCTGAAAAGGCTGTGTAGTATACTTCATGGTTGTAACTATATGACCTTCTGGAAAAGGCAAAAACTATGATGACAGTAAAAAGATCAGTGGTTGCCTGGGATTAGAGGGGAGGGATGAATAGGTCAAGTACAGAGGATTTTTAGGGCAGTGAAGTTAGTCTACATGCTACTGTTCTGGATTCATGTCATTGTACATTTGTCCAGGCTTCTAGAATGTACTACACCATGATGGAACCCTCACGTAAATTAGAAACTTTGGGTGATAATGATTTGTCAGCGTGGCTTCCTTGATTATCACAAATGTGTCACTCTGGTGGGGATGTTGATAATGGAGAAAGCTATGCATATGTGGGGGTGTGGGGTGTGTGGGAAATCCCTGCACCTCCTCTCAGTTTTGCTGTGAACCTAAAAGTGCTCTAAAAAATAAAGTCCAAGAATAACATGAAAATGTTTCAATAAATAATCCGCCCGTAAGACTCGCCTAGCTAGATAAAACAAATATTTTATTGTAATTTGGAATTTCATTTTTTTCCTTTTCTCAAAGTAAAGAATGACTGCCTCCACGTAAGAATTTAATAACTTGATTCTGTTTTGACAAAGGTATTTAACAGAAGATTATTTTTTCTCAGTTGCAGTCTGTAGATTAATCGGATAATTTTAGGTGAATCAATGAGCTGGGAGGACTGTCCCGTTCAAGCTGTCTTTGGGCTCATGGAGGGGCAACACCATCATCCATTGGAAGGATATATGCAATTACATCAGCTTTGTGGTAATTATAAGGATATTTTACTTGTTTGGTGCATTCAATTATGCTTTGTCAAGCAGCCTGTGTTCACTCTCAGTTGGGCAAGCTCCGACTGGATTATTGCCAAGAGACTTGTACGTTTAACGTTCCACACGATGCAGTCTCCTAGCAGCAGAGAGCGAACAGAAACTGGGCCAAGGGGTTGTCAGACCAGCCACTTTCCTCTCTGTTTTCATTCTTAAAAACATTTTTAATTGAAAGTTTCTGAGACCATTTCATCCTTTGAAAAATCCTTTTAAAAAAAGTAATACATGACTTTTGGAACCAATAACACAACACCGAATCACCTGAAATAAAATGAAGAGGTGGTCCCCTCTGCATCTACCCCACTATTACCAGCCCTGGAAGGATGGGATTCCCATTTAGACCTGAATATGTGCTCTTTTGTGCTCTCTTTTGTGCTAATACAAATACAGGTGTTCATACACGTGTCTTCTGAAGACGGGCTCACATTCTACATTTTATTGAGTGACTTCCTGTTTTCATATTAATGTAAGGCATTATCCTTGCATGTTGATGTTAAAAATCTTGATTCTGGGGCCACCTGCCTGGCTCAGTTCGAGGAACGTGGGGCCGTGAGTTCAAGCCGTGTGTTGGGTGTAGAGATTACTTAAAGAATTAAATGAATAAAGTTAAAAAAGCACTTTGATTCTGATCCTCTGTAACAGCTGTGTAGTATTTCATAGTACTGGCACACGGTAAATTGTTCAGCTATCCTGTACGCATAGTCTTCAGATTATTTCTACTGTGGATTGGTTCTGTCTCCTGATAAAATAAGCATTGCCACAATCAACATTTTGTGTGTATTTCTTAAGTCCCCTACTTTTTCTTTCTGTTGGATAAATTCCCAGAACTAAAATAATCAGTGAAGATTTTACAAATTTTTATTTTCACAAGTATTGCCAAGATTTTTACCCAAAAAGGTGGGGACAATTTTCAGTCTTCCCAACATTGTAAACTACCTGGCCAAGATCATACATTAGCAATTTCTTTAAAA
Source organism: Nasua narica (assembly GCA_028533885.1). Lineage (NCBI taxonomy): Eukaryota > Metazoa > Chordata > Mammalia > Carnivora > Procyonidae > Nasua > Nasua narica. The sequence goes on from CM052805.1 coordinate 4,787,965, forward strand.
TTGGCATATTGTTGCTTTAATATGGTTTTCCTGACTACCTATGATACATACTATCTTTCCTGTTGTATGAGTCACTGCTTTACTATCTCTGTTCATTTTCAGTTGGTTTATCTTTCTCTTGCTAATTTGTAGAAATTCTTTGCATGCTCTAGCTGTTCACCTTAGTTATACTTATTAGGAATACGTGCTATCACTTGTCTTTTGACTCTGTCTGCAGTGTCTTTTGCCATATTGTTATGCCCAGATTTTGAGATCCCCAAATGCCACCAGGGAGCCGAGTCCGATGCAAAAGCAAAAGAGCCCTTTATTCAAGCTAGCTTGAGCTCAGTCTCTCACACTCACCGACACGGCGAGGTGGTATAGAGAAAGAGAGCCAGTTTCAAAAAGCGCAACAGTTTTAGAGGGGCCAGTGGCCAATGAGTTTGTAATACACAGAAAGTTGCTTAGTAACTGTTTGAACTAGCCTATCACCCTGGCCAGAATTGGCGCACAAGTTTGGTGGGAGAAAAGGCGGGGTTTATATTCTTTCCCAGTCAGGGGTTCCGCGTTCCTATTGGCTAACCCAAACCCAACCCACTGGCGGTCTGGGCCAATTAGCTCAAGGGAGGGCTGAGCCACACTCTGACCCTCCCAGAGGCGGGTCCTGCGGGGGCCACACACAAGAAGGCGGGTGTAAGCAAAATGAGCTAGCCCTGCTCTGCTCCTTCAATATAAAATTTTAATTTTTCATTGATCACTTTCTTTGTTGAATTAAGGAGCTATCCTTCCCCATCCAACTTTTATAAATAACCTCATATTTTCTTATAGAAATTTTAGTGTTTTGCCTTTTCTTTAGATTTTTCAACTTACCTGAAATTTGCCTTTTTTTTAAGTCATCTCTACCCACACTATGGGGCTTGAACTTATAACCTCAAGATCAAGAGTCATTTGCTCTACCAAATGAGGCAGCCTGGAACCCTTGGAATTTACTTTTTCAAAATTAAGTATGAAATTTAGCATGCTGTATTTTTATTTAAGGTTATTCAGCTAACCCAACACCATTTATGCAGTTTTTCACCATTTCCACTATCTCAAATACACACACACACACACACACACACACACACATATTACCATTTCTGCCATCTTTACTTGTTCCCTTCAACTGCTTATTTCCTATGGTGTCTTCGAATTTCGCTCATTAAGGCCCTCCAGCCCTGGCATGAAGCTATCGAATGACATAGGGAAGACAAGAATTCCTTGCATTAAAGTGCTGAGCTAGTAATATTTGGGGTCAGTAACTTTTTTTTTTAAGATTTTATTTATTTTGGCAGAGAGAGAGAGCATAAGCAGGAAGAGGGACAGAGGGAGAAGGAGAAGCAGGCTCCCTGCAGAGCAGGGAGCCTGATGCTGGGCTCCATCCCAGGATCCTGAGATCATGACCTGAGCCGAAGGAAGAGGCTTTAACCCCTGAGCCACCCAGGGGCCCTTGGGGTCAGAAACTTTTTGAACTGATGTATTCATTAGTTTTTTCCTGGGTATAGGTAACAGAATCCCTATTCAAGTGAGTTTAAGCAAAAATGAAGAATATTAACTTTCATAACTTAAAACTCCAGGAATTGGAGATTCCTAGATTACTAGATTACTAGATCTAGAAGCTCAAACTGTGTTACCAGGACTGAGGCTCACTCACTTCATCTCCGGTTCTGTTACCACCATGTTTAGGCTGGTCCCACCCTTAGAAAGTGGGAAGATGCTTACTCACTGCCCCAGGTTGACAGCCTTAGCCTTCAGTTTAAAGCCCTGGATCACTTGCCCATTACTAAAACAATCCCCATTGTTAGAAGGATGTGAGTTCCTCAGTAGCTAGGCTAGCTTACATCCCTGGCAGGAGCTGGGAGAAGGGGCAATTCTATGGGAACCACCTACACTGGGAGCTCCCCCTCCCAGAGAGAGGGAGAGCCTCTAAGAAGACATTAAATGCTGTTACTGGAAGGATGTGTGTGCCCCTTGGTAATCCCAAACTAGTGATGTTCACTACAGCTGATACATTGTGACTCAAATTTCCATACTATTTCTGCAAATTCATTCAGTCCTTTAAATGAGTCATTGCTTCATGTTCTCCTGTCACTGCCCCCAGCCTTTGATCAAATATTGGCCTTTGGCGTGAAAGCAACTCTTTGATCCAAGTTGGGGAGCAGCTCTAATGACTGTACCTAAGTGTTGGTGTCCAGAGAAATACAAATGAAAATAGTAATGTGATACCATTTTCTCATCTTGAATTGGCAAGATTAACAAAATTAATAGTAGCTGATTTTGGTGAGACTGACATTAACACAAGTCCTTGTATCTGATGGCGGAAGTGTAAATTGGTATAGCCTTTGAGAAGCTATATTAAAAAAGATACAGCTTTAACCAGCAATGCCTCTTTTATTAATTAACCCTGTAGCACAAATGTTTTCAACTGGTTTTATCTTTTGAAAATAGCCAGTGCGGAAAAGCATACATGTGAAAAGGTTTGGCTCAATGTAGCATTATTTGTATTATCGAAGTCATGTCCAATTTAATATATATCAGTACTGAACTGATTACAAAATTGCTGTCTGGACTGCTTTTGCCTGACATTTAAGGGAAGGACAATTATACATCTGAACACCAAAGCCCCAAATCTTTTAATGTAAGGAAAAGAGCTCCTCAGTGAAGATTTGGCCCTAATATCACTGCCATAGTTAGTATTTTGCAAAGGTTTACCCTACAGTGGGCAGGTCACCTCTCTCATGCTTTGATTACACCTTCCATATGGATTATGGATCATATTCAAAACATTAATTACCCAGCAACAACATTAATCACTTTACTGAATGCATTTCACCTTTTCTCCTTCCTGCAATGTTTGTTTAAGCCAAGTTGACTGGATAGCAGTGCATTAAAACTAGGTAGCAGTGTTGGTCAGAAGGAGAGCTAAACCTCCAAGAGATAGATTCTGGGGCTGGTTGTTAAGCCATCATTTATTAGCTCTGTTACCCCCAGGCAAGGTGCTTACCAGCTCTAGAAAGTCCATATGCTCTTTTGCAAGGTGGGCATAATAATCACAGTCTCTCAGATCTAGTCTGATTATCACGCACGGTGTCTAATAGTGAATGTGTGTAAAATGTTCTATCAAGCCCTGGACACACTCTTATGGAATTACTTTTTTTTTTAAAGATTTTTTATTTATTTATTAGAGAGAGAGACTGAGAATGAGAGGGGAGATGGTCAGAGGGAGAAGCAGACTTCCTGCAGAGCCGGGAGTCCGATACGGGACTCGATCCCGGGACTCTGGGATCATGACCTGAGCCGAAGGCAGTCGCTCAACCAACTGAGCCACCCAGGCACCCTGGAATTACTTTTTATGACGACGTTCAGTCTCTGTCCTCTTATTCCCATAGGAGGAGGTTTTTACTCAGGCTGAGTGGTGGTTTAACACTTTATATGTTTGCAGAACAAGGCAGAGCAGGTTACCTGGGGAAAATTAAAAAAAAAAAAGTGGTGGAATGAGTTTTGTTATTGTTTACTTACTTGTTTTATTTGACAGGGAGTCGAATACCTTCTGCCCCCTAATGGTGCTGTTCTTCTTTTGACCGAGTAGGTGAAACTGTGAAAGTCAAGATAACACAGTGCATTTGATTCCATCCTTTACTAGACATCTTTTAGTCTCATTTCTGTACTGAATGGGTTTGGCAGTTGAACTCAGCCCTTGAGTTCCTAGGACTCAGTTTCTAAAATCTACAAGGAAAGTTAAATGGCAATATCCTCCCCTGCACGTTTAATGCACACTAAGACCAGAGCCTTCTCACTGATCAAGAAATAGATGTGTCCTTATGTGACGTGTATTGGAACACAGCCTTGCTCATTTGTTTCCATGTTGTCTACGCTTTTGTGCTAAAAGGGCAGAGTAGCTGCAACAGGGGCTCTATGGCTCATGAAGCAGAAAAAATTTACTCTCTAGCTCTTTACAGAAAACGTTTGCCCATTCCTGATTTAATCTGAAGTTCGCATTGAGTCACTGATATGCCAGTAAAAACCCTGAAAACTATATATATTTGTGAGTGTGTGTATAACCTTTAAACTTTCTAGCTAATCCTTACCAAAAAATATTTCAAAATCATCAGTGGTTATAATCTTCTTGAGTGCATTTTTTTTTTTAAGAGAGAGAGGGAAGTGGGAGGCAGAGGGAGAGAATCTTACTCAGGCTCTATACCCAGCATGGAGCCCAACATTGGGTTCAGTATCACAACCCTGAGATCATGACCTGAGCCAAAATCAAGTCATATGCTTAAGTGACTGAGCCACCCAGGCTTCCCTTCTTGAGTGCATATTGACATCCTTTTATATTTCCAACATTTTTAAATGCCTACTCTCTCCCTGTGTGACTGTGCTAGGTACTTCCACATATGTTATTTAATCCCCTCAGCAACCATCTGAATTTGTTGGTATTAAACCCATTTTTGAGGTGAGAAAACGGGTGTTCAGGAGGATTGAAATAACTTGCCAAATTTTTTGGAACTTTGCAGAGCCAGAATTCAAACTTAGACACTTCTGACTGTGAGCTGATGGTTGCTGGGTGTAAGGTGATTGGACATATCCTCTCTCAGCTGTCTTGCTGCCAATTGCATGGGAGGAATCCCTCAGGGAACGAAATCAAGGGATAAAGAACTAGCCTAACATGTACCCAAAGAAGCTTAAGTCAGAGTTTCATCTTTTTGTTTATTATCTCTCTAAGGTATTTTGAACTACACGAGGCTCTTTGACTTCGAATCATAGCATGTTGTTCAGTGTGGATGCTCAGACTTAGATTCTAGTGATGAGGCTGACTGTAAAGGAAGTGAAGAAAAAACATAGAATCTACTCAGATTGATTTCTAGGCAGAAAGATACAGAAACTTGAACAGTTCTTATTTGGGAAAAAGTATTCCCACTCCATGTTGACTTTCATGTGATTAAAAACAGTTGATCTAGTCACTTATATTATTTAATTATTTGTATGAATTGGATTTAGTGATATAATGAGGTTTAATTCTATTTTAGTTGTAATCATATATATGTGTGTGTGTGTGTGTGTGTGTGTGTATATATATTTCAGACCACTTTATTGAGGTAGGATTGACATATAAAAAGCTGTAGATATTTTACGTACACAACTTGATGAGTCTAGAGATAAGTATATACCTATGAAATCATCACAGTTAAGGTCATAAACTTATACATCACTTCCAAATTTTCCTTTTTTTAAAAGATATTTTTCTATTGTAGTAAGAACACTTCATAGAACTACCCTGTTAACAAAGTTTTAAGTATATAACACAGTATTGTTAACTATAGGCCCTATTGTGTAGTAGATACCCAGAACTTATTCATATAACTGTAACTTTGTACCTTTTTTTTTTTAAGATTTTGTTTATTTATTTGAGAGAGAGAGAGAGATTGAGAAAGCGCATGAGAGGAGAGAAGGTCAGAGAGAGAAGCAGGCTCCCCGAGGAGCTGGGAGCCCAATGTGGGACTCGATCCCGGGACTCCGGGATCATAACCAGAGCCAAAGGCAGTCGCTTAACCAACCGAGCCACCCAGGTGCCCCAACTTTGTACCTTTTGACCAATATCTCCCCATCCTCCTTCCCCCCCAGCCTTTCCCTGGTACCACTATTTTACTCTCTGGTTCCATGAGTTTGAATATTTTAGACACCTTATAAATGTGGGATAGTGCATTGTCTGTCCTTCTGTGTCTAATTTATTTCACGTAGCATGATGTCCTCCAGGTTCTTCGATGTTGCTGCAAATGGCAGGGTTTCCTTCTTTTCAAGGCCAAAAAACATTCCACTGTATGTATATACATTTTCTTTACTTGTTAATCCATTCACGGATATTGAGGTTATTTCCATACTTGACTTTTGTGGATAATACTGAAAATGGGAGTGCAGAGTTCTCTGAGATCTTAATTTTAATTCCTTTGGATACATAACCCAGAAATGGGATTGCTAGATCAATTTGTAATACTATTTTTAATTTTTTGGAGAAGCTCCATACTGTTTTCCACAGTGGCCACGCCAATTTACATTCTCACCAACAGTGTACAAGAGTTCTCTTTCCTCTACATCCTGTCCAACACTTTATTTTCTGTGTTTTGTTGTTGCTTTGTTTCATTAATAATGACCATTCTAACAGGTGTGAGGTGATAACCTCATTGTGGTTTTTATTTTCCTAGTCATTAATGATGTTGATAGATTAAATGGGTTATTATATATAAAGTGTTGTAATAACACTAAGAACTCAGGTTGCATTAATATGGTGCTTATTTTAAATAGTGTTGTCATTGTTATTATAATAATAATTTTTGATACTATTAAATATAATGGCATACATAAATATCCAGGCGAGGTGACTTTATAATAGCTGGGTTTCCTAAACTGCAGAATTTATGCCCCCTAGAAATATAATTTGGTGAGATAGAGACCTTCAGCCACAGGGTACATAGAGCTGGTTTCCTGAAGCATCCATTTTGCTCAAAGTATTTGGAAGGAAGGTATAATTTCTTATATTAAAAGTAAACAAATATATAGGTAAGAGAAGGCACATGAAATTTTAAAAGAAAGCATGAGACATCAAACACCATTTACATGCCATTGGATTCTTCCATTTATGGCTCTAGAACTCTAGCGATAAAGCTGAGATCTCCTTTGTCATTAGTTAGTGCTACTTACAAGGTAAATTTTACAGGCAGTAAATTAAAACATCACCCAGAATGACTTATTTTTCTGTATAGTTCTTGTGTTTGAGCCTTCAAACTCTATACCTTTGTTAAGACAGAAGAACATGGTTAGTAGGAATATTGCAGAATAAACTTCTTTCCTTCTTTCTTTTTTTTTTAATATCTCTATTTTTTTCCATATCTCTATTGGTCATCTTTATGGCCAGAGCATTCTTTATCTTTAGAGCTAAGGAAAAAGAAGTACCGAGGAAACAGTATATTTATATCCAGGCCTGAGGGATGGGGGATGGAAGTTGAAGAGTGCCGATGGGGTAGGGATGGTATTTTTCTCTGCAAAGGACACTTCTTTGAAATCAGCTCTTAATTGCACTGGGTAGACTTATTGCATTAGGTAGATAAATGTCCAACACCTTCCACACTGTGGTTGGGTTATGGATGATTAGGAACCCTAGAAACCTACTTGGTTTATGTTTTTGATCATGAAGGGCCTATAGTTTAGCTTTTCTTTTTTCGCCAAATAAAGACATAAAGTAAGTCGCCCAGATGCATTGGTAAAATTGCAAGATTCAGAATTGGAATTCATCATCTAACTTGGTAAACTTGTGTCCCACTGTTGGACCACACTGACTTTTATGCACAAATTAATATATTTTTACAACCCCTGGAATGGTTTTGCAAAGAGCACAATTATAGTTTAGGACATTGCCATCTGCAGTGGGACATTTAAAACAGAATTAGGTCTAGAAATCATGACTGGGACATCGTCGTCACTCAAACTGTGATTGGTACAGCACCTTCTGTTTTATTAACAATTCTAATGGGAAATAATTTTGCCACAAAAATTCTCATCTGTTAAATATCCCTTATAAGACTTTTTTTTTTGTTTTCTACTTGCAAATATAAATAAAATCATTGTATTTTGTGTCTGTATTAAAACACTTAAAATATTCAGCATAGACTTTTAAAATACGCCCTTATTTTTCTTGTCTTGCTCAGTTCTGCCTTCCTCTTACAACGTTTCTCATGAACCACATGGTACAGGATTTGGAAATGCTCTGAGGCATTCTTTTTTTTTTTTTTTTTAACCTTTGAGAAGGTCCTCTTTTACTACAGGAGCAAAACAAACAAACAAAAAGAAACCCAAAAACTACAAATAGAGCTTGCCACTATATGCATTGCAACCTGAATGTGGACATTGTCTGTGTGAGGTCAATGATAGGGTTTTGTCAAGAGGATATTGGAGATTTGGTAGAAAAGAAAGGAAAGGGGCAAGAAAAGAGAAGAGAAAGTGCTGGGATAAAATATAAAAAGTAGAATGGAAAATAAACAAAATCATACCCAGGAGTTTGTAGAACACCATCAAGTCCTAGTGACGAATAAAATGGTTGCCTCTCGTGTGCTGGTGAAGTTCTGAAAATGCAGCCATCGGTAGAGTCAGTCATACCTGTTGGCAGTTCTTTTAGAAGGTCTCAGTCGAAGCCTAGCCTGTTGTCTCTTTAGGAAACCCATCACAGCCAAATTTTAATCCAGCTCTAAATTGCATTCTTGTTTGATTAAACACCAGGGAGGTATTGGTTTGCTTTAAGGGGCCATGCATGCCATGTGGAAAAGTTGTGGCTTTAAAAAGGAGACTCAAACTGAGGGAGGTAAGCTGCCCCTTCTCCAAGGGATATCCGAGAGTTCAAAATCCAGGGGTGAAGAGGAGATTCCCATCTCCTATTTCATACTCACTCCTCGGCATAAGCATAGTGCTTGGGATGCCTGTGCAATTGCTATCAGTGTTCACATTGGTTTTCCTTTCTTTTGTTTTCTTTATTGTGCCATGTTCCAGTTGAATGGGTATACCTTGAGTCAGATTACAATGTGTCTTCTCAGAATTGAAATGTTGAACCTCCTGCAGAAGGAATCATCCTAGCATCAGAGTGCCCTCATATCCAAAGGGTCACTCAGTGGGAATTAGAAATCCTACCTACAGGATAGCAGATAGGAACCTTACAATCCTATATTATATCTCATGTGGATTAAACTGTTGGTGGGTGAATAACTTCCATCTTACTAGTGATAAGGGTCTGTAATGCCAATGGAGCTCATATTTTAGACAGCAAAGTGACCCTAATAAATCTCTGTTTCCTACTCAGACTTGGCACACAGTAAGTCCTGTAGTTAGCAAACACTCATTAATCATCTACTTTGTACCTCGCAAACAGACATTTGCTTAGTGAGTACTTTATTATTTTATTATCAGTCCTTAAAATCTCTGTATATAGAAACCTGATTAGACATTGTTTATAGCTAAAGTTCCTATATCCAGGTAGGGCTGGCTGTTTGCTCTAAAGAACATGTCCCATTATGTGCTTCCTGAATAGGTTGGATAACATTTGATCCAGCTGGTTATAATAGCAGTTTGTTAAGTGCTTGGATTTCGTAAACTATTCACAAATATTAAATGTGTGACTTTGTTGTTATATGAAAGTATAGATATGGCACAGTCTTGTCTACTGTACATTAATTCAAATGTATTTTAGGACTTGATTAATAACTGTATCCTATTGTGTTGTCTTGGGGATTAACAGTATCAAATATCAAAGAGTATCTGCTTTTCCAGGATCACGTGTTCTGTATCCATGGCTCCATCTTTTATGCTCACGAATTCCAGATGGTCTTCACCCTCTCTCCAGAGTTCCCGTTCTCTCTACCCAGTTGCCTGTTGGATAGCTCCATCTGGAGGTTCCACAACTATATCCAACTCAGTGTGGCCAAAATGAGCCTCTTATCTTTTCCAGATCTTTATCTGATGCTCCTGAGCTTGGTCATTGGTGCCACCATTCAATCAATAATGTATAACACAGATTCAGGAATTGACATTGACATTTTGGCAGCGGCTGTTGCTGCTGCTGCTGCTTCTTCTTCTTCTTCTTCTTCTTCTTCCACTTCCTCTTCCTCTTCCTCTTCTTCTCCTTCCTCTTTTTTCTCCTCCCCTCCTCCTCCTTCCTTCTTCTTTCTTTCTTCTTCTTTGTTCCTCTTCCTCTTCTTCTTCTCTCCTTCTCCTTCTTCTTCAAATCATCCCCACCCCTACATATTTTGCAGTTGTTCAATGATTCCTTTTAATTCTGTTCATAAAATATTTATTAAATGTTTCCTTCCCATTATATCTTCACTGCCATGTCTTCATTTGTGTAAACCCTCATCATTTTTTGGCCTGAAATGTAATAAAAGAGTCTCCTGATGGATCTCCCTGCTTCCAGTAGTCCATTCCCACACTCCACTTGGAGTGGCCTTCCTAACCATTGACTGTTCTACTTTCCTCACAGAAGAATGTACTCCAAACCCCTTAGCATGACATAGAGGGCCTTTATCATTTGACCTATGCTCACTTTCCCTGCCTGGGCATCTACCCTGGCCATTAGCTCATGCAGTCATGCCTCTGTACCTATACATAGGTTGTTTACTCTGGTTAGATTGCCCTTCTCTACTGTGTTGAATGAGCTCCTGTGCATGCTTGAAAACCTAACTCAAGCATCACTACTTTGTGAAACCTTTGCAGTCTGCTTTCTGACCTTAAGCAGAGCAAAAAGGCTCCTATACCAAGCAGATGCATAGCTTACTTTATGTCACTTAAAATTATAAACATCTTATAATGTATAAACTTCAAATACATACTTATAATAATGTATATAATTATAATGCTGTTTTATAATATAATACTTATTATAATTCTGCTTTAACAAACTTAATCAGCTTTGTATCTCTGGGCCTGACAAGTATTCTGGAATTCATATATGGAATTTAGTGGGCATTCACATATAAAACGTTAAAAGAATGAATTGATCAATTATATTTTTGGTGACATTCTTAGATGGGAAGACATCTTTATGCTTACAATTGAAAAAAAAAAAGCCTAATAAAGCGTCTAGTGTCAGAGAATTTGTATTTATTTTAGCACTCGGTTTTTAAGTTGCATTTCTGACAGGCTGGCCTACCAACTATGCTTCATGAAAGCTCATGAGGTTTATTCATCTCAGCATTGGTATATTTTGCTTTTCTGCAAAGCAAAGGGATCTGGGGACTCCTTTGCAGGCTGGCCATGTCCTGTGCAAGCCCAACTGTGTCCAGAGATTCTAGCAGGGATAGAGTGTATGGCTGGGACTTTGCAGGAAGTCAGCTTGCATCAGAAGCACATGGGGAAGAAAAGGAATATAGAAGTAAGAAGAAAGCTTTCGGTGGCCAAGACATCAACCATCCCCATCTCTGTCTTCCTCTGGGGCCAGAGTCTTGTTTTGGCTCATCTCTCTGTCTCTCCCTACTTCCTCCCATTTCTTTCTTAAGGTCCCCTCTCTCTAGTTCTTTATTTCTCTACAGACTGTTTCTCTTGACTACTTCTCAGATTCTACCTTGAAAATCTACCCAGTCTTCCAAGTCCAGTTGGAAGCTTACCACTCCATCTCTTTCTCAATTCCAGAAATCTCTCTAGGAGTGAATCTCCATTGACCAGAGAGGATTATGTGTTTGACCCTAATCCCTGGACTGGAGATTGGTTGAAGTACAGCCACAAGAGGAGAAACCCTGCAGGGGTAGGGAGCAGTGATCTCTGTGATGGGCATGGAGAGATTTTGGCTGAGTAATACACATATCTTTAGCATCAGCAGCCTTTCCATCTCTCAAAGCCTTGAATAAAGGACACCCTCAAGTGTGTAAGATTTCTACCCTCATTCTGTTTGGGTCCAGACCAAATTAAGTCATTGGAATTAAGAGTCTTATTTTATCTCCTTATTTCCTTTGTAGGGTGACAAACTACTGAGACCTATGGGATGAGGAAATTTGGGGAAAAGAGTGATTTCTAATCTCCTATGGCTTTTTGTTTCCCAAAATGTCTGTGCAATACCCCATTTAGGAAATTCAAGGGAAAATTGTTTTCTCTAGAACACTCTAGCGTGAGTATTTGGGGATATCTCTAAGCAAACTCTTCTGTCTTAAAAGTGTCCATACTGGCATTACATACAGAAATACCAGTAATAATGTATGTATCTCTCCCCACAGAGGGAAGGAAAAATCTTTTCCTCTACCTATCTTGGGTTTTTCTGGTTGAGGTTCTGTAAATTATACTGACAAAAGACAGATTAACAAGAGAAAAACATACAATTTTTTTTTAAATATAAGTTTTACATGACGCAGGAGACTTCATACGGAAATGAAGACCCAAAGAAGTAGTTAAATCTGAGCATTTTTATACTAGGTTTGATCAAGGGTTGAAAGTTATGGGGAAACATGATATGAGCTAAGTGATAAACTGGGGAGAGCTTAGCAAGTCCTCTCTGTGTCCCTCCATCTTCAGAGATAGGATGTTCCTTCTTCCATGTACCAGGAGGGCACCTCTCCATGAGATCTTATAACCTGCTTCAGAGGAGATAGTAAGGAGGGTGTCAGAGAGTCCTTCCTGCACCTGCTGTTACTCAGATTCTTTCAGCTTAAAATAAGAGGTGCCATACTTTGGAGTAGAGAGTCCTGAACTCCTTCACTGTCCACCGCAATCTTCTGTTCCAGGGCCTGAGGACACCTTGTAATATCTAAAAGGTTTTCCCTTCTGCTTCCTCAGCCATCATAGGTCACAACCTGAATCTTATTTCTGGCCCTTCCTACTTGTCCACTTTGTGTTCTGCTTATCACTCAACAGACATCATCCTACAAGGCTCTTTGCTGGCAGAGGACACGTCTGCCCTTTTTTTTGTGACTTAGCGGTGCAAGTCAGATGGCATGTGCTCTGTCAGTATTTGCAGGAAACAGAAGCAGGAATCTGAACTGTGTAATAATAACTCCCAACAACTCAAGAATCCTATCTAAGGCATCTACCCCAATTACACTCCTCTCTCAATGCATGGTTTATTTCATACATAGCAGTTACTAAAAGCTGTCATTATCTTGTTTATTGTCTGTCTTACCCACTAGAACATAAGCTCCCTGAGGGCTAGAGTTTTGTCTATCTTATTTACCTAATATAGTATTGAAAACATGTAATCACTGTGGAAATAAATAAACACCATCCAAATGAGAACAAGCAAACACTGTTTATTCAGAGAGTGCTATAGCAAGGGAGTTAGCCAGTGTCACTTGTGTTTTGTCAGAGACCCAGCATCAGGCATTAGGGCGAGTAAGCTTTATAGTTGGGGTGGAGGGTGGGGAAGGAAGGCTTCTCTGGTGCCCTAACTGCAGGCTTTGTCCTGGGAAGGCTGCAGGTGGAGCAAGTAGAAGCAAGACCTTCTCTGACTGATTGGGTCCATACTGCGCTTTCTCTTGATTGGTCCTAAGTTGGAAGTGGGTACGAAAATTAGGAAAGCTGTCTATTACTAATCAAGTCATGGCTGTTTCTGAGCCAGTTGTTACAGGGCTTTTTGTTTGGCTTCCTGAGCTGATCACCAGATGGAAATCAGAAGTGGTCTGATTTCCTACAAGTATCATTTGTGGATAGCAGGCTGACTTCCTGGGCTGGTTCCTGCAGATCGTAGGTCCGAGTTCTATTTGTATATGTGGTCTGGTGGTTTTCCATTTGTGTATTCAGTCTGTCATTGTTGGTGGGAGGAAAGGAAGGAGGGAGAAAGGAAGAAGGACTGTTATCCAAATTCCATTTTCATTATCCAGATTTCATTTTGAGTACCTCATGTCAAGGAGCAACTCATCCTAGAGTTGACATGGTGGCTGTTTTCAGCAGTGTCCAAGCTTGAGTCATATCCCATAGTCCAAAGCTGGAGCACAGTAAAGCAGAAAGAGACTCTTTTCCTGTCAGTTGGCCAAACAAGAACCAAAGCCTTTTGAGGAGCCACTTAAAGAATTTTCAGCTTGCAATTGTGCAGTAGCTGTTGTTCAGGTAATTTAACATTGATTTTAGTTTAAAAGGCAATTAAGACAAAATGGGCAGCCACTAGCCACTTAGGTTAAATAAGCTTAGATTTAAATTGCTCCCCATTACCACCTTTGTTTTCTATGTTTGAGCTCTTTTATACTAATTTAGCATGCAATGGTGTGGTGGCCCAATTGGGGCAGGCGGATGGGAGAAGAACCAAGCCAGAGCCAGGAAGATGGTTATTGAAAGAAGAAATAGTTGGCTCAAATTGTTCCCAGGGTGAGATAGGTTCTCTTCTCTCCTGTTACTGGGTATATGGATTAGTAGAACATTGCAGAATTCTGGTTCTTTATATCTAAAATCCTAAAAACGGTGCCCGTATTTGACTCAATAATTTACTTCCAAGTATTTATCCTGAAATGATGACCAGAAGTAAGCTCATAACATCATGGATCAGGATGTTCATTTCAGTGTTATTTAACATAGAGTGAAAAGAAATTATGCATCCTTATACTGGTGTACCAAAATTGATGTCTTTTCAATTTTGCATGGCAGAAAATTTTCATGATATATGCAAAGTGCAAAAATATTATAAGGCAATTTATATGGTAAAATGTCTTTTATGTACTCATGATTTTTTAGTTACATATGTAATGAAAAATGTTTGCAGTGAGGGGTGCCTGGTAGCTCAGTCAGTTGAGTGTCCAACTCTTGGTTTCGGCTCAGGTCATAATCTCAGCATCCTGGACCGTGCCCTGTGTGGGTCCTGCGCTCAGCAGGAATCTGCTTGAGATTCTCTCCTTCTCCTTCTGCCCCTCCACTGCTTTCACGTGGGCACTCTCTATGTCTCAAACAAACAAACAAACAAACAAATAAATAAATGTTTTAAAAAATCTTTTGACGTGGACAGATTTACAATGTATTACATGTGGCTATCTCGGTGATAAATAACGAGTGGCTTTTTTCCCCTATGCTTTTCCGATTTTCTCAAATTTCCACAATAAACACCTATGAGGTGAGGGAAGCTCTTGTTGCTGATGTTTGAGGGGCAAGCCTGCTGGGATTGGGACTCCTCAAACAACAAATATGTCTGAAAGGCCATGGTCCAAGGCCATTTTGGCTGGTTATAAGCAGGGTCTCCAGAACCAGAGGGAGCACACAGCCCTTCTTAAAGTTGAAGATGTTTATGCTCTAGATGAAACTGAATTCTTTCTAGGCAGGAGAAGTGCTTCTGTGTACAGAGCAAAGAGCAACCAGTGACTCCTGGTGGCAAACTGTACAAAACCAGAGTAATGTGGGGAAAAGTAACATGTGCTCGTGGAAACAGTGGCATGGTGTGTGCCGAATTCCAAAACAACCTTCCTCTTAAAGTCCTTGGCCACAGAGTCTGTGTGATGCTATATCCTGCAAGGACTTAAACTTCCTGAAAGGAAGATAAATAAAGATGTAGCTCTGTAAAAAAAACAAAACAAAACAAAATATATTGGTTTTATAATCATAAAAAAGATTGAAAACAATACTTGCTTGTTGTAACACTATTTAAAAAAATCCTCTCAGTATCAGTAGTGTACTTCATACATGCACCCCAAGGATAAGGTTATGGGTACCTGCTACATGATGAGGAGGTAGAATGCATGTTTTGTTGCTGTCATTTTGTTTCTTGCTCAAAGAAAGGCTGCTAAGCTTCATTAAAGAAGGTCATTCGCCTGGTCCTAGTGTAAAGTTGTAAGGTGAACCATTTTATAGAGCACACTTCTAAAATATGCCCAGGTGATTCATGCATTTGTCTGTTAGGAAATGTGGCCATTTACCAGCAACCAATGTCGAGTTAATGGGATCCATTTAGGAATATAACCACAACAAGCCCATCGTAAATCGTATGTTCTCCCATCTGAATATGCTTCATTAAGCTCACCTTTCCTGATGCAACTGGATTATTAGATGTCAGGATGAAGAAAATCATTAGGTCCCGCTGCTCTAATCCTACAAAGTACCAATGCGGTTGCTATGTAATTTTATTTTATTTTATTTTTTTCAGATAGAACTTGCTTTGTGCTTTTCTGTAGGAAAATATTTTCAAACTGGTAAAGAAGCAATATTACTGTATTGTGAGGCAGATCTCAGTAGGTCATTACCATAACTTCCAGCAGAAGGGATCATCTATGTCGCATTTTACTTCAAGGATAAGATTGATTTTTATAAAAATCTTTAGTGCATTGAAGCTTAAATTTTTTTTTTCCTATGAAGAAGCAATTAGATATTGGAGTTTTCCAGAAATGTTAGGTGAGCGTAAGCTAAACCTTGATGTGTTTTTGAAGGTCTTATCATTCAACAGTTGAAGAGAAAAGACAATTTCTGAGGGAGAAAAGTGCTATTGGCACAACTGGGATTGTCACAACGCACATGGCCAGGAGTGTCCACCATTTTCTTACACTTACATCTGTTTGGGAAATTGACAAATACCTGAAATAACGAAGAAGAAAATAATAAGCACCCTCATTTCCCCTACTAAGAACCACCAATTTTGAGTGTTTTCTTCCAGGTATGTATATATACATATATGTGTATAGACACACACACAGACACACTTTTTAAAGGTTCCTTTACAGTCAAAAAAGGTGTGTTGGTGTGTGTGTGAAATATGCACACAAACATACATATATTTAAATATATAATATAAAGGTATATTCTAAGGGTTTTATGTACATACAAACTTCATTAAAAAGTTTTATGTATGTGTGTATATATATATATATTTATCTTTGCAGGGTTTGTGCACATAAAGCACATATAAGACCTTTTATATATAAATATTCTTTTATTTTTTTATTTCTTATTTTTTAAAATTTTTATTTATTTTTAGAGAGAGAGAGCAAGAGCAGGGTAGGGGCCGAGGGAGAGGGAGAAGGAGAGCAGCAGATTCCCCACTGAGTGCAGAGCCTGATGCGGGACTCTGCACCTACGACCCATGAGATCATGACCTGAGCTGAAATCAAGAGTTGGACTCTTAACCCACTGAGCCACCCAGGCGACCCTAAATATTCTTTTCAAGGAAAATTGAGGTCTTAACCTCCACTGCCAACAATAGTCCCCTCTACCTTTTCTAACACTATTGTGAATTTAGATTAGAAGAATTCTAATTCTTCTAATTCTTATCTAGATTAGATTTAGATTAGATTAATTCTTCTAGATTAGAAGTTGAGGAACCTTTTCTTTAAAATGCTAGATAGTAAATATTTTGGGCTTTGGGGGCCATTTGGTCTCTATCATAACTACCCAGCTTTGCACTCACAGTGTATAAACAAGTGGACATAGTTGTGTTCCAATAAACTTTAACTTGTGAGCTGTGCAAAAACAGGAAGAGGCTGAATCTGGCCAGCCTCTGCTCTGGGTCACTTTCTGTATATCCACAAATATTTATATAGCTACAAAAAATCTGTAGTAGTATTCCTTTTTTTGCATTTTCTTTCATAAATAGTATGATAGTGTATGAATCATTTAAAAGTTACATTTTTAATCTCAGCAACATTTTGACTAAAACTATGTTTATGTAGTTCTGTGTAATGTGTGTAGATATTTTCATCTCCATACACATTCATGCCTATATAGCTATAGATTATTCATACTTTAGTCCTTTTTTCACTGCTATGTAGTATTCCATCATAGGATGAATTGCATTTTCTTATGATAAGTACTTGTCATTTTTTTTCCCCATGACAAGCAGGGGTGCAGGTATTTCCGTGAACACGGCTTATACATGTGTTTTGTTAGGACAGACCTAGAGTAGAACTGTTTGGTTATAGGAGGTGCACATTTTGCATTTTAATAGCTACTAGTAAATTGGTTTCTGGAGTGATGATACCAATTTATATTCCCACAGGGAGACTTTTCATTCATTGCTGTTTTCCTTTGGGGTGGAAGCAAGGAACCCACTTTAGCTGTGTATCATCTTGTTACCACAGATGCTAGTGTGGACCTTTATTTCCCTCTGGGTTAGTACAGACATTGTTTTAAGTCTTTGCTGGGGCACTTACACACGAGAATAGCAATTTATATCAATAACCAGGTTTGGCAACATCTGCCAAGGTTGTCATACTCCGTGATTAAATGGCCATATGTGCCAGGGAACACGGGGACAATGGGGTTGTAATCAGGGTTTGCTGTCTTTCCACCCGCCACCCCCGCCATCTTTAACTTCCCCTAACCTTGCTTTTGTGAGCAGATTTGTGAATCAGATGATTCCCTGGAGAATGCCTATTTCTGCTAAGATAATATGACTTTATTTTGTGTATCTCTGTAATTAAAAAAAGTTCTGGTTAAGCAAAAGTCTGGAAACCTTTTGCTACTTTACCCAATACCATTGAAAACCTTGACCTGAGATGATATATTCATATATTAGACTTTAACTTAAATAAGAGGATATAGTATATTCTGTACTGCACCATCACTGTAAAAGGAAGGTCTAATGCTATCTTAGCATACTTTTTATGTCACTGCCCTTGCAAAAGGCAGGCAGAGAAAAAAACACACAAACTTTCTTAACTCCATAAGGAAGAAGTTAAACACTATATTAATGCAATAGTTAAAACAGTCTTAATGCATAGAAGGAAAAAAAACCCCTCTTCTCATTTAGTTACTGGTGTGACAGAGATGGATGATGGTTATGCAAGGGACTTGGCATGTTCCAAAAAAACCTGGAAATATTGCCTCAAGATATGGAGCTATAATAAATGTGCAAATAAATATTTGAAAGATTTATTAGCATTTTAAAATTTGCTTACCGATATATAAAATCCTAATCACTTGTGCACAAGGCCTTTAACTAAAATAAAGTATCCAAGAAGATGACACAGGAATCCAATGAATATTTCACTGTTCATCGAATGTAGTCTGTATATATATACATAAAATTTTCTTCTGTGTTTAGTTTCCTCCTACTCAACTAATAAGTGCTTAAAGAAGCAGGGTCGTCTTGGTGTATATAGCTTGCAGTTCTGACTGTAAACAAAAAGGAAAAAAAAACCCCTAATTTTCCTACATCCAAAAGATTGGTCTCTAACAAAAGCAGCATTTAGACTGGTGTAACTCATTCCCATTTAATTTAAAAAAATCACAGATTTATGTGGCTTTTTTGGAAATTTACTTTGATGCCATTGTTATTCAAGGTAAATATATTTTCACAGGTAATCTCTAAAGTTCAGCAGGATGCCATAGATATTTCCTCCTCAAAGCAGGGTCATAATTTAGAGGATTTTCATTTAGCAGATAATGTGTAAGAAGATTTGAGATCACCAAGTTATAACTAGTAGGAAAAGTATAACCCTTTCTCTGAGGAAATGCTGAGGAAAGTCTGTTTGGGGGGAGGGGAAGGGAGTGATGGGGTTTTCCATCTTTTACTAGTATTTATATGTGGAGTAGCATATTGGAAGTCATAAATACTGTCCCGTGGACATTTTGAATAATGCAGGAGTAGTGTAAGTAATTGGAAGTGCTTATATCCTGCCTTTAGACATTTCACTGCTCGTGAGTTAAAATTGGTTGTCAAGTGTGGACTCGGAGGACCATGCAAGGTGCCCTATTCTGTCATGTGGTACATATTTAATGCTTGAAAGAACAAGGGAAGGGACACGTGCAGGAGAGGGAGAGGGAGGGCAAGCGGCGAGATACTGCCGCCTGCTCGGTGCTTTCCAAGTGCTTCGGGGAGCGAGGAGGCGGGACCTACGCAGCCTCAGCATCCACCGCCTTCCTTGGGCTGCAAGACTTTGCAAAAACATTGGGCTTCCAATTTGGCGAGTGTTTTGGCGCGGAGGCCGAGGCCACCCGGAAAGCTGGGTTCAGGCGCGGCAGCGTCCCCGGCTCCGTGGTGGCCTCCCTTTGTGTGCGTCTCCACGTTGAATGCCTCCTGGCTCGGGCTGCTCGCTCTCTCTCCCGGCGCGTTCTGCACCTGCTGGCGGTGGTGTCAGGCTGCCAGGCAGCCAGGGTGAGCTCAGGCACAGCGCGCACGACAGATGACTGGAGTCATTTACATTGCTAGCACGTGGCTGCCTTTTGCTGTTGCCTCGGACTTCTCCCGTGTTCTCCCGGGGAGGAAACAGGAGGCACTTTGCAGCCGACAATGAAATCTTGGCAGCTAATTGCAGTCGTGGGAGATGCCCTTCAGGTAAGGCGAGAGAAGAGGGCTCTAAACACTGTCAGGGAAGGAGAGGCAGAGAGGGAGATCGAGGGATGGAGAGAAGGCAGCTTCTGCAGAGGCTTCCTGAAGCCCACTGACTCGCGGGAGGAGGTGGGAGAGGGACGGGGACCGGGGGCGGGCGACAGGAGGGAGGAGTGTGCAAATTGACATTTTTGGCTGCCTGTGGCAGAGGAGCCGCCGTCAGCCGCTGTCCAACGTTCACGCAGAGAGGGTGGCGGCGTGTGCGCCTCCGGGGCTGCTGATTAGAATAGGGACTTGGCGGCGGCAGGAATCTGGGTAAACCAAAGCGGCGATGGGAGGCTGCGGATGCGTTTGCAGCGCGTGAGTGAGATACGGTACGTGAGGCCAGCCCGGGGACCTCTGAGGCTGGATCAGGGCTCGCCCCAGGAGCACCGAGGGGCGCAGGACATCTGGAGAGGGCGAGGGGCGTTTGTGGCTACGGGGGAGTCAGGAGAGATGAATCGATTTTCCTTACTGACTGGAAGTTAGTGGGGAACTTCATTGCCAGTTCTCATTGGCTCCGTTTAACTTTATTTCCAGAGATGAATAAGCGTTTATAAGAAACCCCGTAAAAGTCCCAATAGGCTAGCAGGGGTTTTGCAAGAGCTGAGCGGTTCTTTAAATGGGAGGTTTATGAAATGACTGGCCAGATGGGCCGTGCCTTCGGAAAGTTGGCACGCTCACGTTCCGTTGGGGCATGTGTGTGCGTGTGTGGGAATATGTGTTGCATGTTTGTGTAAACATGTCTACCGTGCTGGTTGTGCTGGTGGGCCCTTACCTTCTCTGCTTTTCCTGACTCCCAAGGAACAGAGATTACATTGACAGTACTGGAAATGCTTTGACTTAAGAAATAGGCTCTGGATCATTTCATTAAATTAAACAAGAGTTGCCCTTCTTGAGAGATCAAGTGGGAGAAATGTGCTCTGACTTCCAAAGTGATGGAATTAACCGCCAGGCATTTAAAAAATATGCAGAGTATTGAATACGACATTTATCGGCCTAGAAGGATCACCTAGAAGACTCAATCTCAGCCTATCCCCGGAGCCATTATTTTCAGTTTACAATGATATCTGTGGTTTTACTTATTTCTGTAGACAAAAGAGCTGTGCCTCCCCTACTTAAGAGGGGCCCGGGGGAATTCTGAATCCAAAAAGTTTTGTTGGCAAAATCATCTTAGAATGTCCATTAAATTCCTTGCTGAAAGAGTCGCTTTTTGAGTATCTTTAGATATCTCATAATTTACTCCTTTTTCATTTGGTTTTAATTTTGGTCACACAGAAACTAATGCAATCTATAATGGAGGCAGTAAAAAGTGATTGTGTAATCCTCTGTATTTGGGTAGCTGGGTAGTAAATTGGTTGGAGACTATAAAATCTTTCTCAACTGTTATTCCTATTTTTGATCAAAAATGTATCTTCGGAAATCCAAAGGCCGTGAGTATAAATGTGTTTGTGAAATGGACTAACTTGCCTTTGTGGTTCGCTGTGATTAAGTTTTAAGAGGGTTGTTCTTCAAGTAAGTAAACTACAGTCAATCAGCGACAGCTGTTTACCACTGGCATTCATAGGGAATGCGGGCAGCATTCATGATTTTCATACAGAAAGCAGGATTTTTCAACTCTTATCTGCCCACTCACACTCTCCACACATGCCAGCACTTCCTCTGTATTAGAATACTCATGGATTATGAAGAGAAAATTGCTTCTCTGAAGAGTTGGAGGAAGTATTACCTATGGGGGAATTTTCTTTGCTCCCTTACTTACCTTCTTCCTTCTCTCTTTCTGTCTCTCCCCCCTCCCTCCCTCCTCCTCTCTCTCTTTTTTCCTTACTTTCCCCCCCTTCTACCCCCTTTCTGTCTATACCCACCTGCATTTCTTTCCATCTGTTTTTATTTTTGTAACCTAGCAGAGAAAGCTTCCCAGATATTTTACTACCGCGTTTTTATTATAACAAATGTTTTGCACCCTGAAGGATAATTAGAACTTGATTTTTTTTCTATTTTCCCTTTCTTTCTTTTTCTTTCTTTCTTTCTTTCTTTCTTTCTTTCTTTCTTTCTTTCTTTCTTTTCTTTCTTTAGTATTCTCTGCTCATATACAAGAACCAATTAATATCAGGCAATCTGTACGCTGATCTTATAAATAAAGGCAAATATTCAAACTTTTCTTGTCATTTCATTTTAACCAAGCAAATCAACTCTGGAGAATGTCTTTACTATACGAAAAGAACTAAATCTTTTCTCTGTTATCACCAAGTGATGGATTTTTACAACATTACACTTTGCCTGCTCTAACTTTATTGGGCTGAGCATATTTTTATGTTCGTCCATTTTAACCTTGTCCCTCAAACTTCTTTTTTCCTCTATTTCCTGGCTTAATTTTAGAATCTGGATTCATTTTGATTCATATTTACTTGGACTTTGGAGAAACAACCGTCAGCCTTGACTTATGGACCAGCTTATTTAAGTATCACGTAGTGGTTTTTTTTCCAATTTTTTTCTCTCTTTATAAGTATGACAGAAAAGTTAAAGTGGGTTTCATGTAAAGTGCTTTTTGCAGCAATTGCCTTCTTCCAAACTTTAGTTGTAAGATTTTGAGAATAAAGGGTCATGTTTTGAGATTATTATATGAGAATTAGAGTATACATCCTTTATCATATTCTGTTTGATTACAGAGAAACTGGTTGGATAGGTCAATCTTGAGCTAAATAACTAGTACAATGTCCAGTGAAAGATCATTTTGATCTTGCTTTATGCTAAATTTATAATTTTCTATTAAGTTTTGAGCAGAATTTGCAGTACAAGAGCAATGGAACATAATCCAAAAGAGGAAGAATTTTTAGGAAATAATAATAAATCTTTACTACTATTAATTAAACTTCCATTTCTGTTTAGTTGTAGCTATTTCTTTTTTTTTAATTCATATGTGTTACTCTCAAAGTCATCCCGGAGTGGATTGGAACAAGTTCTTTGAAAGTAATTCTAGTGGAATTAAAACGAAAGTCCTTTTATGAGATTTGAATCCCCATCTCTTATTGATTTTTCAACAAACATAAAAATAAATAAGGAGGGAGAAAAGCATGGACCTTTAAAGTTTTTTGCACTTTCAGCTTTATTTTGTTATACATCTGAAAACTACAGAATGTTGTTATACATTAGGTCTTTGTACCTATTTAAGGGTGGATATCTTTGTCCTTCTATTTGTTTTCCTTCATTTTCATGCAGAGTTGAGTGCTTGCATATATTATGAGCTATAGTAAACAAGAGCAAATAAAGGCATGCAGAATTTTTTTAACTATGCATTTTAAGTTATTTGTATTACATCACATATAACAAAATAGTAGTTCTATCTGTTGTTCATGCTGTTCTCTCCCTTTGCTTGCAGGGTACTGGAAGAATTAAATAATTCTTTAAAAGTCAGCTAGTAACACAAAATGTTCAACTTGGAAACCTTTATATTTAATTATCCAATAGCTGCGGTGTCCTAGTCTTCAGAAGTGTTTTTTTTTATTAACAGATATAAAGTTTTATGTGAAAAGTTGTGCAGTGTGTGTGTGTGTGTGTGTGTGTGTGTGAGCACACTCACCCCAAAAGGCTGAAACAAGTTGTGTCAGCTATAGCAACTTTTGATTCGGCAAAACTAGGTTATGAATTCAAGCATTTAAAAATGACAAAAAGCCCAATTTCACTGCCTAGATTAATACACTTCCAATTTTTCCTGCTCCGTAAAAATTTCAAAGTGTTCTTTCTGCTTAGGTGTTTGCATAACCTATAAGGTATCGGAAGGCCCCCATTTCACATTTACTTATGATGTCTGAATACTTTGATGTAGCAAATGTAAATAGGATCAATTGAACGTTCTTAACACAATTTTGTATTTGCAAGTTCTTGTGAAATTATTTCAGTTGGGTTTAAAGGAAAAGCAAGAAGTGCAGTTGTTAGTTCTCTAGCATTAATCGGTGGTGAGTAATCTTTCAGCCCCTTCCAAAGTCATGAAGGCCAGGAAAGGCTTTTTGAGAAATGATATAAATACAGCAGAAATACTGTGTCCATGTTCCCAGGGTGGCAGTGATTTCTTTTTTTTAAATTATGCAATGGTGGGCATATTTATTGCTTTTTCTCTACTTGTACAGAAGTCAAGTCTGAATTCTGTATTCATGATTCTCTAATTAGCCAAAACTAAGTTCTTTAAAATGGCCCTTTTTTACTTACAGAGTAATTAGTAGTCACAATGAGCCACATTGAATTCACAGCAGTTTTTGGTTAGCTGGTTAAATTTTCTCCACTGGCTTGATAAACTTTGATCACACAGAGAACGTATACGCACAAAAATAGACCATCAGGAAGCCCCAGTACTTTTTACTTTGCAGTGTCCATCCAGCACAGAAAACCAGCAGTGTTTCAAGGTGGTGTCAAGGTGGTCCGTATCCCTGGCCTTTGCTTTGGAAAGAGGACCACTTAAGGGCGATCTGTTAGGAAGGCCTCTGCCAGCCTTTCCTTTTCTCTTCGGAATATTTCTGCATCTGCATTTGCTACCTGGGGACAGATTTCTTTGTTGTTTAATTGAAATCTCTACTTGTAAGGAAATCAGTCGCTTGTTTGCTAATGAGATGAACTTACCAGTTGTGTCTATTATAGCCATTTGAATGTTTAAATAGAGGCCTTCCATTTCTATTATAATGACGAGGATGATGAGGATGATGATGGGGTAATGCATCAGCAGTAATAGAAACAACCATACAGCGCTGATTTTTCCCTGGGCACTCACTGCCTCTGTGTGTTGCGCATTGGATTGGGAGCCTCAGCAGATTTTCTCTGGTTCTTAACTCTGAGAGGTAGGTATTGCTATGCCTAATTTAGAGATGGAGAAGAAATCTTCAAGACTTTTTATAATTAGAATAAGTGATTTGACTCCATATTTTTCTGACTTCAATACCAAGATGCCATTGACATTTATTACTCTGAACTTAGAAAGCTACACAAAATGGGTACTCAACCGAGGCCCTAGGCAAGTGGTTCTTAACCAACCCTAACCCACAACAGGGACATTTGGTAACATACTGGAGACGTTTTGGGTTGTTGCATTTGGACAGGGGGTGCTACTGGCATCTACCCGGTAGAGACCAGGGAATCTTGCTGAACATCCTGGGATACACAGGACAAAACAACAAAAATTGTCCAGCCCATAATGCCAGCAGTGCCAAGATTGAGAAACCCCGTCCTAGGCGATATCAGTGATGTTGTGTCTAATATATACATGGTCTGATTTTTCAAGAGACTGGATAAGGTACATGAATTTCAGTTATTAAACTTTTGAAATCCCTAGTTGGATACTGTGAACAGGATCATAATACGAAATCAGAAAGTCCATATTTTCTTACAATTTGACTTTAAAATTTTACAGCTGTCTACTTTGAGCATCTTTCTTTATAAATATGACATGGGTCATTGTGATTAAAGTACCTACTTTTCCCTCATTTACTCAATGTTACCTCTCATAAGTGCTGAAAAATGAAATTTCTTTCTGTGGTACTGATGTCTGTCAATAGAAACGCAGCTTCACACAATGAGTCACGCAACAGTAGTTGCAAGAACCTTCCTTCTTCCTTCTCAGCATTCAAACACCATTATTTTCTCCTTATCTTTAAAGGTTTGGCACAGAGGCTTGTTTGCTTATTCATTTAATAAATGCTGAAATAGTGTTTCATATGTGCCAAGCACTGTTGTTAATATTTTAAAATACTAATTAATTTAATCCTTACGATAAGCCTAAGGGCTTGATACTGTTCTTATCTACTTTTTACGGAGGCAAGAACCCAGGCCCAGAGAAGTTGAATAATTTGCCCAAGGTCACACAGCTTATAAGTGGCAGAGCTGGGATTTCAATTCCATTGTCTGTTCCTGTCCATCTTGCAAGGCTCTTGAACAATTCAGATTTCTCTCTGTGCAGAAGCATACTTGCTGAGGCAGCATCTTCACTTGAGTTTTGGAAGAAGACATTTTTACTTTCATTTGGGGGTGGTTAATCGTAATCATTTTAAAGTGAGAGTGAACGCTAATGCCTGCAACTTTATTTTGCTGTTTAACTTCTTGTAAATGTATATACACTGCACCAGAATCAGGAAGACTCACGAATTCTCTTTATGTGACCACCTCCAACAACAAAAATCACCAAAGGAAAACAATCATATTCAGAAGAGTGTAATTTTCAGGATGGATTATCTTTGTTTTATTCTCTATTTATTTATTCTCTATTTAATAGTGGTATTAGAAAAATACAAATTAGTGAACTGTGTCTCCTAAGGGGCCTTAAAAAACTTAACTCTTTGGTTTCCTGGCACTTAAAAAATTTTCTAGGGAGCACAATGTGGCTATACCAAGTGGGATATGGTGGATGTGGGCACATCAATTCCCAGTTTGATCTTGCTAAAGCCAATCTATTTATCCTCCCACATTTAGACCATGGGAATGACCATGTCAATCTCATTCTTTGTTGAATATCCAGCATGTAGTAAAACCAATGAAGAGAAAAACAATTTGAGTAGGTTTTTAAGTAGAAGTGCCAACTTGATATACTTTATTTTGTGGTAGGAGAAGAAGAGATCTTGCAAGTCTGCAATTAAGCTTGGATACCATGGGTTGTTCAGAAAACCAAGATGGGTGTTGAGGATCTCGATAGATTTCAGACGAATGAATGAATGAATAAATGGATGGAGGAAGTAAAAAAAGTTCTTCTCAGGGGTATGCATGGGTTTGTACTTTAATCTTAAAAAAGAAAAAGAAAAAAATAGAAAATGTCTTACATTTTGAATACAAAATATTGGAGGAAGAGGAGGTAGTAGCAGCAGGAACCCTGTCAGGTGCCTCCTCAGACTTTTGTCCCAAACTTTACATGACTTAAGTGTTGATACATAGCTCACAATGCATTGCCCCACAAAAACTAAAAGATGCTGAACCTCAAGCATAGATTGCATTCTACTCGAGGGGAGCCACAGACTGCTTCTTATGAGAGAAGAAGCATCACTGCCCTTGAATAGCTGTGGCGTGGCCTTCCCCATTGCCAAAGCCATGAAGAGACGCTCTGGAGTCCCCCTCCCCCAACCCAGGGACATTCTGGGAACTGAACTGGAAGCGGAAACCATTGTGGTTGTTCTTGAATATTTCAGGCCCAGTGAACTCACGTGTACAAAGAGAAAGCAAAGAGTGAATCCCATTTCAGAACTGTCAAAAGAACAATGTTGGATCCATTATTGTCATATTTCCTTTTTTAATTCAGTTCATTGAATTGGCTTTTGTGGGATACCTATTCCATCTAAGTGTTGGTTCCAGAAATGCTTAAAGATTGAACCAGAATTTACTGTTCAATGATAAATAAGTGGGAATAAACTCACATAGCTAAGGGTACCCAATAAAGTTCTGCAAGTGTTGCCCATTAGTCTATAGTGCTAAATTACGTATATTTCACTTAGTTGAATTTTAAAAAAAGGAATTGGATTTAAAGTGGCCATTTTAATTCCATATTCATTGGTTTGGGTTATAACATATTGCCACATTTAATGAGAGAATCTACTTTTTAAAATAAAGACAACCAGTAATAAACTTTGTGTGCCAATGAGAAGAATATATCCAACAAAGGCAAAATGAATCTTGGCCAAGTCTCTATTACCAAATTTCCCCAGAGAACTAAAAATATAAATGTTGCATCAGTGTTATAAGGGATTCAGGCTTTAACTTTTGCTGCTAATAGAAAAAGAAGCCATGCTTTGTTGTAATGCACTAGTTAACTGCTCAATATATAGAATTATCTGTTATTATTGTCGTAATTACAGATACTGTCTATTGAGTGTTTGCAATGAGCCATCCACCATGTTAACTTCTGAATATACATTACTGAATTGAGTACTCCAGCCGCTTTATGAGGTAGAGAGATCTTAGGCCCATTTTTCCTGAGGGGAGACTGAATCTTGAGGTGATTTTTCTAGGGTTACCAGTGACTGTAAGTAGGAGGATTGACAATCAAATTTGAAACTTTGTGACCTCAGAGCCCGTTTTCTCCCCTTTTTGACTCAAATCTGTAGGAATCTTTATTTTAATATTGGTGAAAATGAATCTGGGATAGATCATGTGTGGTTAGCCCTGGATGGTCCTTGTGATCCTCTCATTAGGACTAATGTTCCTTTATTCTTGTCAGAATATTTGGGTAGATGGGTGGCTGGATGGATACATAGATTGACTAATGACACAGAAGAGAAATTGTCAAAAAGCATGAATATAGTTTTCAGGAAAATAAATGTAAATGCCAGCAAAGATGTGAATATATATTCATATATATGTACGTGAAAGTTTCATCTGTATATATAAATGGTTCATAGATTATCTTGGAAAATAATATGTTTAATGAAGTAGGCATTCTATACTATGTTGGAGAGAGTGTGGAATGGTTTGTTCTTTTGTGGAAAACAATTTGGAAATTTTTGTATTTTAAAAAAAAATATGCTTTTACCCAGTGTTTCCACCTCTAGAATTTATGTAATTGCTCAAATTTGCAAAGATGCATGTTCGTTCACTGCAGCATAGTGTACAGTGGGAAGAAAAAGTGGAACAAATTAAATGCCTAACAATAGGGGATTGGATGCCCTGAACACAGTGGATCTACATCATCCTGAAGGCAGTTGCTGAGGTGTTGGAAGTGAACAAGAACCTGAACTTTAGAAATGTGTTAGGACAAGTTTGTTAGGAAATTAGCACACATGTGCAAACACGTTGTATACATGGTGAAATGCGAAAGATAACTAAGGGGCTGTGGAAGGTGGCCACGTCTCTGGTTACTGTGACTGGGAAGGGAACAGGGGGACACAGAGAAATTGCTTCTAGGATTATATAAGACAGATAAATCTTAGGGGGTCTACTGTTCAACACGGTGCCTGGAGTTAGCCATGTGGCATTGTGCACCAGAAAATGTGTAAGAGGGTAGAACTCACGTTTAGTGTTCTACACAGACACACATATACACACACACTGCACACAAGGAAACTTTTAGAGATGATGGATATGTTTATTACCTTGATTGTGGCAATGGTATCAGGGGTGAATGCATATATCCAAATGTATCCAATTGTATGAAATAAACCTATGTAGGTTTTTGTATATTAGTTATACCTCAGTGAAACCGTTAAAAAAATTTAACCTTTATTCCTTTTTTTCTTTTAACAAACATGTACTATTTTGAGAACAAAAAAAAATTTAGTTTATAAAAAAAAAAGAGCTTCCATTTTTGGAATACCTACGGTCAGCCCCTCATCCCCAAGCGGGTACAGATCAACTTAGATATCAACATTGATATTGTATGTTAGACATGGGCAACCCAAATTGTTTTGAAAATGTGCTTAAGAGAGACGTATAAAAGGAGGTAGAGAAACCTAAAAAAGGCTTGATTTAAAACCATGTCCTGTCTAAGGGTTGGGGTTGGTATGCGTTCTGAAATGGTGTGGTTTCTGTTGGCAATTTCTGAAAATGATAACGCCAAGTGTTAACTGTAGTGGTTTGGCCACAAAGGAAGCGAAATTCCCTCGATGCTGCACACACTTGTCATTCATCGGAGGTACTGCAAAATCATGATCCTTATCCTTCCAGCTGCGCGTGTCTGTCAGGGACTGTGGGCTGCTAAAAGTTGTATACTATTATTTTTTTATTCATCTCTGGGTCATTTCATCTTCCTGTGGAAGCCACATGAATGGCCGTGTATGAAAATTGTATTTTGTGTCGAATTTCCCACTGTGAAAGATGTTTACTATATATTTATGAAAACACTGCAATAACAAAACCCTTTATATAGCCTTTCAATTTGCTGTAAGGGCAGATAAAATATTTTTATCTCGAACTGAACTTCATACCTTGGGAGATTCAGCAAGCCCGACTTGGAATAATAAAACACTTCAGAGAAAGTCAGGCGCTGTTCAGATTGCTTTAGAAACCTGTGTACTTCACTCAGCAGACACTCAATTCCTTTAAACACACCAACTGAATATATAAAACCTAGAACTAATGGGTATAATTTATGCATCATTAGACAAAATAATATTTTTTAAATTTATTAGATAGTTTTGTAATGTGTCTACAGAGATTCGGGGTGATTCTTAAGGAGCAGTGTTTCCTTATAATGTGGGAAAATAAGAAAAGAAAGTTGGTTGTCACCTAAATGTATTCACATTGCTCATTATTCACCTTCACTTAGGCTTTGGCAGGGTTTTTAATGGACATTTTTGTTAAGATATTTGTAGATTCACATGCAGTTGTAAGAAATAAAACAGAGAGATCTCTTGTACACTTTACCTAGTTTCCCCCAAGAGTAATATTTTGCAAAACTGTAGTATCCCATTACATCCAGGATATTGACATTGCTACCATCCACTGATCTTACTCAGATCCCCCCAGATTTATTTGCACTCATTTGTCTGTGTATGTAGTTCCACACAACTTTATCACATGTGTAGGTTGATGAATCTACTATCACAAATCTGATAGCTGCTGCTTCGATTACACGGACCCTTAACCCCCATCCCTAAACCCTGTTAACCCCTGATCTATCCTCAGTTTCTAAAATTCTATCATTTTGAAATGTTGGCAAGGTGGAATCATGTAATATTTAGCCTCTTGGGATTGGTTTATTTGTTCATCATAATTTCTTAGAGTTCTGTCTGAGTTACTGCATATATCAATCTTTTTCTTCTTCTTCTTCTTTTTTTTTTTAAGTCACTCAGTACTATTCCCCGGTATGTATGTGCCACAGTTCTTTAATCATTCACCTGTTGAAGGACATCTGGGCTGTGTTTGGCTATTACAAAGTTGGTATGAACATTTCTGTACAGGTTTTTGTGAGCATGAGTTTCACATCTCTGGGATAAATGCCCAGGAGCGGGCTTTGGCGATTTTTGATTCATGCACATTGCGGAAAACATTAATATGTTGCGCCTGTAGGAAGTCAATGCCAGTTGCACACAAACCAATAAAAGGAAAAATATAAAATCTTACCCACATCTTAATGTTTATTTCTACATAAACATAGCACTAAATATAGAGAATAGCCAGCATTTATGTAGCATCCACCATATGCCAGTCGGTATTCTAAGCCTGGTGTGTATGCTAACTCATTTGTCCTCACAACAGCCTCATGATGTACAAGCTCTTATTATCCCCACTTACAGATGAAGAATCAGGCAGAGAGTGCTTGAGTAACTTGCCAAGAAGATACAACCGGTGAATTTAGGCAATCTGGCTTGAGAAACACTCATTTTAACCACTACTCCATGATTTGAAACTCATTCACAGATCTGTTGGTCATGCCTCTGGGTCAGGCAAGATGGCAGCTGTCCTTTGGTTGGGTAAACATCTATCAGTATGACTCTGAAAAGAAATAATACCTGGAACTGGGTCTATAGAACAATCAGCTAGCTAACTTCACTATCCCTTAACTCACTGCTCTGCCTTTAAGCTTACTTTATTTGACCATCTCAGACAGATGGAGGCTTCTTCTGGCTTTTAGATCTCCAAGAGGTAGATTTCACAACCCTCTCTTGGTTACACACTGCAATATTTCACAGCTCTCTGTAGCAGTATGTTCTGCTTTTCGGCATTGCCCAAATCTGTCGTATGGCACATGGAGCCTGTCATCCTTTGTCGACTTTCAGTGAGGATGGGGAATTGACGGTGACCATGTCTACTCAACAACATAACTTAAAGGTACCTATTTCTAACAGAGTCTTGCATGGCTGCTTAACATTAATCATGGAGCTTTTCATTCCTCCAAAGGCATTTCATATTTCCACCAGGCTTATAAAGTATTTAATATTTTCATATGCTCCAGTGTAAAGCCATCTGCTGCGGTGACAGGACAAAATGTTGACGACAAGAACAAGCGTATGTTTATGGAAAGATTCCATGAAATGTTAACAAGAAAGATATGTGCTACTCTAGGGTGTCTTGTAGAAAATGGCCAGGGGAATTTGGAAGGCACGGCCTCCAGCACTGGCATGTATAAATTGGTATTTATAAATTACACATGTTCTTTTATTTCTGTCTTATAAATTTGGACTAGACCGGCAATATAAGTGGTGGCAGAGGCCTGTTTGAAAGAAAATACTGATATTATTTAATTTTTGGAACTTTATTTCATCTGTTGTTCTTCATGTGCTTCATTTGACTTTTTGCTATTTATTTGAACAAGTGGATTGGGAGCCTGCTGTGTGCTAGGCATGCGTGTTGCTGGAATAGCTAGATTGTGTTTCGAAACAGCTAGAACCGTTCTTCAGTGCCTAACGTTAATAGCCTTATTGTGGTCTTGCTAATATAGGAACAGTCAGATAGGAATCAATTTGGCTGCCCACTTGGAACATATCAGTCGAGGCACGGTTATCTAAAACTGTTGCTACACCACATTGCCCCTTGCTGAACTGAGCTCAGAAAATCAAAGCAAATGCCTCCAAGCTAAGGCCCTGATGCTCTTGGGGAAAAACATCACAGCTAAAATGCCCTGAGTATCTGACAAGCACTTGGGGAAGACACTCTACATTAACTGACTTATTTAAGCCTCCCAAGCATCTTGTGTGGCAGGGGCGGTCCTATCTTCATTGTACATATAAGGTAGCAGTTTTAGAGATGGTAAAGCAATTTACCCAAGATCGCATAGCTCATACTCAAGTT
Organism: Nasua narica; assembly: GCA_028533885.1. Classification (NCBI taxonomy): domain Eukaryota; kingdom Metazoa; phylum Chordata; class Mammalia; order Carnivora; family Procyonidae; genus Nasua; species Nasua narica. The sequence continues at coordinate 4,820,408 of CM052805.1, forward strand.
CTGAGTAGAACTTGGATCTGGCCATAGGGAGACTGAGTCCATAAACAGCTGCCTAACTACTGTGTTAGACAGAAGATTATTCAGTGCTGTCTGATGAGGTCTTCTTAAGGAGATGTTAGCTGAAATAGGCGGGTCAAAATTGAGCAGACTTTTGAAATGTGACATGGAGCTTGGTGTCCTCCACAGACTCGCAAAGCCCTAAAGTTCTCAGTTCCTTTTTCACTTTCTGCAGAAAGTTGTCAGTGATACTGAAAGTCAGGGGGAGGCTAGTGGAAAAAGTTGGCATGAAGACAAATGAGCAGCTCTTTCAAGTGCTACAGAAGGACAAGATCATGTTGAGGTCACCCCCAGAAGTCTTCTTTATACCAAATTTTGAACTACGTCCTACCAAGAAGCATGATAAGGTGCCTTAAATCAAACACTTAGTTCCAATCACAATAAATGGATCAACGGCCTATGTATGAACCTAAGTCTTGATTGTACCTGTGTGAAAAGATGACAGTTTCTGGCTAGCTACTTTGGGGTTGATAAAATTAATGAAATAGCAGAATTTAAGGAGATTTATAAGCAGAAACATATATGTTCAAGAAGAGCAAAATGTCATCAGATGAAGTTAATAAAGTTAAAGTTCATAAAGTTAATAAAGAAAAACTAATCAAAATCTGAGAGAAAAGAAAGACAAGGTTGCTTATAAGGAACATTATTTATGTTCCTCATAAACCTCCTCAGAAAGATGTCAAGATTTCTTCTATAATCAGGCATTTTAGACCCATAGGTTTTGCCCGCAGGTGTTCATCTCAAGAATTAGATTGTAATGATAGGTTATAAACTTCATGAAAACAGAAAACAGATGGATAATATATAATTAATTCCTAACACAATGCCTGGCCCATATTAGAGTCTCAATAAGTGTTCTTTTTTTTTTTCCAATAAGTGTTTTCAAAGAATGTATGATCAGATTGGATTGTGTGAGAATATTTATTGTGTAGTAAATCCTGGTATACCCAAGTAATAATTATATCTATAATAATTAGGTAATGTTTTTAGAATCCTGTTAGGAAAGACTGTATTATTTCCACCTACTAGTTTTCTCTCTCCTGAAGCCAAGATATGTGGGTAATTATTTTCTAAATTATGACCAGAAAAATGTGCATAGTAAAAACAGTGGCACCATTTATTTTTGATCTTCCAACTAAAATATTGACACAACCTTATATAGGGTATACGGCTAACAGTAATGTTCTAGTGCCTTCTCCCCCAGCACACCCTATTGGCAAAAAGCGACTTACGGTTAATGCAACAGTGAAAATAAATTATTACCATTCTCAGATTGTGTGACAGGTTAGTAATTAACTTATGTCACTAGTTGGCCTCACACAACTGTGTTTATTCAGCTTCATGGAGCACTTCTCAGGGAAAAAGGAAAGATCAGCAAGGCATTCTTTGTTTACTGTAGATGCTAGATGCTGGTGGAATGCATCTTTTTCCTATTGACTAGGAAATAAGTTGGTTGTTAGGACATGATTTTCCATTCTTCAAAATGATATGGTGATGCAGGGAACTTGAAAGCTACCCTGGAATTAGAAAAGCATAAAGAAATTGCCCTTTATGCGCTAATCGAGCCATTGTGCCTGTTTTCTTTGGGGTGCTTTTTACTGTATGGGCTCAGCAAAGAGCCATGTGTAAAAAAAGGTACGAAAAATTTTAATTAAAAGGAAAAAATGTGTTTTTTTGCCATTGTAGGTTAAGTGCCTATCACACAGCCTAGGGACAATGGTATTAGATTTGTAATAAGTACAAGTAAAGCTTTTCATTTTGATTGGATTGGGTGTATTTTTCATCAGCATCTCCCATGTGAGCCATGATTCCAAGACAGAGTCTTGTAATCTTCTGCAGTGGGAATGATTCAGCTTAAAAATCAATAGGGCATGAGGTATTTCAAGTTCTCATTATTGTAATGTGTCAACATCACTTCAGTGACCCCAGAGTCCTATGTTGGCTGGTTTTTCCCCTGATTTATTGTGCAATCTCGCAGGGCAAACTATAATTTCACTTGGAATCAGAAAGTCTCCATTTATGGGTTGTGCCCCAGTCTCCAGTCATTAGGGCATTCGCAGGGAATCAATACCTCCTCTTGTTGCTAACAACTGAATGAAGTTGTCACCTGCTTAGATTACAAAGGAGATGGGTAAAAAGATGTGGTAAGGGTGAGTACATTGGACAAGCTCTGTTTTGAGAAGGGCTTTCTTTGATGTTCACCTTCTGCCGCTTGGAGGGGTTTCAGCCTTTCTCGGAATGTTGATTATAGGAAACCCCCACCACCTAATTAGCACAATGTTTCGTTTCTTTTTGTGTGTGTGTGAATTGTTTGTGGATGATGTAATTCCCCTTGGTTAAAACAAAGTGAGAGAGCCTTTCTTGAAAGTCTGAGTTCTGGCACATTTTCTAGAACCTGTTGAGTCATGCCAACTCTTCTTAAATACCCAGTCATCATGCTGACACTGTAAAGACAGGGTCTTCCATCCCTCTCCTAATTGGCAAAATACCTAGAAACTTAATGAAACTTCCAGTAAGAAGAAGACCATCTGCTTTCAACATGCCATCGATCAGTGTGTACACATTCTACTGTGTGGCTCTGTGGCACACATGGTCTCTCTCTCTCTCTCTTTCTCTCTCTCTTTCTGAGATTTTTCACTAAAGTCTCTTTCTGAGATTCTCCAATGAATGTGTATACGCTATTGTCAAGTCACCAATAGCACCGATAGTGAATTTAAATTTCATATCTAATACCTAGTGTTTAGCAATGGGTAAGAATGTCTGCACAGTCTCATCAGAAGTATAATTAAATATCTATCATGGGTACCAAGAGGCAGTTACAGTATAGGGATTGTAAGGTCAGGGAATATGGAAGCATAGGGAGGAAGCACTGAACACATGAATATAGGCATGTTGGAAGATTTCAAGATTGACATCACATTTGATAATATCTTGACCACGTGTGAAGATTTTATCATTCTCCTTCCTTTCAAAGATTATAAAATCAACTTTGGTATGCAGGCAACAGATTAATTACCATGTTTTAATGTTGCCTGTCTTTCAGTAAGATCATGCTCTTCTATCATCACACTTAGGGAATGGTTGTATTCATCCAGGGGGCTCTTATATGTCTTATTCAGTTTGGGGTTGCTGGAGCTGCTCCAACAATGTCCCTCTCTTTTCTTTCCACCCTTCCTCATAGACTCCCTTCCTCAGAGAGTTGCTTCAGTAGGGTGGGATGCTAAAGGGGCCAGTGGCAGCCCTTGATCTTACTCTCTGATCTTTAGCCTGACCCTAGATCTTCAGCTTGAATGTTTACAGACCATTTTGATGTGTCTTTTTGTAAATTGCCGGTTAAAAGTTCTTACAGATGAGAGCCCCATTTATCAAAGTTTCTGGTATTCTTCTAAGACATATATTCATTTCAAAGACATTAATTGGGTACTGTGCTGGCACCCAGAACCTCCTTTTTCATATTCTAAGCTGCTAAAAAAGAGCGATCCTTTCTAGAGACTCTTTGTTGATACTGGAGTACTTCTTCTTGATTTTCATAACACTTTTATGACTTACCTTCTGTTGTGAATTCACTCATTCATTGATTCACTAAACACTTCATAGTGCTCTTTATTGTGCTGAAGAGAAGGTGGTGAAAAGATAGACAAAACTCCTCCTCTTGAAAGTTTACTTTCTAGCAAGGTAGGTGAGTTTTTTACTTTCTTGGCCTGTTTGGGGGCTCATAGGGATGAAACCCTGGTTTCCTAGCTCCCTGGGAGTAGTTTGGGTTATTCCTTCTGGAACAGAATATTATCTAACTGGAGTTTAAAAATGACCTCAGTTGTCCTTCGTGCATTGGCCCCAGGCATTGGAAAGATATAGAAAGATCATGTGGCTCCAACAGATGTTTCTAACCATGTACAGCTCCATGTCTAGGGACTCATGTCAGTTGTAATAGTTGTGGCCCAGAGAAAGTTGACATCAGAATCCCTGTCCCCCTGTCATGCCTCCTTTATGGACTAATATCTCAACCCTGTTAAGTTCTGGAAGCCTAAGAAGAAGGTCCCCTAAACAGTGGTATAATTAGAAGTTCAGGTCTTGACTTTACCACTAAGGACCTTGACAAGTGCTCCGAAAGACCGCTTGTGTTAGTTTCCTTTTCAGGCATGGAGTAAGGATTCTTCTTGGTTTTTTGTTCTGTCCTTGCTTGTTCTAGATTAAATCCAAATACTAATTGGGCTTTTTGTTTTTTGATAACAGCCCCATGTTACAACTTCTCACAGAACAGATCTTCCTCTTCTTATGGTGGAACAATGTCCCTATAAACCTAGTAAGTTTGGGCACCTGGGCCACTTGGTTGGTTAAATTTCAGTCTCTTGATATAGGCTCAGGTCTCAATCTTGGTCATGAGTTAGAGCCCTGCACTGGGCTCCTTGCCGGGCATAGAGCCTACTTAAGAAACAACAACAACAAAAAACCTATCATAAGGTGAAAATACATTGTAGTTTAAAAATGTATTTAATACACTTAACATGCCAAACATCGTAGCTTAGCTTAGTTTACCTTAAATGTGCTCAGAACATTTATGCTAGGCCTACAGTTGGGCAAAATCATCTCACACAAAGCCTATTTTATAATAATGTGTTCAATATCTCATGTAATATATTAAATACTGTATTGAGAATGAAAAAGCAGAATGGCTGTCTAGGTGTAGAATGATTGTAACTGTGTTGGTTGTTTGCCCTCGTGATCTCATGGCTGACTGACAGCTGGGGCTCCTGCCACTGCCTGCATCTGTATCATAGAGTATCATAGGGCATATAGCTAGCCCAGGAAAAGATCTAAATTCAAAACTCAAAATACAGTTTCTACTGAATGCATATCATTTTCACACCATCTTAAAGTTGAAAAATTGTAAATGGAACCGACTCCAATCAGGGACTGTCCATAATACTATGAAGCTACTAAAAGGATGAGGGATGTTTAAATATGATACTATGGGGAGATGATAAATATCAACTCAGCTTAGATATTAATGTAGGGGTAGATGTAAATAAGTCAAAAAAGGAAGGTAATGTTTGTACTATGATCATATTTGTGTACGAGGACTTATACAATTGGGTGCCTGGATATTTTCCGGAAAGACAGACAAGGAAATAATAATAATAATAATAGCACGTGAGAGAAGGGGGTTGAAATCAGAGTAGGAGAAGACTAATGATTCATTGTATGCCATTTTGTACTCACTGACTTTTTTTTGCCATTTGCATGCAGTACTTTTCCAATAAAATAATTATTAAAAATATTAAGCACCCCCCAAATCTCTATAGTAATATATGAAGTCTTTCTTTATCTCTTTTCTATTTCTTTAGAATTAATTTGATAGAAGAGATTCCAGAAGCCCAGGCATTCATAACATTTACGACTTTGTAATGATTAGCTTTTGCTGTGTAACAAACAATTCCAATATTTTGTGGCTTGAAACAAAAATAATTTATTAGCTCATATTTCTCTGTGGCAGTAGTATGGACTGTGTTCACGTGGGCATTTTTTCTGCTGGTTTCATCTGGGCTTACTTATACCACTGGGGCTGTATTGTCTAGAATGTTTTTACTCACATGGCTGGTGATGGTCCCGGGATGCTTTGCTTTTTCTCTATGTGGACTCCTCAGCAGGCTAGCTCAGGCTTGGTCAGTAGGCTTTCTTGGGTTTCAAAGTTCCAAGTGCAGTGAAAGGGCAATACCTAACTTATGAGCATTTTCTAGCCTTTGCTTATATTAGAGTGCAAATGGGTAGTTGGCCAAAGCAAGTTACACAGCCAAGCTCAGAATCAAGGACTAGAGTGATAGATAGCAATAGAAGAAATATCAAACTCATCTTGAAAAGCTGTATGCAAACAGGGGTGGGATATGTTTATGCCCATTATTGGTAAATCACCCCAGCCCTCTTCAAGGCAAATCATACACTGAAGAGAGGGAAACCCTGTGAATAGAATCATCCTTAAGCTAGCTCTTCCTCCTAAAATTACACTTTACAGTGAAGTCCAAAACTAGTCTCTCCCTTCCTAAGAACTGTCTTCCATTTGCATATACCTAAGCATCCTCTTTATCTTTCAGAGTGTAAGCACCCTTGCTAATATATTTTTTCTTCCTTCAGTGAAATGTCAGCCCAGAAGTAATGTAATCCTATGCCCATAGTGACACAGAACATCCTTAAGATGAGGGCCCACATATTTTCAAGAAGTTCTGTATATGTGCTTTGTAGAGCCAACATCAATAGTGTTCTGATATCAGCATGTCTGATTTTAAGCATCCTCATAACCCTCCTGTTGGGAAACTGTTTGCTTTGGATCAAGTTCGCGGGTGCTTCCAGCTTCAATTTCACATTCCCCTGTCCTTAAACATCACCTAACTTATTTCAGAGATCATTTGGGAAGCTAATGTGTTTGTTTTTCTGGTTCTCCTGGCACCAGTTTATGCTTCCATTGGCTTATGTATGTACAGATTTTGGAAGTGGTGAGAGAGTGAGGAAGGCTATGTGTGGACCTTTTTAATGAGAAGCTAAATGTCATTCAGTTAAAAGTACAGAGGGCTCAGAGTAACTGGCAGGTAGATCTAAGCTTGAAATATGCCCATTTACTTTCCAAATACACTGAGTTTTACTTGACATCTTAAACTGGTAGATAGATGGACAACTTGTGAGCAGTCACAAGAATAAGCTTTCCCATTGCCATATTGGTTCTCTGAAAACTTCATGTATGTGGATTTAATTGCATTCTTGCAAACCTTATTCTACAAAAGCAAAATAAAGTGTGACAAAATGACACTTCTATAAAAAACAAAGTCCACTCAAATTGTTTTTCTCTTCACCAGACTTGGGATTCTGCCCTAGTTATGCAGTTTCTTGCTCGGTGGATGGATTTGAAGTATTTCTTTAAGCTGTTGATTGTCAATCACTTTTATATAGTTGTCACTTTCAGTATGTCACAGTGAATAGCAGAAATATAAAGCTTGTAGACACTCATTCTCACTCTGACATTCATAACTCAATTGAGCTTTGTTTATAAAAAATAATCTAAAAATACACAAATTAATGATTAGTAAAAATGGCTTTCTGGAAGGATATTTTATTTAATAAACAGGAAAATAATATTTGGAAACAGAGTTCCCCTATTATATCCAGGAGAAATGTGAATTGTAAAAATCCCAGATAACATTGGAGTAGAAAAGCATATTAGGTATTCCTTAATGCAATTTCTAGACATTCGTTTGCTCTATACCTGCTCACTGCCTACCACAGCTAGGCAGAGATCATGGTGTATTGGCAAAAGTTTGGAAAGAGGAGCAAGAGGAAGAGAGGTAAATAAATAAATAAGGCATTGGTTAAATCCTCAAGAATGCTGTCCATTTAAACTGATAGAACCGACTTTCATAAAACACTCAAAGGAAAAAATGAAGTACTCTTTGCTACAGACTAAAAACTCAACAGTAGTTTAGTAAAGGAAATGTCAAATACACAAGAGTAATACACAAGCATTTCCTGGAGACAGTGATACTGGTAAGTCACTCATTAATTTCACATAGATCAAGATCCTACTAAGTTTTGGGGCACAGTGTTGGTGCCAATGTTAAACAATGGACAGTAGGTGACAGGGAACCCGTTACCCAACACCACAGAGTTGAGTGGGGTTAGGAAAGGCCATTAGCTGGGGAAAAATCAAATAATCACAACAGGAAGCCTATAATTATCATGTGAGAGAAGTGTCTTCATAGCAATGTGAATATACTTAGCAGTACTGAACTGTATATCCCCAAATGGTTAAAATGGTTTTTATATATATATATATATTTGTATATACTTTTATGTATTGTTCGCCACCATAAAAAATTCAAAAAAGAAACCCATAAATTAATTCAGTTAATCCCTTACTTAAAATTCTCCAATGATCCCCCATTATGCTTTGAAGAAGAAAAAAAAATGACTGTGGTCCATAAGGTCCCATAACATCTGATCTTCTGCCTCCCTCAAAGATCTATTTCCTCATAATTTGTGTCTTTAGTACTCTGCTCTAGCCCTTCTCTTTCTCTCGTTTATCTTAAAATAGGCCAAGGTCATTATCAACCTTTGTATCTGCAATTCCTGAAAACTAAAACACTCTTCCCCATGATTCAAAAGAGGAATCTTTGCCATACTTTAGGCACATCAAGAAGACATTTGTAATGACAATAAGAAAAATAATAAGAAAGATGCTTCCTACTGTTGTTATCATTAATGTTATTAATTTTATATGCCTCAGGTCTCAGACCTGGTTTTTCATTATTGAATTTATGTAGTTTCCATTTTACAAGATTTTATTTTTGCGGTATTCAAGATTACTTCTCAAAATGGCTCCATCCTTTTGGATGAAATTTCAAAATCTACCACTGACCTTGAGAAATGACTGATTTTATTTCAAGGAAGTAAGAAAGAATTTACTTTCTTTTGTTACAAGTTTCCCAAGTGCTTTACACAGGTGGCATCTTCCAATAAAATCATATGATCTGGTAAAGGCTTTCTTCAGGGTTGGCCAATAGATGTGAAATTCAGGAGAAGCCAGATTGGAGGAGATGCTAAATAAACTATAATTCTGAAAATCAGGGAGACATATCATGAATACTGGGATACTTACTCAAAGGGAGATGGGAAGATAGGCACCCCTGACAATTAGCTGCCTACGATTCAGGGCATGCATATTCTCAGGCTTGAGACAGCTGCGTGGTTGTGGCTGTCCTCTGAAATCTCATAGTTACTGGAAGCTTCTTCCTGTAACTTGCTGTTTCCTGAGCTCTTTGGCAAGAGTCAGTAGAGAAAGAGAAGTGTGGAAATATATGTATTCTCTGTTTCTCATTATAACGATTTATTTTTATTAGCCCCTTTGTTTCCTGTGGCTGACATTGAACAACTGTAACAAAACCATTATTGGATTCTGCAAGTGTATCTGAAAGCTGGCTTTTCAGTAACCTCAAGTTGAAGTGTTTTTGAGATTTGAACTGCTTTTGTTCGTGGAAGGTCACATGCAATGCCATAGAAGCCAACTCCCAAGGTCTGCTCTTGTTCTTGACAACACGCAGAGTCCCTGACCTGGCTAAGCCCCCTTACTAAGAAACATGTGCTTTTGGTCACAGAGGGGACCAGGTGAGGGACAGCATGCACAAATGACAACACATTATTATCATTCATTTGTTCATGACTCCCTAAGAAATTGTAGTCGATTGGATTCTATGTGATGGAGAAGCCAGTGGGATAAAAGATTGTGTATTCCTCTGGAGACTCAGTCCCAAATGAATTTTAATGATCCAATCCCTCCCACAAACACAGTTGGATACTCTGTGGGGCAATAAAGTTTAAAGGTTGGAGAAACTCCAAATCTGGGCACAGAGAAATCTCTGCTTCATTGTCCCAGTCTATTATAAAAAGAAAAACAATTCATTGCCAGTACCTAGAAGGGCTGCTGAAGGTTTCTGTCATTTGTTAAGTAGTGCTGCACCCTTGAAACGCTTTGTGTGTGCAAAAAAAAAAAAAAAGGAAAAAAAATTCAAGGCATGCCCTCTTTAATGCTCACTGGTGGCTGACTGATAACAATTTCAGGTATAAAAGGTGGGGAGTGGATCTGAGCCTTGGCGTATGCTTCTTTTCTCTCTCACTGTAATGTCAAGTGCTGTAACAAGCTGCAAAATGATGAAGATTGAGGGATGTATTTTTAAAAGCACCATCTAGGTTAAAGACAGCTGGGATCATTGAGGCATGGTGATCAGAATGACTTTTCCACCCAAGAGCAGACAGTGGAGAAGTCTCAGCACTCCTGCTGGTGTTACAATGGACTAGTGAAAGAGCCATTTCCGTTGGTGGAAAGATGAAGGAAGGAGGGAAGAGGGTGATGTTGGGAGCTGTTGGTGCCAGAACACAGACGGGTTCACAAGAAAGAGGGAGGGATAGGCCAGTATACCTTTCTCTGCTTTGGCTTGCTACCTGCAAGTTTCTTAAAGTTTACCTTGCTCTTTTTTAAGTGTCTGTCACGTGGCTAAAATTCGTCCCTCTTGGTAGATGGAGCCTATCATATGCAAAACAAAGCTGGAAACTTTCCTGCTATCTTTCTGGGTCATAAACTGACATGGGAGAATTTTAAAACATGTGCTCTGAGAATCAAAATTTGTTTTCCTGCCTGCAGAGGCAAGGAGCCCATGGAAACTACCAACTGGCATTGCTAAGAATAATTACTGTCAAATCGAGTCCATTGTGAATAGTTCTCATAGATAATTGCCCTGGTTAGAATAAGCACCAAAGAGGGAATTTTAATATTTACTAACTTCCTGATGAAGAAAGACACCCTTTACTTTATTAAAGGTGATGGTATTGGTAATTTGCAGGTGGAATGCATTAATGATATGCACTGTAGGACATTCTGACAGTTACAGATTTTTTTTTAATAAGCTGTAGTCCAGAGGAGGTGATTCAAATTCCATCACTGGCTTTTCTCTTTCTAGCAGTGTTTGGACTTGAAGTCGGAGCTTCCTTCTATGAATATGTCTTGATTCTACAGGAAACCAGGGAGTCTGCTGGGCTCTCTACAGAATAGTGCATTTCATGAAGTCAGTGGGATTATGTCACTATTTTAACAGTGACCAAGTCTTGACTAGGATAAAAGAACAGGAGTGGTCACCTATCCATTTCTTCAACAAACACGTGCACTATCATCGAAAAGGAAGAAGGAAGGGAGGGAGGGAAAGAGGGAGGAAGAAACTTCATTCACAGGTTCTCAAAGTTTAAAACTTGGATAGGGTTAAGATTACATTGCATTCAGGCTCTGGGCGTATTTTTTTCTTCTTTCTCTTTCTTTTTCTTTTTTAAGGTTTTATTTTTAAGTAATCTCTACACCCAAAATGGGGCTCAAATTTACAACCCAGAGATCAAGAGTCACATGCTTTACCGACTGACCCATCCGGGCACCCCTCAACATGGTTTTCTTTAGAGGTTAGGCATTGAGTTGAAAGCTAAGCATGCATCGTAAGGTTTCAGAGTCTAGCCAAAGTCTAATGTTAGGAGTCCTTCAGCCCAAGCTGGATATTTTGTAGTTTTGATGAGGGGCTCTGTTTTAGCTTTCTGCCCCTAATAAATGCCCATGACTGATCCTGGGAGATGGATGCAACTCATTTCCAGAGCCATTCTGAGAAGATGGGGATATTGTGAGATCTCTTCTCCATTGTCCGCTGGCAGTGGGCTATGAGGACCCTCATTGTCTTGTGTTTTCTTCAAGTTGACCTTCATAGGGGAAAGTCTGGCTGAGGAGAATGTTAACTCTGAGCTGACCATGCATGTTATCTATGCTTCTGTCTTCTGCCATTCAGGTGTAGGCTTCCGGATTTGATTTTGATATTGAGGGGAGGAGCAGAGGAATGTTGCAATGAATCCCTTCGTCTCATCTACGTCTGCTTCTCACTCTGATAATCCTCATGTCAGTATAGCACAATGCTGAAGAAGCTTTACCAGTCTCTTCTAGCCTGGCTTCAGGTCCTAGATCCATAGTCCATTCTTAGCTGTGAAACCTTGGATACATACATGGCCAACCTCTCTGAGCCTCAGATACTTCACCTATAAACTAACAAGGGCAACAGGTCTTATTTTGGGCAGGGGAGGGTTTAGGTAAGGTTAAATGAGTTACTGAATGTAGGGCACTTAACATAGTGGTTTCCACATAGCAAATGCTCAGCAATGGCAGCCATAGTTACGAATGGGTCGCTGCCAGTGATTCCCCACAGCTTCACCTCCTTTGGGTGCTGGTTTTATGACTAGATAGAATTCCTAATGGCCTTATGTCAACATAACACAGTTTTCAGGGAAGAGAGAACATGCTTGTCTCCTCACTCTGGTTTCATGAACATGACTACCATTTTTTTCCCCTTGGACAAAGAGAAACCAGTCACTGAGGGGAAAAGAGTGAAATGGTCTCATTGGTTTCTCTAGGTTACATAAACGAAACCTAACACTTGAGGGAGAGTCAGGCTCAAAGAGATCCCAGAGTGAAAAATAGGCTGTTGAGAAATATGGAAATGGGGAAAATCGAATCGGAGGAGATCCAGTACACATTCCTGGCATGCTTTGCAAATCTCCCAAAATGTTCATCTTAGACAGATAATACTGATTGCTAAGCAGGAGAGTTTTTTCCTTATGGGAATTAACCCCTCAAGACAGAGGTCATACTGTTCTGTAAGACCACAATCACTGATCTAGAATGAGCCTCACAAAAATTAGGTGAACACAGAAATAATCAGCCCCTGGTGTCATGTTCCATTCTAGTGCTCTTTCTGATTCTGAGATACTCATTTAGCCAAAGCCATACACTTCATCCTTTGGGGATGCTCTTTGCTTAAGATGTTTAGAATGATGCTCCTAAACTCTCCTAAAGAGAGCTGACACTCTCTTCCTGCCTCATCTTACCATATTCATCTGAGTTTGACTTCCTGAGAGCCCCTGGAGTTCAGCATGGGTGTTTAGTAGCTTCTATCCTTAAGAGGGTACAAGGAGCACTGGTTGTTTTCCCTTTCCTGGCTCATATTCATCCCACACTTCTTCAAGCAGCAGGTTTCATTCCCTAATGAGATCATATTTAGCTCTACTCAATAATTTTCCATTTAAAAGCATCCATCTAGTTTATAATATTTTATTTTTGTCCCAGTGATACTTACAAATGTGCTTCAGCAGCGGGAAGTGTAGGCACACATGCGTGGGGCCATTTTCTGCATATTCCTCCCTGAGCCCCCCCACCATCCTTTGACCTTGTCTCTTCCATCTCTATTTGGGCACCACCAACAGTCTCTCCTTGAAGTGTTGCTCAAGGCTCTCCCCTCGTATGTAGTCTATAGACTCTGCAATAATAACAACAATAAATATTACTATGATTATACCAGGGAGGGGGAGGAATATGAAGAAAGGGAGAACAAGAGAGGATAATGGGGAGGAGGAGGAGAAGAACAACAACGTCATAGTAGTAGTAGTGGTTATTGTCGTCGTCGTCGTCGTTGTAGTTGTCGTAACAGGAGAACAAATTTGGCACAGACATCAATAATTTATGAAGGAAAGAAAGAAGGAAGGGGAAGAAGATAGGGAGAGAAAGGTAGGGGAGGGAGGGAAGGAGAGAAAGAAGAAGGGAAAGAGGAAAGGAAGAAAGAAGTGAGCACATGTTAATGGTTTGCCATGTGATTGCCACCATGGCCCAAACTTGACATGGTTTATCTCTTATCATCCCCACCAGGACTATACAAGATCAATCATTACAAATCTTCATTTCATAGACAAGGATGCAGAGGCACAGAGGGCTTCATTTTCTTTATTCTTTCTCCTCTGGCCAATCCTTTTGCACTCAGTTGCCAGGCACAGCGTTGATGCCACTCTTCTCCTTGGACAACCTTCATAAGTTCCCAGTGAGCATAGATCAAAACCAAAAATGTGTGATTGACATTTAGTCCTCTCCTTGTGGTACTGGACCTTCTTTCCTTGGAGTCTGAGGTTAAACTGATAGGTCATCAACCTCCTTTCACTTGTAGCCACACAGCCTTCCACACTATTTCAAAGTCACCCCTTGAGACCAGCTGCCCATGAACCTCACCTTAGGTGGGTACTTTAGTCATCAGAACCTGTCCATTTTCCCCAGGCCAACAGAACTAAGTTCAAATTATCTCCTCAACTGGTTGCCTTCTTTATTGCCAATTTTGAAAACCCTCCCCTGCTTTCCCTTCATCCTATTCCATGCCTCCAGTATACTGAACTAGCCTAGTCTCAGACATACTTGCATCTGCTGTTTTCTTTGTCTGGAATACCTCCTCCACCCACCTGAGGGCCCCCACCCATCCTAAACTCCACCTGGGCAAATTCTGCCCTATCATTTAATGCCATCTTTGCAAAATATTCCTTGGTTCCCCTAAATCAAAATGAGTCCATAGATGGAATCAGTATCATTTCCATATATCTCTGTGGAACCACTTGAGTTTTGTACGTAAACTTCCTGGCTTCAAATTTCAGCTCTGCCTGGTACTAAATGTTTGATATTAGATATGCTACAGTAACCTGTGTAAGCCTCAGTGTCCTCACCTGTAAAATAGACATGAGGTTCAGACCCACATCTTCTAGCAGTGAGGATAATAAAACTGTGATTGTAAAAACACTTAACAGTGTTCAGTAAAAGATACCTGCTGCTGTGCTATTATTATGATTATTTTATATGTATATATATATTTTAAAAAGTGTCTATAGTTTCAAAGCAAGAGTTCCTCAAGTATGAGGCTTATTCATTTTTATAACCCTGGCACTTTGCTCAGTGACTAGTTCATAAATAAACTCCAACACTTTCATGGAATTTAAAAAGACACTTTTTCACTGAAAAAGGCACTGGAAGACAATCTGTTTATTGTAAGAATTTTGATAACTCACCACCAATCATTTGGAAGGAAAATGAAAAATCTTCTCTATTCTCATCCCCTGAAATAGATAACTTATGTGAAAAGTGCATGTGTGAAACGGTAATCCTTTCTATGTCTCGTGGGGAGCTTTGTAGCAACAGTGAACTGCCTAGCCATGGACGATAGGCAAACAATGGATTATTATGGGAATGCTCTGTTTGGGAAAGATCTCTTTGCACACTGAGATCTTCTAGGAAGGACTACCTTCTTTCCCCACAAAATGTACTCGGGAGTCAGAGAAAGGCTGGATGTGAAGGTGTGAACATAAGCTACTGTTACAGATAGCAACATTATAAATTTCCCTTTTAGCCTCTTTTATCTAAATAGAGAGATAGAAACATGGCAGGAGTGTTTCCAGGCCTGTGTAGCAGGATAAGTGGCTCCTTGTGGACCAGTCGTTACCAAGAAACTTCCCAGCACAAGCTGGTTCCTATTTTTAGTCCTTGGCTAGTTTCTGACAAGCCACTGTATGGAAGGGCATGATGATATATGGCCTTCCCCAGCTCCATGACGTGAATTTTGATATTGCCCACAATTCTGCATATTCTCCTATTTGCTCCTATTCAGTTTGCTCCTATTCAGAAATAACTGTTCTCCCTTCATCTTTAGTATTCAAGGTTGCGTCCTGATCCCGATACGTATGTTTAGGGCAAAACTGGAGGGTCGTCAATTAATCTTATGCATGATAGTTAATTGCTCCCCAAAGCCTCTTTTTCTCCTTTCCAGCTGGACAGGGAAGTGGAGTGTTCTCGCTTCTCATAGCAGCATCTCTCATCTCCTGATTGGCTTCTTTCTGGCAGCATTTCCTCGTCCCCCTCTACTGCTAAAGTAGGAGGGAACTTGGGGATTTATATTCAAGGGGAATTTAGAAATGCTTTATGTTTCAAAGAGTGCTTTGCCTGGGCATTTGGTACCTGTGATCCTTAAAATCCTTCAGACAGGGCTGTACCGCTAAAATAAAATGGCTACTTTCTTATTCCCCATTCTTGATTACAAAGCCTGTCTTTGCCCATAATGGACTTAATTTTAAAATTATTCTCTCCATCTTTGCTACAGTCCTTTATACCAAGGATTTTTTCCAAGTAGTAGAATTTTGGCTTTTTTTTTTGTTGGTTACTGCTTTCTTTTCCAATTTAAAAAAGAACATGACTGTGGATTATATGAGAACTATATCTCTTGTAGGGTCTTGGACCCTAATATTGATGATGATGGTAATGCTGCTGCTGCTGGCCATTTTGCATTTAGGAGAAATGAGACCCATTGGGTTGCAATGATGTTCTTGATGCCTCACTAACTTTGGTAAGCTCCTATTTGTGTTTGTTGAACCAATTCAAGTTGTAGCTTTTCTTATAGTCTCTTTTCCTCTGAATGTTGCTAGTTCCTGAAATGATGAAAATATGGATTTGTCTATTAGGATCTGAGTAAATGAGATTGATAGCCTGCCATATGGTTGGTACTTGGTAAGTGTCTTGATTAAATTGAAGATTGTCTGGTCCAAACACCATGCACAATTTAAAAAGGAAATGATAGTTAAGTGAGGTCTTTATCTGACTTAAGGAAGACAGAAAAGGAAAAAAGAAAAATCATTGCAGGATAATGTATCTGGGGAAAGGGAAAGCTGACAGATTCACTGTTCAATCTCATGCCTTACAGAAGGTATCAACTTAGGAGACACTAGAAAAGAAAAAGAACTGATAATGGGCTAGGTGATTACCTTGTTATTGAAATTGATTTGTTTCCATTTTATAGATGAGGACACTGAGGGTTTTTTTTATGCCATTTTCCCAGAGTTGCAGAGACCTGATCCAAATTCAAAATCATGCTCTATCCACTACTTTGCTACTTTTCAGAAATGTTAAAACATCCTGGGCCATTCATCAGGGAGATGGAGTTTGGTCTACTCCCATTGCACCCAGCTCTTGGGTCTCCTTGAGGTTGACCTGGTTCTGCCTAAGAGGTTGCCCAGAGCCCCTGCTCTTTGGAGTCTATATATCCTATGTATAGATATGTATGTATACATTTGTGCATGTGTGTGTGCATAATTCATATTTATATAATTTGTGGAAATGGCAAAAGTTATGCATGTATTCTCCCCGCAAGCCAGCAGAAGGAGGAGTGGTATTAGGCTAAAGCTCAGCCACAGACACATTTTGTCCCCATATTACCACCTGGAGGAGCAGGAAAATGAAGAGGAAACTCTTTTCTCAGTAAGCTCCTAAGGACCGTGAGAAGAAGAACACTTTATTCTGTCCATTTTCTCCTTTCTTCATGAGAAGCCGCCACACACCATATGCAGATATAAAGTGGAAAACTTGATTTGCCAAATCAGCCAAAACTTGCTACAGTCAAGATGGGAAGGAGCTGTCTGTGTAATTTATCTCTAAAATGGAATTGATCATACCTGCCTGCCTGGTACACTAGGTTGAATAAGGATGGACAGACAATGTATGTGGGAGTTCTTTGTGCACTGGAAGGGGCCAGGTAAGGCTAGACTGGTGGTGCTATTGTATCACATTGTCATTATTGTAACCGATTTTCTTTGAGAGAACATTTTGTATATTGGGGTGCAGCCCAGCCATTCACACAATGCCTCCACCTCTTAAAAATCTAGAAAAGTCTCCTTTTTTTGGTGAAGATTCTGTGAGAATACCGATTGTGCACCACCCATTCTGTGTCTGGGTCTATATTAGCAACTCTATATACATTTCCCATTTAATCTCTACAGGGGTTTGTTATTACCATTTTGAAAAGTCTGAGGCATAGAAGGATTAAAGGATTTGCCCAAATTCAGGAAACTAACGTGTGCTTGAGCTGCGGATTTGAACCTATCCTTTTAACCACCCTGCTCTGAGGATTGAGGATATGCCTTGGATTAGTAGGAATGATAGTAAGCTACTAGTCTTGCTTCCTTGGTGTGAGAGGAACACAGGTAAATATTGAGAACCCATTTGTGTGTTTGTGGACTTTACTTGCTATTTTATCATGCACTATACCCCTTTTCTTATTCTGTGACCAGAGGCCAGCCATGTCCTGTGATTTACTTCATGTGCAGGGTACTTAGGGTTTCTTTATGTCTGCCCATTGCAACTTCTCTAAATTAGAAGTTTCCCAACTTGTGGCTGAGCATGCTCCTTAAAGTGAAGATGTGTGAAGATTTTTGAGCGATGTTGATCAAGCATTCTGAGATTATTGTATTATAGGTTGTTATCCTTCATCAGTGATTTACTGACTACCTACCCTTTAACTGACACTCCCCCCAGGTGCTGGGGAGATAGAGAGGAGTAAGAACAACCATCTCATGGTGCTTACATTCCAGTTGACAGAAATAGGCAGTGGACAATGAAACAAGTAAATAAGATGATTTTAAATACTAATGAAGGAAAGTGACCCCTAGGGAGGAGTCTTTTGGGTTAAGTTGAACAGAAGGGCTTCTTTGACATTGACAGGATATGGAGTCTGTACTTTAAAGAACCTGGGGAGTGATCCCCCAAAGTTAGGACTAAAGCAGAGTCTCTGAGTCCAGAATGAGCTCAGGTGCATTCAAAAAATATAGAAGGGAAGACTGTGTGTCTAAAATGGAGTAGAAGGTGATGAGTAAGAAGGGGCTAGACCCTCTAAAGGCTGCAGGTTAAGGTAGGGGCTTGAACTACATCCTAAATGAAGAAGGAGGGCATTAAAGAAAGGGTGTTAGACACCTTTGTCAGAATGTCCCTTCTCGGGGCGCCTGGGTGGCTCAGTTGGTTGGGCAACTGCCTTCGGCCCAGGTCATGATCCCGGAGTCCTAGGATCGAGTCCCGCATGGGGCTCCCAGCTCCATTGGGAGTCTACTTCTCACTCTGACCTTCTCCCTTCTCATGGTCTCTCTCACTCTCTCTCTCTCTAACAAAATATCCCTTCTCATGGTTCACCCTTTCTTAGATGTTTTAGAGAAGTCCAATTATTTAACCTTAGTTAAATATTAACCTGGTTATTAATATTAACCTACTTATTTAATCCTCATGCAAGTATGGTTCCTGAATAGGTGATATTTAACTCTATAAGTTACTCCTACATCTTCCCATCTGGTAAGTTAATAGAAACAGCTTCATCTAGAATCACTCTCCTTATGCCAAGCTGAGACATATTTTGCAGCCTTTTAACTATCTTATTTCATTGACTGAAGTTGATGTCTTCATAAATATATTTTTTAAATCCTCCAAATATGATGGAATTATGCATCTCCTGATGAATGGTCAGATTGGGTCAAAATTAATCCAAGATGGGAAGTTGGCAAACCATCACTATTTTAACAAATACCACCTCTGGAATTGTGGCAGTCTCTCCAATCACTTCTGGATTAATAACATTTTCTTTTATGATCTCTTCACTGGGGGCAGGAGAGAGGTTTATCTGCTTGGGGGACATATAAAACATTCATCCTCATTTTTCAGGCACACGCACTGTAGGTCCCCGGAGCACCATTAAAATGTGCTGCATAATCTTTGGAAATTGATTCAAAGAACACAGATGCCAGTTTTTCTGGATGCAAGGGCATTTTACACTGCTGAATCTCCTAACACTTGCATTAGAAAACAAATATTTGGCTTTATAGAACCTAGTCAATAATCTTGGTGAAAATACGAGAGCTGAACTTTTCATTTCTAGGCTTTGATGTCTAAGAACACTTCAAAACCACCATTCCCCTTACAGTAACTCTGATTTAAGACCCAAACATGGAATCAAAATGGGTTAGTGGTAAGGATTTCATTTCTCAGTTCTAACCCTAAGCCCTCCATTTTCAGACAACATGAAGATTCCTATTTAGTTTTAAGGATCATAGTATTTTAGGAAATAAAGATAATTGATTTCTTAAGGTGGCTTAACAAAGTTCAAGGTGCAGAAATTGGGATGCATTTTTTTCTGGGGAAGATGGTGGGGGGTAGGTATCCAAACAAGGATATAATCAGCCATTGAGTTCCCAGATTAGCCCACAAATCCCTCTTTGAAACACAAGGTGGTCTTAACATGCATAATTGCTGGTGTTTTAGGTAAAGAAGATTAGGAAGGAAAGGAGGGAGAGGAGGGGGAATATCATTGGTGGATACACTGACAAAGTTTCTAGTCATTTAGATGACGGAGTTCTTTAGATGGTTTGATGTGAGTTTGGGAGGCACAAGAAACAGCGAATTAGATTGTATGCATGAGTACTTACACGCAGTCTTAATGGCTATTAAGACTGGGCACCTAGATGGTTCAGTGAAGCAAAGATCATGGAAGTTCGCTATAGTCTTTTGTTTGGTAAGGCTTGTAGTTGATCATGGACACTCTGGCTGAATGACCTTGATAAATTACTTCCATTTTCTTGACCCCAGCTTTTCATTCCATATGCTAAGTGCACACTTACTCGGTCAGAGTTTTTACATTCCCAAGATTTAGTTAAGACTTTAACGGCCCTATAAATAACTCTATGTCAATTTCATGGATTGTTCAAGCCCCTTAAATAACTTGAGAATTATACATTCATTAAAACAGCATATGACCCTCCTTGATTGGCTTTATAATAAGCGCCTATTGCATACTACTAATACACTACTTATTTTGTCACATTTTGAAACTGCATATAGGATTTCTCTTGGGAGGCGGAAATGTGCCCCTGATAACAAAAATTTTAACAAAGCCACTTTCAAAGTATTTACAATTTTACCTTTTGTCTACCTTTTACCAAAGTGTCTACAATTTTACCTTTTCATGTATCAAGTTCCTAGTGAAGATTTGGAATGAGGATAAGGAAACAGTAAGGTTGCAGGCACATTTCTTGGAACTGGTTTTATGCTTAAGGTTGTGAGGAATTGTATTTGTTCCCTAGGACTGCCATAACAAAGTAGTACAAACTTCCCACATAGTTCTGGAGGATGAAATTCTGAAACCACAGTTTTGGCAGGGCCAGCTCTCTCTGAAGACTCCAAGGGAGGATCCTTTCTGCCTCTTCCAGCTTCTTGTGTCCTTTGGCTTATAGCTCTATCACTCTGGACTTTCACAATGATCAGTGAATCAATTCCCATGGGTAAAAGATTAAGAAAATAAAAGATAATAAAGAGAGAGGAGGCTTTGCCCCAGTGTTTCTGCCACCATGGAGTAATTGGGTATTGGGTTTTCTATGGTATCATTATGACTGGGACAAGTGGAGTCATTGCCGTTCCACTTCACTGGAGGGCCATTAATTCCAAGTATATCCATTGATGTTGTGAAAGGCTTATTGTAATTTATCTGGGTTGAGTCAACACCCAAGCAATTCTCCTAGTACATGCACCAGTCATACTACATTGCTTCAGAGTGTGGTTGCTGGTACTGTAGTGACACTTCCTAGCCATGGGCTACATGGTTTATACATAGTACCTTAAACACTTAAATCAAATACCCTAGCAGGCAGATGTTATTATGCTTGTCCTCACTGAACATAAAGGATATAATCTCTTAAATAAATTGCCCAAGGTCACATAGCCTGTCATTGACAGAAAAGAAATTCATATCCAGAAAACCAACTTAAATCTGTGGGGTTTTTTTTTTTAATTTTACTTATTTGTCAGAGAGAGAGAGAGTGCAAGCACACAAGCAGGCAGAGTGTCAGGCAGAGGCAAAGGGAGAAGCAGGCTCTCTGCTGAGCAAGGAGCCCGATGTGGGACTTGATCCCAGGGCCCTGGGATCATGACCTCAGCCGAAGGCAGCTGCTTAACCAACTGAGCCACCCAGGCATCCCAAATCTGTGCTTTTAAACATTGTTTGACACTGGCTCCCAGAGGAGTTCGGCTAACTTTCCCATTAGCCTTTTGTACTTCTGCCTTTTCTTTTAAAAGTAATGTATTTATTTTTGAATATGTTAAAGTATTTTAAAAATTCAGAAATCACAAATCATATACAGGAGAAAACAAGTCTCTTTTTTACCCATGATCTCTGTCCTCTCGTTTTCCATCTTCAGCAGCAACTACTTTTTACCAGTTTCTTTTGTAGTTTCCGGAGATAGTATAGGTGTGTACTAAGATATATGTGTGTATACTCTTTTCTTTTTCCCCCACAAAGTGATAAAAATGCTATACAAGCTATACAGTACTTCCCCCCTCCCTAATGTATTTTGGGTTATCTTTTATATCTATATTGTCAGCTTTGGGAATACATGGATAGATATTCAAGTAGAATGTGTAACTTAGGTGGATTGTAGGTTGTCACATCTCTGCCTATTCTCCGACTTGTTAGGGCTACTTGAAACACCTTTCTTTGTTATTGGTTAGGAACTTCTAATCTCTAATGATATGTACCTGCCACAGTGTTGAAAATCCATATCTTGAGAATTGGTCTTAATTGTGTACTGCTTATGTAAGGGAACTGGAGAACATGAGGATTTTCCTCCAATGACAGAGTCCCAAGTCATTGACTCTTGGCCTGGAATTCCCTTTCTCACTGTGGAGTCAAGGATACCTTTTAGGAGAGGAGATAGTTACAACTCAGAGTTTCTCCCTCCGAAGGGCAGGGGTATGTACAATGCAGGCTCACACCCATGCTTCCTATGCAGACATCCGTGGTGCAGAAGAGTATGCCAGTGTCATTCAAGACTGTGCTTTATCCAGCTCCATCTCCCTTGATTACCCTCTTTCTCAATTCATGACTGAACTGTATTCTGTTCTCATTTGCCATCCATGACCTACCCTGTGCTTTGGCCCGCACAGTTTCTTTTTCCTTAAATATCCTTCCGCTTGACCTTAAATTCTTTCTACCCTCAAGATTGCCAGAGTTCTGCTGCCTTCAGAAAACATTTCCTGATTCACCCAACTGGAATCTCCCTCCTCTTTGTTTACCTAGACCCTTATTTCATTGCACGGTCTCTTCTGTTCCTTTCCTTAGCTCTTAAGCACCTTTATCCACCCCTTTCCAGATTGTTCTGGACATTGTAGTTGCTCAATAAACATTTGGTAATTAGTACCCATGGAAATATATGAGATGTGTGCTGCATGCCCTTCAGCTATCAGAGACAACTAGACTTCTACTTTCCAAACGCATGGCGCCTCACTCATTAGAAAATTGACAAGCTGCCTAACTGTTTGAACAGTCTCCAGCACATTATAAATGTTTGGATAAAACCACCATCAATGCACAGTCATTGCAGAGCCAATAAAAAATGACCTTGTCTTCCCCTCTTTATTTGCATGTTTCCTACAGTATCATCTCCAAAGGCAACAGGAAAAAATGGTGAACAGCTGGGAGAGGGAGATGTCCTTCACACATCCTATATTTGGAACTGGTAGAAATAGCCACTATGATTCTGTGTCAGTTTAAAAGGATAGATATGATTTCAAAATTATATCTTAGTTGTGAGCCCCTTGAGGGCAGGGACCTATTCATCTTGACATCACCTGTATTAGGTACATGATAGCAGAGTTTCTCAAGCATCAGATGGAGGATTCTTTGTCCGGGGGAGGGGACTTTCCTGTGCACTGTAGAATTGAACAGCATCCTTGTCCTCACCTACCAGATGCCAGAAGCACCCACCTTCCCAGGTTGTGCCAATCAGAAATGTCTCCAGACATTGCCCAAAAGAGACCTGGTGGAAGAGATTGTTCTTGTTTGAAATATGCTATCATAGCAGCTCAACACATGTTGAATGGACACATAAAATTATTGTTGTTTGAATATTATCAATTGGTTTTCTTTTTGTCCACGTGAAGAACAATTAATCCACCTAGGCAAGTACTTAGGAGAAACACATTTTACTCAATACATGATTAATAGGTAAAAACTTACTGTAAACCACCCCAAAATTCTAGCCTCCACCTTTTTACAGACTTTAAAATGTTATGAAGCTATGTCTCCATCTGGTAGCCAGTTCA
Organism: Nasua narica; assembly: GCA_028533885.1. Taxonomy (NCBI): domain Eukaryota; kingdom Metazoa; phylum Chordata; class Mammalia; order Carnivora; family Procyonidae; genus Nasua; species Nasua narica. Next base: position 4,843,788 of record CM052805.1, read on the forward strand.
TATAATTTGGCATTTAAAAAAAAATCATCAGACAGGGGTTATTTGGATAGTAAACTATTTTCTAAACAAAAGCATATTTCAAAGATTGCAAGCTGTCCCACTGCATTAAAAATACTTTATCCTAAAAATAACATTGAGTTCACTGTTTTCACTTGGAGTTTAGTAACCACATGAAGTGAGATATCCATGCATTAAAATAAGAACTACTGCGGGTCACTGCTGAATGACTGCATTTGTGACCCTGCATGCTTACAGTTCTGACTGACACCGGTTGTATTAATGCTTGGGGATCTAAATTGCATGTCTTATTGAGACATCTTTATTTAACATTGTTAATGGCTGGGGAGGATTTCATATGAATGCCTTTGGGGCACTACTTCAGTCTTCTTCTGTGGCCCACTAGTTCTGATCAAGATTTGGGGCAGGAAAGGCAAGGCAGAGCATCATGGTTCCCAGACTCAAATGTGCCAGTGTACTCTTCTTGCTGCTGATTATTGTGACTTGTCTGGCTTCTGTGTGGCAAAAATTCTAGTTCTAACTCCCTTCTGATGCACAGGTATCACCGATACCTCAAATAGACATGCAGGGGCCTCCAAGCTCCTAAATTTCTCCAAGTGGGAAATCTAGCTCCAGCAAACACCCATTCTATTCCCTTCCTGTTTGTTCCAGCAATCTATCACTCAAGCCATGGTTCCTATGACCATAGAGGTGACCCTCTTAGAATGCACCAGCAAGCTGGCTGAAGCCCAGCTCTTCCTACTAGAACTTCACAAATGAACCACAATAAACTCACTTATGCTTCCCATGCCAGATGGAAGGATTGAAAATTCTTCCTTTGTTTCCACCACTCCTGCCCTGCTTCAAATCCTTCCCCTATTCTGTTTTGTGCTCAATGATGTTTCTCAGACACTCAATGAGTTTGCTGCATCGGTACACATCCAACTGGGGAAGGAAATTTCAATTTTCTTTTTTGCAGGCACTCCTGGTATTTGCAAGGGCTTCTCTTGGCATGGACACATGGCTTTTTCAGTGTACCTGGGAGCAGGTGCTGGGGCTCTCAGATATATGATCAGTTTTGTAAACCGTCATACTTGTTGCTAGATCCCTCCTAAGACCTATACCTGTCCTAAAGACAATTACATTTGGGATACAGTATTGTGAATTTGGGCATATGGTTAAAATTATTTACTCTTCATTCCATTGTCATTTGAAAAATATCTGAATTTGGTGTATCAAAAAAAGCTGAGTACTGTTTCAGTGAAAGTGTCCGTAATTTTCTGTATCTCTGTGTAACAAATGAACCATTTTCAGAGCATATGTGGTGTAATAGCCCTTGTCTTATCTTTCTGGGGGTAGAGATAGTTTCTCATGGCCCAAACAGGGCTTCTTAATGGAGATTTATAATATCAAAAGGGATTACATGAGAACCAAGTAATTATTCTTCATGTATGGATATCAGCCAATTTATAAAGGAGTGAAATTAAACATTGCAGTTAATTATATGGACAATCTCACATTTGTGGACCAATTAGGGCTCTTGTGTTGCAAGCAACAGAAACCAATCCCCCTCCCCCGTATTAAGCACAGGGGATGTTTATTAGTGGTTATTGGGGAGTTTACAGAATTGAAAGGAGACTGAAATGCATTGTGAGCAGCATGACATTCACAAAGCAACAGTGAGGTCTCCTCGAGGTAAGCAGTGAATTCCAGCCATGGCTTCTGTCCATCTGTCATTTTGCTCCAGTTCTAGATCCCAGGGGAGCACATCCCATTGGCGAAGCTCAGGCCACAGAACCCACTCTTAAATTCACATTGGCAGGGAGAGCAAGGATCTGACAGAAGGTGCCTTCAGGAAACCGTCATCTTCTGAAAGGGTTCCCACCAAGACTGCACAAAATGGGGGAGCTGTAACCCATAGAAAACTCTGGGTGCTATTAGGAACAGAACCAGTTGCTGGGCCATCAAGAAAGGATGGTCATTCTCTTTTCATTGGAAGGCAGATCTCTGTCCTCTTGCTTGGGAGTTGATTCAGAGCTGCCTCAGGCTACATTTCAACATTGCTTTTACCCAGCATTGCCCATCTTCCCTTTCCTTGGATGTATGGAGAACTCTATAGTCTTCTTTTGCATTAAGGTGGTATTTATTAACTACTATTTCTATATATGGGCTGTATGGTCCTCTCTCTCTTTTAAACATGCCTTCTATCAGGCTTCCGTTCCCTTTATGAAAATCATTCCTCTGGTGCAGTTTGCTCTACCTCATGGTCAATGTCTATTTTCTCCTACAATTTCCCTCTTGAATTTACACATACTGATAGTACCCTTTTCTGTTGCGTATTTCTCTTCTAGACTGTACTTCCTGCTTTGGACTCAGTACCCCTTTGTCTGAACTTGGATTTATTATTATTATTTTTTAAAGATTTTATTTATTTATGTGAGAGAGAGAGGGGGGGACAGAGAGAGAGAAGAAGCTGGGGAGAGAGTCAGGCAGAGGGAGAGGGAGAAGCAGACTCTCCGCTGAGTGGGGAGCCCAACAAGGCTCGATCCCAAGACCCTGGGATCATGACCTGAGCCAAAGGCAGATGATTAACCGACTAAGCCACCCAGGCACCCCTGAACTTAGATTTATTTTCACTTTAGTGCAGTTACCCTCCCCTCTTCTGTGCTGCCTGTCTCTTCTCCTAGGGTATTATACTTTGGAGTGTGGAAAAGCAAAGGTCTCAGACTGCCCATGTGACTAAGAGACCATGCTCTGGCTCCCTGACCACCAGCGTCACCAACATCACCAGTCACTTCTTTCTCACCTCCTATCTGAACAAAGGGAAGTCTCTGGATGTCCCTGAGGAACACTTGTGGCTGTAGAAAATAGTCTTGGCTACTTGGGAATAGAGTCCTAACAAGACTAATCTTACTTCTGGTGAATCCTATGTTCTGTCCTGTAAGACACCCTTGGCAAACACAGGACCGTCCTAGCTTGGCCAAGTACTACACTGCAGACAATAGAGCTGTCAAGACCAATACAGGAATAGCAAAGCCAAAACCTGGAAGTGGGTGAGATGGATACTGAGAGTGTGGGCAGATAAACTATACAGTTCAGGGTTTACAATGATTAAGAACAACGTCCTTAAAATTATTGGCTCAATGTTTTTATTCCCACTGCTTATACTTTTATTCCCATAGCAACTCAAGAGTTGTTGCCATGTCTGGTTTATTCACTGATGTATCTTCTGTCTACAGAAAGGGCCTGGCACATACTGCTTATTAAATTTTGCTTGAATGATTGCATGAATGACCAATCAATCAGTCATTTTTAATCAACTTTAATTCCTTTAAAGACCAGAATACTGACACTTATGAATCTCTCCAGCTTCAAGCCATAGCCCTCTGAGTGAGGTTCTAAAGGAAGGCCCTTACAGGAGGACTTCCATCTTTCTTTGGGGCTGAAGTAGCCAGCATAAGTATATTTAAATATTTAATACCTATTTTATGTGTGCCCCACTAGCTCTCAACTTCCTCTCTATTCCCCTTTTCCTGGATGGTGGCAATACGGATTCTTAAAACTTATTATTTATTTTTCTATTTCTTCTTCTTTCCTATAACCTCTCTATAGAGTTGACCTATTTCAAATTTTCACCCCATAAGATACCTCTTTTTTTGCTACTCTAAGACTTCACATTTATTTCTCTATAGGCCATTTGCAAAACTCAGAGGCATGATTTCTGCTTTTATGTCACTAGAACAGACATCTAGCAAATAGCAGAAATGACACAGAGATACTAGTAACCAATACTCAGTAGACATTGATACCCAGATGATTTATAAGGCCATTTTGTATAAATGCAATGAAAAATCTTATATTACAAATGTGCTTGCTTCCTTAGACTAAAAGTAAGTAGCCAATATATTCAAGATTTGAAAGTCTTCCAGTGTTTCCAGCTAATCTTGTAGGAAGGGGAAAAAATAGATATCATTTTGCAATTTATGTTTTTACCAGCATGCAATTGAGTACATTCAATTGACTCCAAATGTTTCGCACATTCTAATTTTTGTCCCCTATTGTTTTCCCCTGTTGACTTCAAGTTAATGCATAATTTGAAGTAGGACATCCCTCATAAATTCTCTATCATCAGAGTAATGTGGCTTTGATGATGTATTGCATTTTAAATGAGCTCTGCCGCAAAAGGACGATGGGGGGCCCAGGATGTTTTTTGTTTGTTTGGGTTTTTTTTTGTTTTTGTTTTTGTTTTTTTTAATTTCTTTCTGTTTTTGTACTGTGAGAAGTCTAATTATAGTTAGCAGCAAACAGCAGTGTTTCTTCGGCTAGTATGGCTTGTGAGGTCCCTTGGATCCCTATGATAGCTTCAGATTTTTATAGTATGTGTCTTAAAACCAACAACTTGAGATAGGTCTTAAGTGGGAAGAGTTCTGAAAGGTTAATGGGAGATTGATAATGCAGGAGATATTAGTACTGTTAGTCTGCCACAGTCAAATTCACTAACATTCTTGTTGCTTATTTTACTCGTAGGAGTTAAATAACATTTGTAGAATACTAGACTAATTTCGAGGAGTTGGCATGGCTTATCTAAACTATCTGTAAGGAGTGATTGTTACTTCTAATGTTCTGCTAATCTGAGGGGATTTCTCTCTATGCAATACCTTTCTCAGGGAGGAAGCCAAGTTTATATTCATATTTATTGTAGGAAGTGTAGCTATAGCTGCTCACAGCCGTCCTGTAGAGAATATCCCTTAATACTGTCTTTTCTTTACCTGTTCTATTCTAGTGCTCCTCAAGCTTTATGAATTTGGGAATCACCTGGGAATGTTCTCAAAATGCATATTCTCTTGAGTAGGTCTATGGTGAAGCTGAAGATTCTGCATTTCTTACAGGCTTCCAAGTGATGATGATGCTTCTGTTTTGTTATACCATGAAGAGCAAGATTTTATAGGGGATTAACCAAGAATGAACATACTTGCACATGGATGCCTCTGCAATAGAGTTGCATGTAGAGGAGAAAAAAAGCAGGCCTTCATATATACTACCTAATATGAATTGAGTCATGATTGTGTTATGTAATATAACAATATAGGAGGCCACTGTTTTTATGCCCATTATATAGTTGAGGGGCTATACAACTTGGAGAGATTTAATGACATGATCAAGTTTTATTACTAGTGATAGTAGAGTGCATGGTCTAGATGGAATTTGAACGCAGGCATTCTGCTTTCAGAGACCATGCCTAAATGCCTACAGTGCCCATAGACTGTTGCCTTAAATGAAGTCTGTCTAGACTGTAGTCTCTGGAGTTTTGCCATTTTTATCATCATAATCCCTTACACAAATATTGAGTACCTGAGGCTATGTCTTAAGGTTTTGCAGCTGCCAAGAGAAGGTGATGTGGTCCCATTGAAGTCCAGCAAATAGCACTCATTGATAGCTGAAATCCAAGGGGGAGATATATGTTTATAAAATTAAGTCATTGTCTGAAATAATTATCTGGATAGAGAAAATGACCTATGGGACAAGATAAAGAAATTTAGGGGCACCTGGGTGGCTCAGTGGGTTAAAGCCTCTGCCTTCGGCTCAGGTCACGATCTCTGGGTCCTGGGATCGGGCTCTGTATCAGGCTCTCTGCTCAGCGGGGAGCTTGCTTCCTTCTCTCTCTCTCTGCCTGCCTATCTGCCTACTTGTGATCTCTCTCCCTCTCTGTCAAATAAATAAATAAAATCTTTAAAAAAAAGATAAAGAAATTTATATACTAGGAACTTTGAGGTCACCTGCAGATTAATTCTGTCTTTGTTTATATTTAGGTTTATGCTTTTTAACTTGTTTTGTTCAGGCAACATTCACATAGCATAAAAGTAACTGTTTGAAAGTGTACAATTCAGTAGCGTTTAGGACAAGGACAATGTTGTGCAACTATCACCTCCGATAAGCATCTAAAAAGATGCTTGACATCATTAGTTATTAGAAAAATGAAAATCAAAACCGTAATGAGCTACCATTTTACACCTACTAGGATGGCTATAAAACAAAAACAACAAAAAAGGGAAAGCAACACGTTGTCGGGAGTGTGGAGAAATTGGAACCTTCATACATTGCTCTTGGGAATGCAAAATAGTAAGGCTGCCATGGAAAACAGTTTCGGGGGGGGGGAGGTTCTCACAATGTTAAACATGGAATTTGCACAAACTTTTGATGACTGAATTTCTTTGCCTTCCAACTGCATCTTTAGTTTTCTCATTGCTTCCTCTAGAATTTGTCTTAATCGCTAATGTTCACTTCTTTGGCACATATCCATATATTAGCCATTGATATCTAAACTTGCTGTCTTAGAAGGGATTATTTGCACATCGCAAAAATTCATTGTTTTTCTTAGCCAGGACCAATTGGGGAGGTTAAAGAGTTTCCCCCAACCCTGCCCCAGTACCCTGTTATCCCAGGTATTATATTCACCATATCATGTAGAGTGTCCTTTGTGACTAAAGTAAGAGTCCTCCCCCATTGTTTTCTGTCTAAGACAGACTTCTCTGACCCCAGGTGAAAGAACAGATAATGACGTTTGGTGCAGAAATTATCTACGCCGTGGTTGTTCTTTTCCCTGGCAGGAAAATTCCATGTGAATCACTAGGCAGAATGATAGGGGCAGATGTAGGTTTAAACCCTAATTCTGCCACTTGACAGGTATGTTACCTTGGGCAAGTCACTTACTTAGCTGGACCTCAGTTTTCCCAAATAAATCATATTGTGGTACTTACAGAAATGGCTGGTGATTAAATAAGATGGTTCAGGAAAGCATTCAGTATAGTGTCTGGCACATAGTACTCCATGCCGACAATTACTGTATACAATTGATTGTCCCCACCCTAGTTCTCTGCCTTGTTCAATGGATTGGACCTTACTTGCACATTACAACCTTTTTTTTTTTTTAACTCTCATGATTCTCTCATTTTCCTCCTACAAGCTAATTGCCTTTTTCCTTCTTTGTGAACATTTTGAACCTTCTTGAATAAGACAAACTTTAAACATAATTTTTGGAAGTTTTCTCTACAGATAGCTAACCTAAGAGTGAAAATTTTACAGTGTTAAAGAGAAAGTGAAGTTTAGAGCTTTCAGGTGTATACAGCAACCCCACATAGCCCAACAATCTCTGCCCATAAGTGTAGGGATTTAAGAATCTTACTTTTGATGAAATAGAGAAGCAGATTGCCCTTACCAGATCAGTTAAGGACCCAATGCCTATAGATAATGATCTGATTTTGTATGAGGCTTAGAGAATCCCTAACTGTAGAGGAATATTTTCACATTCAGATGCTTCACATTTCAAGTAGTTCACTACTTAAATGTTCTTACATGCAGTTTTTGGCCTTAAGTCTTATGAAGTTCTCCTTTAATGTTGTTTATTCACAGAGCACCACAAACAAGATGGTTATAAGAATTCAACCTAGCTACTGTCCATAAATTTCATGAATGCTTATCACACATCTGTGATGTCTTTGTTGACTAATTCTTATACAATACACAAAAGATGCTTAAATTTTTTAATTTATCAATTTATCTAATAAATAATTTAAAAAACCAATATTTTAAAAAAACATTGACTTATATTACCTACTTGCAGCTTTTTTATTAAAAGAATACTAGTAGATTATTTTGTTCTAAATTATATTTATGATATTTCTCTATTATATCTATTCAAATATTTGTTCTTTGACTTTTTAGAGTTTATATCAGTGATTTTCTGGTATCAGAAGAAATCCCTGCCCATATCACTCAGATACTTCCACATTATAAGAGAGTACCAATGGCAAGCAGTGATTATATTAACGAGGATTGGGTAAAGTACTTTTATAAAGAAGAATCTTAGGACAAGGACACTTTTAGAGATGGAGGAACTTTAAGATATTTCCACGTAAGGAAAACTTATTTCAGAAAGGAAAAATATTCTTACTAACGTTGCACAATCAGTTCATGATATACTACAGATTAGAACCCTTGCAGTTTGCACAGTGGTATTATAGCTCTGGGCCCTTCCATGTTAGTGTTGGAAGAGAAACTGATAATAGACTCTCCTAGAATAGTCTTGGAAAGGGACTTTAAGATCAAGATAATTAACCTCCTGGGACACCTAGGTGGCTCAGTTGGGTGTCTGCCTTCAGCTCAGGTTATGATACAGGGTCCTGGGATCGAGGCCCACATTGGGCTCCCTGCTCAGCATGAGCCCACTTCTCCATCTGCCCCTCCCCCCCCGGCTCTCTCTAGGCTCTCTCTCTCTCTCTCTCTCTCTCTTGCTCTGTCTCAAATACATAAATAAAATATTTACAAAAAACTATTCAACCTCCTCATTGTATAGATAGAGGACTCTAACATTCACTCATCTTACAGTATTTATGGAGAACCTCCCAAGTGCCAAACACTGTTCTAAATAGAGGTGACAACAGTAACCAAGACCGCAAAATTCATTGCTTCTGTCTCAATTCAAGAATCAGACAGTAAGCAGGGGTGCCTGGGTTGCTCAGTCTGTTAAACATCTGCCTTCCACTCAGATCATGATCCTAGGGTTCTGAGATTGAGCCCCACATGGGGCTTCCTGCTCAGTGGGAAGTCTGCTTCTCCCTTTGCCCCTCCCCCATTCGTGTTTTCTCTCTCTCTCTTGAATAAATAAGTAAATAAATAATTAAAAAAAAATCAGACCATAAACAGTTAGTTGATGATCAACTGAGAAACACTAAGATGACAATAATGCAGGGTAATTTAATGGCACCAAAGATAGGCATAGCAAATAGAAGGCATAATAGTAACCAGTAAGGATAATGGAATTTTTTCTGAGTGTAATGAAAAGATACTGTAGATAGAGTTTTAAATGGAAGAAGAATATGGTAGGATTTATAGGTCTTAAAAGACCTCTTTGACAACTCTGTGGAGAATCTGTTATAAGAGGTCGAAGGGCAAGCAATAAGACCAACCAGTAGGCTAATGCTGTAGGTCAAGGGAGAGATGATGGTATATGGTGAGATGGCAGCAGTGAGGAGGAAGAGAAACAGTAGACAGATACAGGATATATGCTAAACATAAAGAGGAAGATTTGCCTCTAGACTGAGTGTGAGAAGAGAGCAAAAAGACTTCAAAATAACTTTGATTTTTTAGCTTGACCATCTGAACAGATGAAACCAAGAAAAGTTTGCATCAGGCTATGCAACCAGCATTCACAGTATTCATTTACATTTCTGTTTTTAGAATAAATCTTGGGATTCACAAGCTATGTCTGACCAGAAGGTGGATGCTTATTTGCTTCTTTTCTCTTTCTCAAATAACATCTCACATAGGGCTGGATTGTGGGGTGGAGTAAATTTGGGGATCAGCGCAGGCGTGCTATGGAGGCTCACCCTGCTGCTTGCTTTCCTTTGAGTCCAGTGATAGCAGAGCTGAAAGATGTGTCAGTGGGTAATAGCATGATAAGCTTCCCTGCATGGTACTACAGTCTTAGACAAGGGTTCTGCTTTCTTGGGTGCTGTGATCATCTTCTTTTGTAAGACTGTCTGTGAACTTCATTAACCTGCCATTGACTTCCTCTTGATACATTAATGGGGACCACACAATGTTGAGTCACAGTTTGAAAGGATGTTTGTCATCACAGTGTGACATCTCTCTGCTCCCTGACACTCTGCTGTTTATCATTCCTCTTCCTGTGCTCTCCTTCCCCAGGCTAGTCTATCCTTTGGCAGTGATCACATCTAAGCCAATTTCGATCAATAGATCTTTTTTCATTTCAAATTGAAATGAGCTTAATGTTTAACAGCTGATGAAAGGTATACTCAAAATGTGGCACATTTTTGCCCTGTGTTTTAGTTTGAGCATGTTGGAATTTTGTAGGTGGGGAAAAACATTCTCTTAGCTTTGTGTTTAAAATTCATAGTACCGTGTCTCTTCCCTACAGCCTATAGCTTATGAATTCAGGAACCCTGGGCATTTTAACAGCTGCCTGTCATTAAGATACTTTACTGGCTGTGACTTGGAAAGATGGAAGGGCAGAAATTCCTTAGACTATATTCACCCTCATGTATGAGCATGAACAAGGTCTGCCTGAAGAAATATTTTCTTTAACTATGGCTTCTGACTTGGGAGATCGTTTCTTCCCTCTCTTTGACCTTCTCTCCCCGCACCTTGAGCTTTGCACTTTTTATACCTCACTGTGACTCAGGGAAGACTTTTGCTGCTTTGTTTTTCTTTGTTTTCTACTTACATGCCCTTCTGGCCTGAATGATTTTTCCCTGATTAGAGAGAGGCACTTTGAGGGAAATCTACAGGATTGTGTGAAAAATTTTTCCTGAGAATCAAACTGAAGCATCCTCAAGGAAGTTAGAGTCTCTTTCTCAACACTCTATAAGACAAGTTTTCTAAAATGTCACAAGGGGGTGGTCTTCTCTGGGAGAAAATGTATCTAGGCAGGGCACCTGCATTTAAAAAAAAAAAAAGGAAGGAAAGAAAGAAAGGAGAAAGAAAAAAAAAGTCAAGGGAAGGAAAAGATATCAAGATCATTTGGGAGACAAAAAAAAAACAGGGTTTAAGCTTAAAAATCACTTTTAACTTTAAAAGATAAAAAAGAGAACTTGAAAAGCACTGTGTCTGTGATTTCTTACATTTGCCAGTTCTATACATGTAAATATATACATGAGATATTTTGCTGAGTGTTCCATCAAGTGCCATCTTGACCTGTGAGATGTCTTGTCTATTTCTGTATCCTTAGCATCAGTAGAATATTTCACACATATGCACCCATCAACTGCTGTGTTCTCATGCAGAGGGCAATGAGCCCTATTTGAAGGTGACATCCATATTATGGTACATGGGGTCCACTTTGAGGGAAAAAAGATACTTCTGGGTCCCATATATGGTGACAAGAAATTAATCTGATAACATTGAACATGTTCAAATCAAGAATGTCTAGATAGTAGCAAATCATTACTAGTGGTATTAAAGAAACCTTTCCCCACTTCCAGTCTGAGAAACACCTGGAAAATATTTGTACCTAAATTATTTCTCTGTTGCATTCTGCAGTTTATGTAAATTGATGTTTTAGGAAGTACTGTAATTTAGCATTTCATAGGATTTCATGGAAATTTTTACATATGAGTTCAGCTATTTCATTATCACTAATGATAAGAGACTATTCAGATAGTTTCATCTTAGCTTCAAATCATACTATTTCAAATGCCTTTTTTATTAGCTTAATGGTTCCTCATAAGGTATTTGGTATATTTGAGGACCATACGTACAATTTCACTTATTGCGTATCAACCCCATACTAACTTTGTGCCTCTAGACAAGTTTCTTTACCTTTCAAGGTTTCAGTTTCCAGGGTGCCTGGGTGGTTTAGTTGGTTAAGCATCAGACTTGTGATTTCAGATCGGGACATGATCTCAGGGTTGTGAAACTGAGCCCCATGTTGGGCTCTACACTGGACAAGCAGCCTGCTTAAGGTTATTTCTCCCTCCCCTTCTTCTGCCTGTCCCCCACTTGTGTGCACTCTCTCTCCAAAAAAGTATTTAAAAAAACCCGCGAATAGACTCTGTTTCCTCACTTTAAAAATAGAGATAGTAATACTAATTTCTGAAAGTTTGTGTGAGAATCGAATGAGCTAGGGTACATAACATGATGAATGATGCCAGGCATACAGAATCAGTCAATAAATGCTGATGTTCCTATTACTGAGCTCCATCCAACATGGAATCCATTACCTTTGCCCAGTAGCATTGTTTGCACATATCTGCTTTTATAATTATTGGTTGAGTTAATTTTTTTATAGGGGATTTGGAAAAGGGTGATTGAGCATAGGTTATTCAGTTTAAACTAATGAATTTTTTTTTTTTTAATGGGCTGGCCATCTGTCAGGGAAGTGGCAGAAGGCATTCCAATAGGACTGAGTTGAATTAAATTAGGAGATAAAAGTAATAATAAGGGCTTTCCTCCAAATGAGATCTCAAAACCTGTCTGCTTTCTCCTAGCTCCACTGTCACCACTTTGATCCAAGCTACCCACATCTGGACTCCTAACCACCTAATGGGTCTCCCTGTTTCCATTGTCTCCTAATCCAGTTTTTACAGAATAATCAGAGTGATCATTTTAATATTCAGATCAGGTCAGTTCACCACATCCCTTCCAACCCTCCCAAGCATGAATAAAAACCCTGATAAAATAAAAATGGATAATTTGGCCTGCAGTCCCGGTATCATCTGGCCTCTTGCCTTTCTCTCCAACCCATCTCTTTCGAAGCTTTCATTCCTAGGGTTCTAATTACAGTTGCCTCCATGTTCTTTTCAGTCTTAGAGACATGTTCTATCTGCCAGAGGGTGCTGCCTGTAACCATCACCTTGACAAGGTCCACTCTTATGTCAAGTTTCAGCTAGGCTCTGCAGTGAGGCAGTGTCTGGACCGTCTGGTAACTGTCCCCCAAACATCTCGTTGCACGCTCTTTCTACATTACTCTGATTCCAGTTTGTAATTGCAGGTTTGTTGTTGTGGTTTCTTATTAAATTAGTTACCACTGTATCCCCTAGAATCCATCTTAGTGGCTTGATGAATGAAGAATGTTTCCAACTGTAAGTTTTTGATGTATATTACTCCAGTTGGGGCTCATAGCATCCTTGCAAGAAAGGCATATGCTGGACTATCTCACATGTATAGGTGAAGAATCTAAAGCTCAGTCTGGTAAAGGCTTGGAAATGGAAGAACTGAGTCTTAATCTCAGAATTCTCATGCCAAGTCCAGGGCTCTTTCAGCTCCAGTACTGCTCATTCCAGATATTCTTACCATGATCTGTATACTCATTGTTTATTGTTTGTCTAGGATGGGTCATTTTTTCATTTTTTGTGTTCATTTTTCATGAACAAGCATTCTTTTTTTTTTTTAAAGATTTTTATTTATTTATTAGAGAGCGAGAGACTGAGAATGAGAGGGGAGAAGGTCAGAGGGAGAAGCAGACTTCCCGCAGAGCCGGGAGCCCGATGTGGGACTCGATCCCGGGACTGCGGGATCATGACCTGAGCCGAAGGCAGTCGCCCAACCAACTGAGCCACCCAGGCGCCCGTGAACAAGCATTCTTATTGCATGCATATCACCTGCCAAACACTTTCCTGGGCACATTCTAAGTACTTTCTCATAGTTTATGTAGGTCCCTATAAAGTATTGCATTAGTTTCCTAGGGCTGCCGTAACAAAGTACCACAAACTGGATAGTTAAAACTATGGAAATTTATTATCTCACAGTTCTTGATGCAGAAAGCCCCAAATCAAGGGGTCAGCAAGGCTCTGCTCCCTCTGAAACCCATAGGGAAATTCTTCCTTTCTTCTTCCTACCTTCTGGTGACTTGTCATCAGCTGTTGGCATTGCTTGGATTGTAGCTGTGCCACTCCTCTCATCACATGATGTTCTCCCTGAGTACGTTCACAACACTTGCCTTTTTTGTGTGTGTCTGTTCAAATTTTCTATAAGGATAGCAGTCATATATTGGATTAGGGCCCACCCTCATGACCTCCCTTAGCTTGATTACATCTGCAAAGACTATTTGCAAATTAGCTCACTTTCTCACATTCACAGGTACCAGGAGTTAGAGGTTTAACATATTGTATTTTGGATGGGTGAGGAGACATAGTTCAACCCATATCCTTAGGATTCTGTATCCGTAACAGGTACACACCCATTGCCCTTTTCACAAATATAGGGCCACAAGCTCTATCACATACTCCAAGGTTTCAGAGCTTGTAATTGACAATGTGAAGTTCAAATACAGATTAGGATTCACAAGTCCTTGCTTGGCTTTTGGACCAGATAGATGGACTGGTTTTCAAGCCCTTAAATCAAAGCTTGGTCGACAGATTCAGTTAGCTTTGAAAAAAAGTGAAGCAGGGCCCATTTTCTTTATGCAAAGTGAGCTTGGTTAGAAGAGGCAGAACTTTAAAGGGTTTGAGTCTGTGTTTTATAACTAGCCCTGCATGCAAAAGCAGAGATGTGTTCCTCCCTTGCCCTACTCTCCTGCATTTAGAATAAAGTGTCTAATACTCTTTTAAGGGGAGACAAGCCATTCTTCATTTTAATTGGGGGGGGGGGGAAGTTCATTATGAAGTCTTCTTTCCTCCGAATAGTTCCCTAAAGTTGGATGTAGTGTCTACATTGTTGTCATTCTCTTCTCTTCCCAGGAATCATTACCATCCCTGGTTGGTGATTTATAATCACATTCCCAACAAATTCCACTGTTGTTAATGACTACTTATTTTTCTATACAAATGGTTTTTGCTCTCCTTTCTGAGGACAATTAACTAAGAAACTGGTCATAAATTACTGATAATGATCAGTTTGTCAGAGATGATTGTCGAACAGTGCCATCTTCCATAGTAATTAGATAAAGTTTCTTTAATTGCTGATAACAGCAGACAAATTGTGGTTATTTTTTTTTCCTTTTCTTTTCCTTTTTTTTTTTTTTTTTGAGATAGTCATGACATCTTCCTGGAAGTCAGGCAGAATAACACCTTCCCCCCTCCTTCTCCAGAGGGATGGGAAATGGAAGAAACATTCATCATTTACAGGCTTCCAGAAATATAATAAATGTGACAGCGTTTCGAGGTTTCAAATAAGACGACTGATCTTTCTAAAGCAGAGATCAGAGAAAACCTTCTCTGGGACACATTTCTTTTAGGCAGGAAGCAGGGGTCCTTCCTGGTCATGTTTGATTTTTTTTTCCTCAGGATCACATCTCTCATATTTGCATCTAAACCTTGGCCTTAAAATGTGACTTCTTTGAACTCTGGAAGGGAATGGTATTTAATTCACAGGGTTTCTCACAGTTAGGATGCTGATTAAACCCCAGCCTATTTTTGTACGTCAGGATGTGGTGGCCCCTTAGCTGGGAAATGAAGAGGAGAGCTACCACAATGCATGGAGATAGGACAGTCTCTTTAATCACAGGCCTTATTATCTATTAGCTTATTGATAAGCTCAATCAGATTATTCATTGGTGTGGAAGTACCAGGACCTACTATTAACATTCTGTAAAGGATGTACATATATTACATAGTGAAGGGTGGTTTAAATTTAATCCAGTTGAATATATCAGCTTACAGACATCCCTCGAACATTGTTAGTCTTTGGGTCTTGCAGTACTTTATAATCCCCTTCAGTTTCATAGCTGGGTTCTGTTTGTTTGTTTTTGTTTTTGTTTTTTGGAGTTTTTTTGCTAGATGGCAGCAACTGTCAAACAAGCTCTGGTGTCTAAGATTATCTGAATCTTTCTGGCAGTTTAGAAAACAGTGTGGTGCTTAAAAGAACAGAGATGTTGATTCCAAAGGGGTCTTAATAGCAAACAAATTTGATGTTTATAACAAATTTGTTATACACAAAGAGTGTATAAGACTTACTAGTTTTTGTTATGAGAAGGGAATCTACAACCAGTGCAGAATTAGAATGCATTATGTTACAGGGTGTTTAGGCACCAATTTTATCAGAATTCCTCCAGTTCCACATGAAATACACATAGCACTCACACACACAAACAATTCAGGTAAACTTAAGAATAAAGAAACTTAGGGTTATGGAACTGGGCAGCACAAAATGTAGGCTTCAGGCATGGTTGAGACTCAAGGTTTAATGATGTCACAAGGACTCTGATTCTTTCTTAGATCTGCTTGCCGTCTTGGTATCAGGCTTCAGTGAGCTTCTACTATATATGTTCTCTGAGAAGTTTGCACCTTTTGGGGGGATACCTCAAAAATCCTTGGGAAGGTTTTGATTGGCCTTATGCCTGCTACTAAGCAAATTTTGTACTGTTTTTTTTTTCTGATTAGCTGGTCTTAAGTCTCTTCCCCATGGAGTAAAGTGGTGGGGGAGAGGTGTAGAGCTCCACTTAAACTATGCAGATAAATATACAGTAGGATAAGGATCCTTCTGCAAAGTAAGGGATTTGGGGTAGATCAGAAAATAAAACAAATAAACACAAACAAGTAAGGGACCCGCTCATTCACTCTTTGGCAATTAGCCAAGTACTGTCCAGTTGTTTGCTCTGCTTGCTAGTTTATATCTGCTTACTTTGGGAGGATCTGCTTTTGTGAGGATTTTCTGACATTTCCTGAATATTGCCTTATAGAGGCGACAGTTTCAAGTCCACCTCAGAAGTCTGATCTGTACTAAATGACTCAACCTAAAATATTTTTCTCATGTGCCTCCAACCTAAAACCTTTCTTTTTTTCCTGCCTGGAGCCTCTCTTCTCTTCCCATCCCCACCCAACTTATCTCTGATTATTTCTTCAGGATTTTTTTTCTAAAAGGAGCCCAAATAAATTTCCTCTTCCTCTCTGTTCCCATTGAAACTCGTATTTTTCTTATAATACCTAGAATGTTTGGCCTTTAATTTTAGTTTTTAAGAATCCATTTTTTTTCTTTGGAAACAGGATGCCATTTTGCGTTCTTTTAAATCACTTCATGCTTGATAGCACTTCATGCTTGGTACCACATAGGAATTTAATTCTGGTGAATTTTTCTCAGATAAGACTAATGGAGGAAGTAAGTACTTGGGCAACTCCATTATCATTTGGATTTAGCTGTGTTTTATTATGGGGATGTGAATGTGGGCATTAAGTGATCATTTGGAGGAGAACAGGAGGACATTGAACTGATGTAAGAGTAGGGGAAGATTGTTTCTCTTGGGGGCCCATGGGAATTTGCCTCACCTGGCCTCATTTTGCACGATAATTGCTCTGAGTTATAGGAGGACAAGTTCATCTCTCCGAGATTAACACAAAGTAAGCATCCTTTTTGCATGTCTGTGTAGATCTAGCCCAACCCAGAAAAAAAGCAGCTTTTCACTCATTCATCAAATTTTATGAGCATCAGCTATATTCTGGGGATATGTAATGATAAATATATACATGGCTCTTGCCCTCTTGCTTGGGATTTGATTGCCTGGGGTCCAGTCTGGAGCTGCCTTTTGTTCTCTGTGGGATTTTAGACTAGTTATTTAATAGCCCTACTCTTAAATTGTCTTATCTATAAAATGAGGATAAATAGCTACTTCATAGAGCTATTGTAAGGATTAAAGGAGCTGTTACTTATATATATTGTCCAGCACATAGTAAGCTCTCAACAAACAAGAGTTATTACTTAGAGCTATTGGCTTATGAGGCCTACAGGCTTGATGGAACAGAAATTAATCACATGATCATATTCAAAATGAAAATTTGGACATAACTGATCTGAAGAGGAGGTGCTTAGTATTATGAACACTTAAAATATGAAATTCTGTAAATCTTGCCTGGCAATGCATAATTAATCTAGCTATATATAAAATTACCCACAGACTAGAGCCCAAATGAACAATTTATCAACTTTTGATGATTGCTCGTAAAGCAGCAGTTATGTTTAGCTGAGATAGTCCTTATCCAACCTGGATTTCAGTGCTACTGTGATTATCAGTGGGATTCGATCTCATATTCTGCCAAGATGATTCTTCTCTCTCAATGCATTGACCATTTTGGAAAGAGAGAAGCTTACAGCTTAATGTTCTTTAGAATCCTATCTAATCTTTAAATGATTGGGGTGGGGGTGGGGCAGTTCTTTTGGACTTCAAAAAGATTTTCTTCTCCTTTTCTAGTCGTATCTACTTGTCAGTCAATTCAGAGCATCCATCAGTTCAGCCAGAGATGCAAAGAGGAATATCCATACTTTCCATTCCTGCTTGATACCAGTGATTATGCTTTAGAAATCACTTAATTACTCACTGTTTCTTGTTGGGACAGTGGTGTTCATGTTATGGCCAAGCTATTCCAATGTTTTGAAAAGGTAGAACACATTTACTTCATGTTGGTTCCTTTGAAAATCTTACTTTAAGTTGAATTGGACCCGTGATTAAAATGGTGACAGTGTTTACTTTTACTGTAAAAGGAAAACTGTACAACTAATATCAAGGAGGCAGTCAGAGTAGTAGATATCATTCCAGCATCTGGGGTCTGACAGATCCAGGCTGACATCACAGATGTTGGACTAGTTTCCTCAGTTTTCTGAAACTAGTAAAGTCATCTGCAAAATGGAAACAATAGCCAACAATAGATTTTTTAAATCAATTTTTAATGGATTAAGAGATTTTAAAATGGATTTTTAGATCCACTTTTTATTGGATTTTCTCTGATGATTGAAGGAGATATTACCTGCAAAAAGATTAAAAGATTGTCTAGTATATGGTAATTGCTGATTAAATGATAGTTATTGTCCCAGTGTTGTATCCATTGATGACTATAATAAACAAGAACTCTTGAAGAATTTTGAAGTTTGAGGAATAATTTTGTAACCTTTGGTAAAGGGAAGAAGAAATCAAATTTTAATGCTCCCTTTGTCACAGAAATTTCATCATATTATATATGCACATATATGTATGTACAGTTTTTTATTCTTCAGTGTTAAAGAGTACATACATAGATACACTATTATGTAGTAATATGTGTAATATATATAACATAGACCATAATATAGAATATCTAGATACATTATTAATATATTTATATTAATAACATTAAGTATATCTAGTACTATATTCTGGTTTATGCTATACATAACAATATATATATATATGTTGGTAATAATACATATTCCTTGTATCTCTTGGCATTTTTTTCCAATTAAAAATAAAGAATTATTGTTATTATTATTTTTTTAAAAAGAAAGCATCAGCTACCCCAAGTTCTGTAAGCGTTGATTTTTATTGTTATTTATTTTGACAATTCAGTGTCAGTCATAGCCAGAGCCTCACTGTGTAATCCTGTGGAAATGTCCCTAGGTAACAAGATGTGCCCACTGGTCATAGAAGTCAGTTCTGCTAAATAGGGAGGATTTTATCTGTCTGAATAAATATTTCCGGGGCTCCCCTCACTCTGTGGATTTGAGATGTGCACAGGCAAGAAGGGTCATCGCCATAAATCAATAGTTTTTCTGAAGCCAGAGATTTAGAGCTGACAGCAGCTTTTTGGCTGAAATAAAGATTGTGACGTGCAGGCATAGACAGTAACTGCTGGGAATAATGTATGGAGTTGACAGGACTATTTTGTGAACATGTATCAAACGTGGATAGGAAAAATAATATTTGCTCATTTTGAGGTAAGTTAACTAATTGGTATCAGCAAGAAGGGGAAGACAAACCTATTTGGTAGAATCTGATGCTGTGTATATCCGTCCATATAAGCACATACATCTCAAACCCGCCACCCAAAATCCAATGTGACCTTTAAGTCTCAGTTCAAGGCTAAGTCCTTCATATCATGTGTTACTCATCTTTATGCTGCTTATAAGTTGCTGTGGAAATAGTGGGAATGGATGATGTCTCCAAGGAAAGGAAGATAGAAGAGACAGAAGAACACAAGGATTTATGTGAAGAAAGGATCATTTAAATGAATGTAAAAAGAGACTAGGACTCTAAGAAGATTGTCAGGGAGATAGCAAGTGAACCAGGTGAGGACAGTTTCACAGAAGGTAGAGAGAATTTCCTAGAAACAGGAACTGTGGATGGTGTTGACTATTGTAATGAATTCGAAGATTAATAAGAGTTCTTGGACTTACATTCTAGTGGATCTATTTTATATATTTTATGCAATTTTGTACATAAATCATTCCCAGTAATTAAGTGTGAACTCCCTGAGAGTAGGTACCAGATTTTATTCATTTTACAAGCTTCAGAGTCTGGCAGGACATATTAGGGACCAATAAATGTGTTTTGAAAGTATGAACGGATGGATAAATGGGTAAATGAATGCTGACCTTAATATAGCAATTTAATGTCTACGCAAAATTAAAATTATGAAGTGCTAAAGAAGTTATTTGATTTCGGTAAAATAGAGCACAAGAAACCATTTTAGGTATGTGGTAGCTCTAGGGGTTCAAAGAATAAAATCCTCTAGCTTCCCTACTGAGTAAGAACCAACTGAGAAAGTGAACAGCAGGGAGGCCAAAGGAAATAAACAAACTTCTTTCGCTTGGCCTAATATTTTCAAGGTTCTGATCTTATTCACATGAAATATCCAGAACAGGCAACTATATGGAGACAAAAGGTAGATTAGTGTTGCCACAGGCTGAGGGTGAGAGAATGGTAGGCAGGGAGTGCACATGCTATAAGCATTTCCTTCTGGGGTGAAAAAGGTGTTCTAAAAATTAAATTGTGGGATAATCGTACAATTCTGTGAATATACTAGAAACTATTAAATTGTTCGCTTTGAATGGGTGAGTTTTATGGTGCATGAATCACATCTCAGTGAAGCTATTATTTTTAGAAAGGCAGTAATAAGGTGTTAGTTTTTATTAATGAAATAAATGAAATACATTTTATTAGTGAAAGAAATCTAAGTTAAGATGTATGACCAAATGGGTTTGTTTGTACTCTCCCAATTTGTTCAGACTTACCTATCAGTCACTGATAGAGTAGGCACCTGTACCTCTTGTCTTCATTTTCTCTCTCTTTCCCACTCCTCTGTATACTCATGAGTCGTATGGCTGAAAAGGAGAACCGGAGTGTACCCTTTCTGCCATCTGGGGAATTGAAAAAGAGAGCTAAGAAGACTGAACTGAACATGCCCAGTTTTTTCCCCAAAGTAACCAATCAAAGAAACCATTCCTTCTTAGGGGTGGAGGAGTAAAGAACTGGGGAGAGACCTGAAATTTTACCCTGATGGAGTTCTTTCACATGGAAACATAGGGAGTAGGGGGTTAAAAATGTGCCACCCTCCCTGCACCTCACTCTCTTTATGTCTAGTGATAGAATAACAACTCTAGTGGTACCAGTAAACACACACAAACACACACACACACACACACACACACACACACACACACACACAACTTGGGTTTGAATAAGATTTGAATTTAAGGCAGGTACCCTGGGGAAGAAACTGCTAGGGAAGAAGAAAGAAGATCAAAGTCAATGCCTCTAAATTTTCCCAATGACGCATTTATGCCATGAACTTTTCTGTGCTGAAGACCACTCATTTTGGCTCCAAATTTTAAGAATAATCTCTATGTCTCTGTAATATTTTACAGCCCTCAACGAACTTTTATAGATTATCTTCTCATAATAGTACTGAGAAAGAGGGGACACAATATATTTGTCTTCTCAGGATGTCTGTTTACTATGATCATTATGTCATTTCTATCATAGATACGTTTTAAAAATTGGGGATTTTTAGGGATCCACCCTAGGAATCAGAGGGTGTTCTCTTCATTTCATATCAGCTAAGATCTATGTATATAAAGAGCTCCTCTTGAATTAATTTTCTCCCACCCAAATACTATCTGTGGACATGATCATAGTTATAGTACATCAATACCAGTGGTATCATAATGGAATGAAATATGGTATGAAATATGGACTATGACTCAGTAATAGGCAGAAGCCCCGTTCTTCATGTATTGAAAGATATCACCGTATCTGGTGTCTGTGTGTGTGTGTGTGTGTGTGTGTGTGCATGCTCATGTATATGTGTGGTTGCATAGACACTTGGGTGTAGTTGCACTCACATTAGACACATTTGCCTGTTCCAAACATTTCCTTACTTAGATATCAGCACCTAGGACCGTGTCTGGTTCTTACAAGATTCATAATACGTATTGGCTTCATAAGGGCTTGGGGTTCATAAGGGCTCATAGATATTCAGAATATAGGAGAATTGACTCTATTAACTCAGACATTACTGGATGAAAGGCTTCTTTTTTTTCGTCCTGGCAATATTATTCTTACTTTGAGGCATTAGAGCATTTTGAGAGTAGTGAAACTTCCCATGGCTTTCAGAATTATAATTTAAATCTTTCATCCCTCCAGAACTCAGGACATTTAATTTATCATGATTCATAAAAGACCAGTAATAAACCCTGTCTTTATTTAAACATGGGCACATTGACTTCCCTTTGTAGGAATCGGGTGCTCTTTATCTGCGTTTCTCTATCTACTTATCATGGATCCTGCATGTGTACAAAAAGCCATCTTTGTCAGTCAGGGGGAGATTTTATTAACTAAAGGTTCATTTGTTCTTCAAGTGACACTATCTCTTTGGAATTACCAGATGTTGTTCAAACTGTGCTGTCTCGCCTTTTATTCTGATGATGGCAAATGTTGAACGTGGTGAATAAATATTGGGCACTGTCCTCGGTCATCTTAAATAAATGTGATAAAATGAAAACATGTCGCCGCCGAGGTCTCATTTGTTCCCAGGAAGTCCACAGCACATTAAGGCTCGTGGACAATGAAAGGCAAATCAGCCATTCACTGGGTGTTCCATTATGAGATGTTCTTGTCACTTTCCAGATTCCATTTTAGATTAATATATAGGGAGAGATAAGATGGCATGTATTTAAATGATGACATGGTACCATCACAGAATTGTTTTGTTATAATTGCACAATGTAGACAATTAAATATATTGTGGTGGCCTTGCCCTAGAAATTTGCATTTAAAAGAAAAAGTGGCAGAAAATGAATTAATGGGAAATTTCTTATGACTTGGGTCCATAGGGGCTTGTATTAATACAGGTGTTGTATTTTGATCCTTCTTTCTTCCTGTGGCAAGACTAGTGACTTCTTTTGAGGAGGAGGAGGAGCAGGAGGAGTAGGGGAGATTTCACTTAACTGGATGATCACAGAGCTAGATTTTGTCATTCATTGTTGAATCATGTATTAAATATTTATAATATAAAAGAGGTGGGAAAGAGCAATCTGTCAAAACAGACATTTTGGAATCACCATGCCCTTCTTTTGTGGATGATGTGTGACACCCATGAATTAAGATTAAAAATAGGATATAAAGAAGAATCTTTGCTTTCACAGTGGGGGAAAAGCTTATGAATGCTGTGATAATAATTGCTAATAATTATACTCAAATCGTATTACATCAAGAAATTGAGATGTGAACCACACTGGGGCACTAGGATTTCACAATAACAGCCACAATTTTTCTAATTTATTACATTGTCATCCGTCTTGTGATTTAAAATCCTTTTTCACAGTCTCCGGTAATATATGGAATTATTAAAAGTTGGTGACTGTTGTTCAGAAATGTTGAAAGAAATGAAGTGTTTCTGGGGCTGTTGCTGGAGTCCTTTTGAAAGGGTAGTTAAGTATCGCTGATTAATCCCCATTCTATGTCTGATGAAATAGAGAAGGGGAAAATTTTCTCTTCTACTGAGTATTTCATTGCAAACGGCAGCCTAGGAGTTGTATAAGCATTTTCTGTATTCTGTATAAATTGATTTGGTGTGAAAAATCTCAGATGGTTCCATTTCAAGGCAATGTTTTATTTGGTGATGCAGGACAAATGTAGAGCTAAGTAGATTTGTAGGCTAATTTATTGGGCATTTTAATATTGTGTGTTCTCCACATCGGTGTGGTAAGTACCTCACTAATGCTTCCTTGGCCGTGTACTGCTCATGGCATGCCCGACTCATCTTAATTAAATTCCTGCCGGCAACAACGTTATTTCTGCTCATGGGATACATTGCTGTCACTGTGAGACATTTTCTAGGAAAATTGAGATATATTTTTCGCAAATGGAATCCTTTCTCTCTCTCTTTTTTTTATACTCCAAATATTAGTCATTTGAATTAATATTAAGTTATTATGTACTCCAAATGAGTGCTTTACAAATCTTTCAAAACATCCCTTCTGCCAGGAGGCCTGGGGAACGTGTGATAGAGGTGGGGAATGTGCAGGTGTGCTGGGTTAGTGATGGGTGAGATGACTTCATGTGTCTAGTCCCCACCTCCCATTGTCAGTGTGCAGGCCGAGGAAGCACCTTGCAAACTGAGAAAGAAAAGGGCCTCCTGCTGCTGCCTCTGCCCCATCACTGAGATAATTGCAGTGTCATCTTCCCCTTCAGGAAGAAGAGGAAAGTTTGTCTAGAACTATGTACTTTCTAAGAAACATGGCTTTCCTGCTCAGGAAACGGGAGGTTTCTCGAATTCTGTAGCTTGAGTCACCTGCAGTGTTCGAAGGACACTGGGAAATCAGCTGTTTCATTTAGAACTTAGTCATGACCTTCAAAAGTTTGGCCTGCAAATTGACACAGGGCTTTCAGCGTTTGTCCTCGGGATGTGCAGCTGTCACGTCAATGTCTAGAAGAGTTGTGCCTTACAGCCCCAAATGGCTAATTACACAAAACAAAAGAAGGCAAAAACGCCAACGCAGCGGCATGGTCATTCTTCATTCGTTCCATTTCTCTTTCCCTCTCATAGGTGAACAATAGGTTTCAATTAACAGAACATGATTTCTCCCAGCTGCTAAATCTTCAAGCCTACTTGCTGTCATGCTATAGCCACATTGCAAACTGTCTTTCATTTCCCCACACACATCAAGCTCTTCCTGAGTCATGCACTTTCTACTCCCTCTGCCCCACTCCTTTCTTCTTACTTCTCATTTCAATTTCAGCTCAAAAGTGCCACTTCTCCTGGGAAAGCCTTTCCTGGAATTCCTACCCTATCCCAACTTCAGCTCCCTGGGATAGATGGGTATTGACTTGCATGTGATCTTATAGCAATTTATGTGTTTCTTCTACTCACATGTACACATGTATTTATATACATAGATGTATATGTGTGTGCACATGTGCACGTGTGCGTGCGTGTGTGTGTGTGTGTGTGTGTGTGTGTGTGTATTGAGCACTCTCTCTGTACCAGACATTCATCTTCCTATTGGGGACCCATCAGTGAAATACCTGAATAAGCCTCCATGGAGCCTACATTCTAATGGGACACAAAGACCATAGAAAGTACATATAATACCTAAGCAGCGCATTGTAGAAGATGACCAGTGCTATGATGAAAGAAAAGAGAAAAAGGACAAGGAGGGACAGAGCAGGTAGAATCACTTAAAATTTTGAATGAAGGGAGAGGGGAATCAGGGTGGGCCTCATTGTAAAGGCCGCATTTTAGCCACGAGTGGAAGAAGGTGAAGGAGTGAACTCTGTGGGTATTTGGGGAAAGAACATTCTAGGCAGAGAAAATAGTTAAAAAAAAAAAACAAACTCAGGCTTGAGTGTATCTCTGTGTTCATTGAACAACAAGGGGGTCAGAGAGACTGGAGCAGAAAATAGTAGGGAGGGAATCAGTTCAGGGGATAACAAGGTAGTGGCAAGAAGGGGGCAAATATCATGTAGGACTTGTAGATAATTAGAGACTTTGTTTTTACTTGCATAAAATAAAGACTTGATTTATATTTTAAATGGATAATGTGGGCTTATACATTGAGAATATATATTTTAAGGGCCTTAATAGAGTTCAAAGCCATCATCTTGATGTTCCCTGTACTTATTTTATTCTTTCACATTAAATATTTATTTGACAACAATGTGCCAAGCACTGGGCTTGATCCTAGGATTTCACAAAGATGATGCTAATTGGCATCCGTCCCTCAGAGGCCAGTACTGTAGACAGCCAATGTGCAGATTTCAAGCTCAGGATCTAATTTTGCCCATCCATTTAAAGAGGACTTCAGTACCTCTCAAACAAAGGCTTGAGTTTAATTATCCACCTCATTGTGGCTATATGCAACTGTTCTTAATTAGTCCTGTTTTAATCTGCAATATGTGAACTTTGAAATTTCTAAGAAAAAGAAATCTGATGCCAGGTTGGAAGACCTTCCTCCTTAAAATAAACGTGCTTCATGCCCAAACAGATGACCAGAGAGTATCCCTATGGTCTGCCAGGGTAATGATTCATGGAGCAGGGGTTGTACATGGCAGACGAGAATGTTACACTCTAGTGGGTCAATGATCCATGTTTTAGAATTAGTATGCATGCATTCCAAAATACATATTTACCTGGTAGTCTGTAACTCTTCAGCAGAACTGTTACAGTCTAGTAAGTAAATAACATGTTTTTCAAAATTAGAATGTGTACCAAATATGTATTTACCCAATAGTCTGTGACAGTTCTGAAGAAACCTTCCCAGTCTTTAGTCTATCAGGCTAACTTATGGATGTAGTTTTAATGATGTTTTGATTATGGACATAGTGTAAAAGAAGATGTGTGATTTTTAGAAGACTGAGGGTTTATCATGTAGCACAACCAATTTTAGAGGGAAATTTTATTATAGTTGCAGACTCTGTTTCTCCTATTTTTTCCTTTCTCACCTCTTTTTCTCCATTATCATTCCTTTCCTCTCCTCCTCCTCCTCCTCCTCCTTCTCCTTTTCTTCCTTCTCCTCCTCTTTCATTTGCAAGTTTCTGGAAGACTGAATGCTAATGGCAGCAGGGTAAATTTTTAAATAATTTAATTCTTGGTAACATAATATGACTTTGTCAGTGATCAGTGTATGGACTTCTGAACATGTATAGAGGCCGTTGTTCCAGTTGGTAATCTCATGGCCATAGAGAGATCCAGAAGTTGGATTCTGATAAATGATTTCCATGAGAGTATCAGTTAATGAGTATACCTCATTATAGTTTACTTAAGCCAAGGAAAAGAGAATCATATTTACATCAACCATCTAGATATATTGGATGGGAATGGCTTTTGTAGAGTGAACCGTTTTGCCATGTCAGTGTTGTGAGGCATTGAGTTTTCAGTGGGACGTTATTAAATTTCCATCATAACAGATGTTCAGCCTGCTGCTGGCTACAGGAATAGAGAATTTTACTCATAGTTCAAGGTAGTTCATGGATGTGTAAAATTGTACTCAAAAGTTTGTGGCTCTGGAGCCAAATGACCAGGGCATTAGTTCTCTGAACTTGGACAAGTCAGGTAACTGCTTTTAAACTTCATTGCCTTATCTGTAAAATAGGTGTGACTTTAGTACCCACTTAGAAGGTTCCCGTGAATGAGTTACTATCTATAAATCATCTACCTTTCTTCAGATCACATACTGAATATTTAATGAAGTTGATCAACAATTGTCTACAGTAATCCAGAGATTTCAGTCATACCTTCCATCTGGGATAGAGCAGATAGTAGGGGTAGCAAAGTTAGCACTGCCAGATCTCCAAGTAGTTGGCTGGGAAGTAAATGAAAAGGCCAGGCATGTAATTGGATGTTTCACTAATAGGTTATAAGTGGTTGTGCAAGTTTCTATACAGCTTGCATAGTCTAATAAGTACCTTCAGTTGACAACTGAGAAAGCAACCATGGATCTGGAACTCCTTACTTGAAACCATGTGAAACAGTCATTTATGAAATACCCATTAAAACTCCTTGGAGGTTCATATTCTTCAAAAGTTGCCCCTCCCCACTTTTTTTCTTTCTCTCTAATTGAGAGTGTTGCTGTAGGTTGAGCTACGGCAGGCCTTGATTTTTTTTTTCTTTCATGGCTATGACCATTTTGTAAGGCAAAGCACCGTGGAGTGAGCCTCCATAACCCCCACTTAGGTACATCCTTCTGTGTGACGTACCTTCCGTGAGGCTCACTGCAGTTGCCATCATAGGTTTGATGTCATTTGTACAATTAGGTGAGAGGATCCAGAGGGCATGGACTGTATCTACTGATTTAATGCTATTTTCTTAGACCCTGACACAGTACCATATGCAAAAGTGAATGCAAGAAATTGTATTCTCTTTTTTCATGACTGGCTGAGTTAGTTCTGCAGAGTCCATGGTACTGTGCTACTTTCCAAGCAGCCATCTCAGCATCCTCTGTAACGTGCATGAGTTTTAGAGCTATTGTCTGTTGACATTATTCGTTTAGAGCATTTATTGAGACCTTGCTATGAGCTGTGCATCAGGCACTGCTCTAAGCACTTCACATCATTATTTCTAGAAGTGCTCACAGCAATCCATTTAAACCAATCCTATCATTACCCACCCCCTTCTTCACATGAGAAACTGGGACTTCGAAAGAAGAACTACCCCCTATATCAGATGGCTAATAAGTAATGAAGTTGGGAGTCGAAATAGCTAGTGTCACCCTAGAGTTGAGAGTTACTAACTTGTATTCTTCCATATCTTCCAAGGAAGAAGAAATATTGTAAGGGGTAGGTATATAATTAGAGAGGTATGCTCAAAAACAAAACGGCAAGTAAGGATTAGATACATTTAAGTGTCCTGTACATTTCTGGATAACAGTCTAATCCAGATACTGTCTGGAAGTGAATTCATAGTACTTTCCATAGACAACGCTTCTTAGTGGGAGAGTTAAGATCAGATGCAGGGAATGCAAGTAATGTGGTCTTTGTGGGAATTAAACACAATCCTAAATGGAACTGTGGTGCTGATAAGGATTCTGATCATATGTCTCAACATTTCAATGTGGCTGGAGTCCTATATTTATATGAAGGGACTCCAATGAAATGATTAATGAGGTTTTAACGTTGAGTGAAGAATCTGCAGCTATTTCCATCACCAAAAATGTAACCCGGCTGCAGGCAAAAAGTGAAGTTAAATTGCGCTTCAATTCAACTTCAAAATACACCTCAGATCTTTACTCTTCTGTCTTCATGTCCCCCATCTTTCATCCAGGCCACTGTGACCTTCTGCTGTGATATCCTGGTAACTAGCATCACTGTCTTTTGTATATTTATCCTCTTCAAGCCATTCTCACAGTGGCTCTTTAGCTAACAAACCCAACTATGTCACCCCACCTCAGTGGCTCTGCATTCCCATTCAGATGACTCCAACATGTCTAGCATGATTTGAAGGACTTTCAGGAGCTGTCTCCTGCCTTCCTCCAGCTGAATCACTCTCCGCCACACTCAGCAGCCTTCAGTCGTACGCAGTGTCTTTGTCTCTCTCGCCTCCAGCCATTTGCAGTGCTTGCCTAGAACATGTGCCCCTCTTCTTACTTTGTCTGTTTAGTCTTTACTTACCCTGGAAGCCATCTCTGGCCACCTCACTCCCCAACCTTGGCTTCATATCCCTTCTTTGGGTTCTCCTAGCATTCATTGCTTATTGTTCTATCTTCTTTAATCTTCTATGGGAAGATTGTAAGCTTGGTGAGGGTATGAACCCTCACATCATTATGAATAAGTGATTAGAATGGGAGTAAGACTCCAGAGTGTTTTTGGGAAAGCATCATCTACACGTCAAACACATCCTTTTGTTTTTTAATGAAAATACGTGGGGCATTTGCCTATCCACAGTGCTGAGGAAAATGCAGAGTAAGCACCTGCTTTTGAAAGTCAAAAGGCATTGCTAAAGGGAAGGTGAAATATGATGATGGCGAAAAATTACTCCTTATAGAAAATGCTAAAACAAATAGCCAGAGACCCCAAGGTGTCGAATAACTTCCTCTTTAACTTTCCTGGAAGCCTCACCTGGTGAAAAGGGACCAGAAGGATTAGTAGCTAAAAGAGGATATCACTCAACATAGGGCAGATCATATGTAGTGACAAACAGCTCTGTGACTTAAAAGGACAGTTGTTAAAAATATTTTGCTTCTCACACTTTCTCTAGGTCCTCTGTGGGCTGGCTGGGAGTGCTGCTCTGTTTCTCCCTCACTTGGGGTCACGGGCTCCACTTGCATTCTTCTACAATTACTAGGACAAGGAAAGGACAAGGTTAATTGCACACTGGTTCTTAAAGCTTCTACCCCCAAGTGACATGTGTCACCTCTGTTCACATTGTATTAGCCGAAGGAAGACATTTGCTTGCACCTAAATTTAAGCAGGCAAGGCAGCACAGTCTCCCCTTCTGCCCTGAAGGAGAAGCAGACATTTTTTAGTGAACAGCAACTAAGATCTCCTCCCACAGCATCATGGGAAATAGCTGCACCTGACCACTGTCCATTCCCAGTGCAGTCAGACCAGGAGCAATGGTTTTTGGATGCACACTAACAGTATTTTCATTCTCATCTGTGTGGCTTTTGTGGCAAGACATCCTGATACACATCTAACTTGGTTTTCTTCTCAATTTTCTTTTGCATTGGCCCCAGACAGAATCAACAGAGGCTTTCTCTATTAACGGACAATTAATTTTTAGTTTCAAACCACGGGCTGCTTCTTTTTTGAGTATTACTTGAAACATTTCTTTGCCAGGATATCATTTTATTTTGTTTCTTGTCACTTTCTTTAGAAAGTATCTCTGGTAGGTCCTCATTTTGACTCTTTTTCCTACTCTCCCTGTTACCCCTTTCCCCACAGGCTAAATCAGTCTGTGTACCATTTGTCATCTTTACTCTTCTCGGAGCGTTCATCTGTATGGAAAGCGGGATCTGTGTTTGACAAGCATGCTTACCCTTTGCTTACTGTTTTAATAAAAATTTCTATCACCATTTTTATCTACAGTAGCAGTCGAGGCACTATTTGATATCGAGATGCTAGATTTCATAGACTTTGAAATATTTTCCCCATATCTTTTTTGGCAAGTCTTTGAACATAGACTACAAAAAATTGACATGTCGGAGATGAATTTCCAGACTCTAAGTTAAGTAATGACTACCTGTCCCAGTTTAAATTGTGTTCTAGGATTGAAACATTATATTACACAGTCAAATCATTGAAATTAATGGTCAGACTGTTCTATAACTGAGTTAGTTTCCCTTGAGATTGATATTCTATTAAATCAGCAGGCTGTCCAAATTTCCCTGCATTGCCTTTGGTTTGGGGGATAGTGTTGCCCCAGTCTTGGTGATTTCAAAGCTGGACCTAAGCAGTCATGCTATTTTTTAAATGGGGAATTATGAGTAATGGCATCTAAATTTTCAAGTTTCTTGCATATATAGAGAATCTCACTTCATTCTCTTTACCTTGTGAGGCAAACTATTATTGTCCCAAGCATGCAGATAGGGAACATGAGGCCCTAATGTTAGGTGTCATGCCAGAGACGATACAACTACCAAAGAGGCCAAGATCTCTACTTGGCTGGGCCTTTCTCATCATTCAGTCCTCTTCTCAAATATCCCTCTTCACGGAGGGCTTTCTTGACTGTTCCATCCAGAGAAACACAGTCATCACCTATTTCAGTGTTCTATATTATTTCCAAAGTATGATTTCCTTGTTTTTTCTTATTTGTATCTACATATTTATTGCCAGTCTTTATCCACTAGAATACAAGGAAGGAAACCTTGTTTGTTTGTTTGTTTCTTTCTTTCTTTCTCTCTCTCTCTTTTTTTCTTTCTTTCTTTCTAGATTTTATTTATTTATTTGAGAGAGAGCGAGCGAGCATGAGGGGGAGTAAAGGGCTGAGGGAGAAGGGAAGCAGACTCACTGCTGAGCAGGGAGCCTGATGGTGGGTCTCGATCCCCAGACCCTGAGATCATGACCTGAGCCAAAGGCAGATACTTAATAGGCTGAGCCACCCAGATGCCCCAAGAGACTTTGTTTCTTTAGTGTCAACTTCCCAGTACTATGGCAGCACCTGGCACCTAGTGGATATTTAAAAATATTAATAGATGAATACATATTTACACACAACATTCTCTCTCAGGAATGGAGTGTAGATTAAGACACCTTACTGAACTGCTCTGTATAAAGGAATGAATTAGGGGCGCCTGGGTGGCTCAGTGGGTTAAGCCTCTACCTTCAGCTCAGGTCATGATCTCAGGGTCCTGGGATTGAGCCCCACATCGGGCTCTCTGCTCAGCGGGAAGCCTGCTTCCCCCTCTCTCTCTGCCTGCTTCTCTGCCTACTTGTGATCTCTCTCTCTCTCTCTGTCAAATAAATAAATAAAATCTTAAAAAAAAAAGGAATGAATTAAGCATTGAGGGCTTTATGAACAAACCCTACTACTTAAGGTCTTTGAGAGCTCAGCTTTGCAAGTAGTAGTATATATTATCTAACACCATGTAACAAATTACTCCGAA
Source organism: Nasua narica (assembly GCA_028533885.1). Lineage (NCBI taxonomy): Eukaryota > Metazoa > Chordata > Mammalia > Carnivora > Procyonidae > Nasua > Nasua narica. The sequence continues at coordinate 4,875,522 of CM052805.1, forward strand.
GATGAGTATCTTGAAACCATAAGCATTTATTATCTCATGTAGTTTCTGAGAGCCAGGAATTGGGGAGTGGCTTATCTGGGTGGTTCTGGTTCAGGGAGCCTCATGAGGTGGTTGCTAAGCTGTCAGCAGGGGTAGCTGTAAAATCAAGGCTGGAGGAGCCACTACCTAGCTCACTCATGTGGATGTTGGCAGACCTCAGTTCCTTCCTTGCCACATGGGCCTCTCTGCATGACTACTGGAGTGTCCTGGTGACTCGGCAGCTGGCTTTTTCCAGAGTGAGTGTTGAGAGGGAAAGGGGAGGGTGTGGGACGGAGGGGAGGAGGGAGAGAGAGTTCAAAATGGAAGCATGGTCTTTTATAAGCCGATCTCAAAGTGACATACCATCACTTCTTGACTGCGTTCTGCCACACAGACCAACCACGATCCAATGTGGGGAATCAGTACAAGGGTATGAGGTGGAAATCATGAGGGGCCATTTTGGAGGCTGGTACCATATATCTTATTCAGGTTCTCAGAACACTGCAGTGGATTGAACATGCTTCTCAGAATACCAGAAGTCTTTCACTACTTCCTTTTCCATCCCAGGACCCATTTGGTTGGCTGGTTTGATTACTAAGACCAAGTCCTAAAGTATAGTCATTAAAAACACAGATTCTGGTGTCAGCAACCCAATTTTGAACAGCGTCCCTGCCTCTTGGTATCTATGTGAACGGGAATATTCTTTGTGCTTCTCTGACCTCAGTATTCTGTGCTATAAAATGGGGATACTGTTAGTAGCTACCTCATAGAGTTGCATTTAGGAAGTGTTGTCTTGTGTTATTTGGACTATCGCACGGCTAATGAGTACAGGCGTGATTTGTGCTTTCCTCGGGGGTCTTTGAATGGATTGAACAGCCCTAGTCAGACCTCTGAGGTGGAATCAAGCTCAACTTCCTTTAGTAAATTGTGGATGGATCACACGGTGACCACATGAAGCCTAATTTTTGCCACAGGACTCTGCCCACCATATATGTCCATGCTGTGTGTTTTTTCTGGGTGCTTATCCTGAAGCCTCTACACATCTGTGCAGTAACCTTCACCACCTTCCAGAATCCAGGATCCCCACTTCCTCTCCAGAGAAAACCAGAGCATCTTTTCTGCAAGCGATTGGCCGGTGGCTGAATTCTACCGCAGTTTTCATAAGTTCACTTTGAGCAGATTTTTCATGTCTTCCCTATTTATATCTTTTCAAATCCAATCTCCTTCAATCAATTTTAATCTTCTAATGTGTTTGCTATAAGTACTGTACAATTCACTTGTCCTCAATAATAAAATTCATTTTGGTTCGGCCTCCCGGTAATTTGTTTGAGAAGAAGTCGTTAGGAAACCCTTGCATTCCCTTCTGATTTAGAGGACGACCTTCAGTATTGATAGCATTTTGTTGTCATGCACTTGAAGTATTCTTTCATGACTGACAGAGCTGTTTAAATAATGGACCATGGAGCCATGTGCTTCAATGAAATCTGACTACACTAATTCCGTCATATATTAAGAAACTTCAAGTGTTCTACAAGGACACAATTTCATTGACCATGGATTTATTTTTTCAGTTTGTACAAATTATCTCCACTGTGTATTGGACCCCCTTCACTGTAAAATACACTTTCCTTCTGAGAATGAGTGTTTTTATTGCTTTACCTCTCAGTGCACTCTATGTAAGCAAAGCCTTGCACTTTAGGCCTCTCCTGGAACACATCAAAACAGATAAAATGGAATATTTTCTATACAAAAGATAGAAATGTATAGCATCATTGATTAAGTTTGCACTCAAGGCTAAAAAAGTATAGAGTTTGCTGTGGAAAATATATATATATCTCAAAATATCTATATAAACACACATAAATATGTATGTATAATTTATATATGTATCTTAAATGGGAAACGTAAACATTGAAAGCATGTTTTATTGTTAATCTTATGTATCTCTAGCTTTTTAAGCAGCATAGGAAGACAAAGCACCTTTTTATTTAGACTTGGCTAAAAATTATCAGTCATATGTAGATATTATGCAGTATCTGCCAACTTCCTACTCAGGAAAAGTTAAAGCAGATGGCAGAATTTATGTGCCATGTGGCATTTGTTTAAGTGTGGCAATAGCTAATATTTTTTTCTTTGATTATTATAACTATTTTATGTTTAAAGACTCAATTAGCTTTGAACTACTGTCCTTGATGGTCGCCTTGGTTAAGAGTGGGATGGGGAGAAGGAAGAGGTTTTGAACAGTTAGATGCTAATCTTCCAGGACTACATGACTATTGTACCTCCTTATTCAGGGGCACTGGGCACCCCGTTCTCAGAATAATGTTATTGTACTTTAAATATAGACTCCCCCAGGAATCGTTAAGGAGCAGGCTCTATTCAGATCACTGTGTGCTTTCGATTGGCCTTTATACTACAAAAGACTGGAATTCACATTTGTGAGTCTGTGGGACCCCAGGGAAGACATCTTGGAGTCAACATCATCTCAGGCATGTAGCGCATAATTTGTTTTGATAACTGCAAACAAAAGGGGTCTGTTCCCACATGGCCTCCTCAGAGATTGTCAGAGGCTCTTCCCCTTAGTAATAGGAGCTGCTCTGCGGGCTCCGAGAACCTGGGCAGGACTAGAGGGCAAAAAGAAGGAGGGAGGATGCCCTGCAAGAGATCCTGGGGGTGGGAGGGCAGCATTCCAGAGAAAACAGAGCATTCTAACCCTGGGAGGCCATTCCTATCAGGAATCGATATCTCGCAGCCATGATCTATGGCCTAGTCCTAGCACTCTGAGTGCTTTTTATACTGTGTGTGTTTCAAATGCATTTTCTTGCCTCACTCGAGTCTTTATGCTTTAATGAAATAAGAGGCAGGGGGTATATGTGTTGACGCAGTGGAGGAGGGAGGGGGTTTTGATTGAGAAAATCAAGGACCTATTGCTTGCCAATTCTCTAAGAATCCTTGCCGATCATCTGCTCATTATGGAGAATCTTGGGGTTCTCCTAAGCCTCCTGGAGGCATGCCTCATTAAATTGATTGAATAGGGGGAAAGGCCTTGTCAGGAAATATTTATTACACAGACGAAGGAGGGATACACCTATGGAGTGCTGGGGCCATTGCAGGCGTTCAATAAATATTCCTCAAATGAATTTATAAAATAGCATATGTAAAAAAAATAGTCATTATTATGGGAGGTCTGATTGAGGATTATTTTTCTTTTCTCAGTTTTCACAAATTTTGATAATTTTTGATTAATCCCTTTTATTGTGATTATAGGTTATTATAATTTTATATACGAATAACACAATGCTACCACTCACCCCTGTTAACAATTTGGTGATAGCCTTGCACATTTTTTTATGGCTTTACATTGCTTGTACAAGTATATTTCACTCAAATATAAATGAAATGGTACACAGTGTATTTTTCTTCAAATGCGCAGTTAGCAGGTATCCTGGGCCCTTTATTTGTTACTCCATTCTTTCAAAATGTTGCATCCTGTCACATAATGGGGACTTAACATCATTTATTTAACCATTTTGTAGCAATGTTTAATTTTATAATGAATATTTAAGCAACTGATCTGTATTAAACACTGTATTTTGGGATACAAAATAAGCCCATGCCACTCACAAGTTGTTGAATATTTAATTATGTGTTTTACACATGTTTTTAAAGATTTTATTTATTTGAGAGAGGGAGAGCATGACGGAGTGGGTGGGGAGTGCAGAGAGGAGCAGATCGCAGGTGGATCCCAGGACCCTGTGATCATGACCTGAGCTGGAAGCAGACACGTAATGGACCTGGCTGCCCAGGGGGCCCATACATTTTCTTCAATGAGTATGTGTCACTTTTTAAGCGTGAAGGTTAAATTTTTTTGAATATAATTATAGAATCAAAACTGTACATATGAGGGGTGCCTGGCTGGTTCAGTCAGTAGAGTGTGTGACTCTTGATCTTGGGGTTGTGAGTTCAAGCCCCACATTGGGCATAGAGCTTACTTAAAAAAAAAACACAAAAAACAAACTGTATACCTGAAAATAACAAGAATGTTTAGCTTTGATTAGGCTATTATCTGATAGACCCTGCCCTGCTCTAAATGTGTGTGTGTGTGTGTGTGTGTATTACAGCTTTATTATGTATATATAAATATATATTTATATATATATAGTTAGTGTACACATATACACACACATACTGGTATACGTGTGTATACATGCACACACATACACATCTAATCCATTACAACACTATTTAGCATGAACCATAGCCAGACATCATTTCTAGTTCTTCCCCAGATAGGCACGGAATTTTTACAACTTCTTTCTTTTGCTTGCATGGAGGTTAATTGAGTAAATGTTTATTAAGTGGCTGCCACATCCATAGCACTGCACTAGGGACTTAGCAGTGAACGAAATAAATACCTTCCCTCAAGGATCTTGTGCCCCAGTGGGTCGGGTCACTCTGTTAAGAGCGAAAGGTCGACGCTCTGCCTTTCTATACAAACGGTTAGGACAGCGCTTCACTTTCCCCTTGATCCCCTTCAAGAGCTGACACTGGAGAGAGAGACCCATTACCCTCGACTTTGTCGTCACTGCCATGTGCATGGAGACCGTGCCCTTTGAGTAGTCGGCATTAGAGCAACCAGCGGACACGGAGCATGGTGGGGGGGGCTCTGGCTGTCACACACATCCTTTGCTGAATGCTGCTTCAGACACCAGACTCTCCCCCTGGATAGTGATTAAGAGATGGCTCTCTCCTACTCCAGGCTGGGGCTCCGTCCGCTCTGAGGAGTTTCTTTAACGATGTTACCTCACCTTGGCTTGTGTCTTAAGTAAAAGGACCAGGGGAAGCCGGCCATTCACACAGATCAGGCTTGGAGCATGCTGTGACTTGGGAGAGTCTCTACAAATTCATCCTACTCAGTCTGAATCCAAATCACTGGTGATCCTGCATCTTGCCATCCGTCTCACTTCCATTGTATGTGTAGCGTGACCTCTGAAAGGAAGCAGAGTGTTTGGAGAGCTGTGGGTAAAGTTACTGATGATGATGGTCACCAGCACAGGTAGATGGCCTGCTCTGTGACACGCACAGAGTGACACACCTCAGGAAAGGGGAAGTTAGTGGAGAAGGCATGAGTGTGGAGCTTAGCCTGCGGTCCTCCGTCCTCTGCTGCTTGCTGCAGATTCCCTTCTGAGCACCGTGAGGAGGCAGTGACACCCACTGGCATCACAGGGACAGTCCCGCAGCTGTCTTTTTTTCTGGCACTGACGGGATAGGTGTCTGAAGGACAGCAGATGAACCCATGCAAGGCACATTTTGTGTTCCTGCAGGCTCTGCTCTCCGCGGTTAGCTTGTTTCTAAAAGACGAGCCTCCCTTGGTGTTGAGACAGCCAGCATAATCGTCCGGTCGCCAGTGCCTCTCTCACGTGTTGTCTGTGAATCTCCTTTTTCTTCTTAAGAATTTTTTAACTTTGGGGCGCCTGGGTGGCTCAGCGGGTTAAAGCCTCTTCCTTCGGTTCAGGTCATGATCTCAGGGTCCTGGGATCGAGCCCTGCTTTAGGCTCTCTGCTCAGCAGGGAGCCTGCTTCCCCTCCTCTCTTTGCCTGCCTCTCTGCCTGCTTGTGATCTCTCTGTCAAATAAATAATATCTTAAAAAAAAAAGAATTTTAACTCTTCAGTAGGCAGATTATGACTGGAGAGGCTGATTCTTGAGCTATGTACTCAGGAAGTTTTGGCTTTAGTTTTGACCCTGCTCCTTCTTATCTGTGCGATTGCTTTGCTTAGGATCTGCTTACTCGTGTGTAGAACAGGGTTACCGTTGGCACCTCTGGCCTAACTGAGATAATGCGCATTGTTCACATCCAGCATACCTTTCACCGTAGCTCTGCCCAGGTCTGCTCACGTGAACGGGTTAGGCGCTCTCTGCTTGAATGGCATTTTCTCACCAGTGCCAGCTCACTGTCAAGACTTTCAGAGCAGAAGCAAGAGTGCTGTGATGTGTGATAAAGGCTTCCGTAGGCCTGAAAGGGTGGATCTTGGTTTGGCAAGGTTTCCCATCCGTATCTTCTCTCAAAAACCAACAGCAGGAATCCCGTATGAAGTCACTTGGAGACATACTTGGGACTTCCCCCAAGGTGATCCGGCCAGATTTTGATACTTTCTTTAAAATCTGCCTTTTGAAAGACACAGCCTAATTTTATTTCTGGGAATCATTTTCTCTGTATCCTATCATAACTCGGATAAAGATAATTACACCCTAGTGTCTAAAAGCAATTATGTGCTTGATTAAGCACATACATGTTGTTTGATCCTTGCGTATTTATATTTTCTTCAAATTGAAATGTACTCTCAACTGTACATTCCCGTGAAGGTCCTAAAAACTTGAGGATGTTACAGTTGCATCATTTCCTTTTCTATTTTGGTGTCTGTAAATGTGTGTGTGTGTATATATATATATATATATATATATATATATATATATATTTTGGTAGGATCATAAAAGGGTACTTAGATCCCTGTTGGAATGAAAACCAGGAGGAAATGCCAGCTAAAGGAGGGATTATTCTATTTTTATTCACCCATGGTGAATTCACCCTATGTGGGAGGATATTTTTTCTGTAAATAAAAAAAGGCAGTAACTTTTTACTGTAACTTTGGAGGTTTACACTAGATGGAAGGAAGACGTGCCCCCAATGTGTGGGGTATGGGGGGTTTGGGCAAGAGCAAAGATCTCATGGGTATTGGGAAATTGCTTCCTAAAAATATTAAAGCGTACTGTGGCAATGTGGCTGTCTATCTGTTGATAATTTGTGCTCCTCTTCCACAACAAATTCAAATACCTGATAAGGAGCTGCCCAGCTAGGGACGTACTTCCAGCCCATCTTTTATCTAAGTGGCAAGATGTGATTGGATTCCACCCAGTGAAAATGTAGGAAGAACTGATAGGTAACTTTGAAGACCAGCCCCCCAAATCCCCTCTGGGATCCTCTATATTTCTCCTTTCCCCCATCCGCCATCCAAAACCCTCGCTTGACTTTGGGAGCTATATATTGAACATGGTGAAGTTCTTAGGTCCCTGAATGACTGTGTGGGTCAAAACTGCCCCCACTCTTTCCTGCTGTTCCATATGACATTCCCTATAATGTGGGGGCATGTCTGTTACAGCAACTAGTGATGCCTAAAATAATAGGGATGGATATTTTCATCTGATGTGCTATTGAGTCCTTACTGAAATTTTGGACCAATGGTGCTTAATATTTGGCAGTAATAGCTAGTGAAATTTAAATAGCAGGTTCACTCAGTGCTAAGAACTTTACTTGTCTTAGCTCCTTTCATCTTCCTTCCAGTAGTCTGTTCTGTATCAGTCAGGAAGGGCTCCATGAGGATGTGGTAACAAACAACCCTGAAATATCCACAATATGATTCAACAAAGGTTTAGTTCTTGCTCATGAAAGTACACTGCGAGTCTGAGTTCCTCCGTAGGGAGGCTCTCCTCCATGTGTTGGCTCAGTATTCCTAGTGGCTTTATACTTGAGGAACCTACATGTAATGTTAATTACTGTTTTCACACCACCCAGTAGGGAGAAATAGGCCTGGAAATCTTAACACTGGCTATTAAGTGCTTTGTCCAGGAAGTGATACACTTTACTTCCACTAAATCCCATTGGGCAGGACCAGTCACATGGCCTTCACTGTCCTTCTTCACCCTCCCATGTGTTCAGAAGAAAGGGATATCAGAGAGTGGAGTGGGAAAGACATTTGTTGTTCACAAATTACAGATGACAAAACTGCAGCTTTGAGAGCTTCAGTAACTTGGACGAGGTTTCCCAACTAGTAAAAGACAAGTTTCATCATGAAGGATGTTACTCAAGAGTGATCATTTCACTTACTAGCCATTGGTTGAGTTCTTTCTTCATGTTATAACCCAAAATGAGATGATGTCCTTGTCCTCAAGAAGCTTACCATTTTGTGCTAGAGACAAATAAGTAGACCAAGCAGTTACCTGCATTCTGACCACTGGTAGATATTAAACAATACTGTTAGGCTTTATGTGGTGATATAAGGGATGAAGAAAACTCTTGCAGGTCCCTGCAAAACCTTTCTTCAGGGACGCAAGAGTCCCAGTCTGAAGTGGACAATGGTGTAAGAGTCTGAGTGCAGGGTAGAGGGAAGTTAGCACCAGTAATATCCTTGGAATACACGAGTAGGGAGCACGTATTTCTTGATTCATTACCTTATGAATGGACGGTGTTCTCTTCTCTCTGTCCTTGGCTGGGTAGTTAATGGAGCACTGATGTGCTTCTAAGGGTGTATAAAAGAATTAAGTAAAGATCCATAGTGAAAATGAAGCTGTTTTGCATTTTGTTCAGCACATTTTATCCTGAACCTCACTCAACTGTGTTGATGGAAGAACATCTGCTATAAGGTGTGTGTGAGAGAGAGAGAGACAGACAAACAGAAGGAGACAGAAGTTGAGAGAGAGAGATGTGGGGGAGAGAGAGAATGGGAGGGAGAGAGGAAGTAAAGAGAAAGAGACAGATGGAGAGAGAAAGAGAAACAGAAAGAAAGAGGGAATTTTCCTATTTCCTCTTGATTTTGGCTCAGGTCATCATCTCAGGATTGGCTCCCTGCTCAGTGGGGAGTCTGCTGGAGATTGTCCCTCTCTCTCTCCCTGCTCTTGCGCTCACTCTCTAAAGTAAATAAATACACCTTTTAAAAATAAAAATAAAAATACATTTCTTGGTTACTGAAAAAAAAAAAAGTCTTTGCTCAGAAATGAGGCTACCGACATGTCTTCTCACCTACTTTGTTTTTATCTCAATATCTTTTAACCCTTAGTCCCTTTTAAAACACAAATTCTACGCGTAGGTTCGTGGACATGTCTACCTATTAAGGAATCACATCCTCTGAATTTTTCTGTCACAAATTTGATTTGCTTCAGCTTGTTGATAACTATTTCCAGGTAATTTTGAGTCAGAATACAGCAAGGCCAATTTTCTGGAGAGGAATACTACTTCCTAATTATGTGGTCATTGAATAGTTGAGCATTAAGCTGCACCGATATGCAAAGCCACAATAATAAACACCAGGCAAGATTAAAAGCTAAGACCATAATCCCTTATGGCCCCATTCATAATCGTACAAATAAAGAAAAAAGAAATAAATACATGTTTTCTCCATACTGCCAAACCAGAAATATCACAGGAAGGGTGAATCGTAAGTGCTGTACCGAGGGACCACTCTTTGTTAAGGCACTTTTGCGAAATATATAAAGTAAACCCAAACACAGATCTGCAAGGTAGGTATTAGTAATCTCATCATATTCTAGTGATGTGAGGAGACCAGCTGAGGCTTAGAGAAGTTCAGTAAGTTCCCTGGACCCACACAGCTGATCCAGTAGTAGAATTGAGTTCAAACACACATTTTGTTCCTCCTAAAGCCTATGTGCTTCCAAACATGCCCAGTCTTCACTGAAACCTCGATGGAATTGAATTTTTTTAGGGAGAGAATTAAAATGAACAAAGACACAGTCCCCTGGGCATCTCATTTGGGTTTTTTGCCCTTTTCTCTCCAGAGGTAATAATTACATAGGCAGTATTTAAAGAACATGTTTCGCTTTTGATGAAGAGTGTCTGATTTTAGAAGGATGCCCCCAGATGTTTTTCCAAACTCATTTTCTTTTTCCTCCCCTCCTTTACCCCTGCCTTCTAGGGTGTGCTGATTAATCTAAAGCTACAGACTGAAAGCCACTGGGGGGGGCTCTATGTGCCATGCCCATCCCTCATGAAGCCTCTTCTGTTGGGGTTTCCAGACCTACAAAACCTGTCCTTTTTGTGGGTTACAAAGTCTAGCTGTGCTTTAGAATTTATCTCCTTCCCAGGTGCTATTGCTTTGCTCTCTGAAGACTCCTGTTAAACACAAACCCAATACTCTTGCCTTCCTCTTTGGCAGAACTAGTGGTTATTTATGTGTGTCCTTGTGGGCTTTTTGTCTTAGTGATTTTGGTCTTGGAAGCTGGCACAGAGCTCCCTCCCCCTATCACGTAGACTGCTGCTTTGGGAAAGAAGCCTTGCCCTTTCCCCTCAGAGCCCTGCCAGGTTCCCGGAGGGTCCAGCTGAGGTGAAGCAAACAACAGGCAAGTGCTGATTAGGGACAGGCCCTTCCTTTGCAGAAGGCAGATACTGATCTTGCCGTTTCAGTCGTGTTGCCTCTCTATGAAAATACTACACCGCCTTCTCATAAACAGGTGACCTATTGATTCCCCAGCTGCTGATGAGGCCTCCCTCATGTGTCCTGGTTAGCTCATTAATGAGGGACTCTCAGCTGGGTTTATAGCGGTCACCTGGAACTAAAGGTAGGTTTTATCAGAGACTCTCAAACTTTGTAAAAATTGGATATGTGTCCCAGATTCTTAGCTTTGGTGTTATGTTCCTGCAGGAAGCAATTGTTGATTATATATCTAACACAATCAGAGACATTTCAAGGGTTTCTTTTGCTCCAGGCATTCATATAAGCCAATCATTCTCAATGGAGGTACTTTTGCACCCCCCTACCCTCCCCACCCCTGGACATTTTTCAGTATTTGGAGATATTTTTGGTTGTCATAACTTGAGGGAGTGTTGTGCTGGCATCTAGTGGGTGAAGGCCAGGGTTGCTGCTAGACATTCTTCCTAGAAGGCACAGGACAACCCTTTCCACAAAAAAGAATTATCTGGCCCAAAATGTCAGGGTTGAGAAAACTTGATATAAGCTATTAATTACAGTGCACCCAAATTTAATATGAAACACAATTTTAATACAGCGTAACATTGAAAGACCTTTTTTATATTCTTGCTATGAAAGTGAATTAACTCTTAATAACCCATTTAATTCATGATTAGTTATTATTTCTCAGCCCTTGTCCCATAAACTTGAAAATTCCTATAAGAGGAATAAGCAGCATACAACTTACCTTCTAATGTCATAAAATATTTATGAACCTAGATTTAATAGGTTAAATTAAATAAGATTTAATACTTAATAATGATGATATAATGCTGCATTTTAGAGAAATATAATTAAGCAGCTATTAATTTTGACTTTGCTGCTTGAAATGTTTGAGCTAATAATTTTTTTCTTCCAATTTGGATGCCCTTGGAACTCAAAGGTCTAATGCTATCTATAGAGTCAGATGGATAAAAAGTCCTTGAACCTCCCCAGGTACAGCTTATGAAATTCATTGTAATACTTAAATGATGACATTTTAGGCCAACATTTGCCCAACTGTTAGAGTGGTCATCTCTCAAAACACCTCTACGTATCACACATGTACCAGCAAACTAGTCTGCCAACTGTCAGCACCAGAGAGAGATTTTTTAATTCATAGTAGGGTGATAATTTCTCATGTCTTCTCTTGGCATGTAGAATATAGTCATCCTTTCCCCTAAGAATCCATAGGAATTCCATAGGATTTCCCTAAGAATCCAAGGCTGCTGCTCTCCAGCCTTGCCTCATGTCACTCTACCCCTCAGGACAGTGTTCTAACTTGTCTTCCCTTGCATCTTGCTCCTCTGCCAGAAGCACTGTTCTCTCCTGTTGCCTCCCTATTCAATATCTGACCATTTCTCATTCTTCGTAACCCCACATCCATGTCACCTCATCAATGAGACCTTCCCTGACTTACTCAGCCCTACATTAAATTAGATCTTCCCTCAAATGTGCCTACAGCACCAAGTACTTCTGTGTTAATGATTATCCTACTAATAACCACTCAAATCTAAGCCTTATAACATTTTGGATCATGTGTGCTGTTTTCCATTTTTTCCTCTATGCTTAGCCTAGAATGCCCTGGGGAAGTGAAACATACTGAATGAGTGAATACATGAATTAACAAATGAACACAGTGATGGGAGTAATCTTAAGAAGGGCATCTAGTGAAGGAAGCTTGTGGAACTCATCCACAAATTCAAAGATGGCCTAGACCTAGAACAGAGGGCCCAAGCATGCAGGGAGTACTGGTAAAAATATGGTACCAGTTATCGATTGTTCTTGTGCTGTCTTCTTCTCATCCTCACCCTAAATCTCTCTTTGGAATTGACTCCATTCTCAAATGGGTTCTACCTCCACAATGACAGATGTCTACCAACAGAGATAGGCTTTCTCCACCCAGAACACGAGCTAGGCAATAAAGGTCTCCTTTCCTGGTCAATCCAGCAAAAGGCCCAGGAGAAGTTCTGATTGGTCCTAGAAGGAATCAATCACTTAGGGCAGAATATGTGATACTATGATTGGCCACCTCGGAACACTCATACAATCTCTGAACCAGGACTTAACTGTAGCCAGGCTCCTGATCCGAGACTGGAAAAGGGTGGATTCCTCCGGCATTGGACGTGCTGATACTGGGCAAAGGACCCATGTCTGCTCATTAAACCACCTCACTGCTAAGTTTTGGGGAGAGCATCTCACACCAGCCTTCATGTATGAACATTTAGTCAATGGAGGAAATAACTAGAGCTTTATTAGCTTCCATTTTACATTTTATTGTTTTCCTCCAAGTAATTGTGACTAGGGGAGCATCTTGTTACCTGTTTCCTTTCTAATTGGATTCTTTCCATTCTTTGTAACTCTTAGTTCTTTGCTCTCTGGCTGGTTTTGTCAAGGTAACTAGGCATTTTAAATCACAGTGTAATTTCTGGTACCTCAGAAAACTGAACTGAAGTAGTAACTTTTAATAGGTCAATTACATTATTTTTCAGCAACCTGCTACAGCCTAATGAAACTGCAGTTTAATTAGGTTGGTGTGATGCCAAAATAAATGTTTCATTCCCAGCTTGTTTTATTTACTCATTGAAAAGTAGGGGAATCTACAAATAATCGGATTGGAAAATGTTAAAGGCTAATGAGTTTGGCTGCACTTGTTTATAAAGAAAGGCGATTGTATCACTGTTAGCCTCATTTGGTAAATGAGAAAGCTATAAACTTAAATAAAATAAAATAAAAACAATATTTTTTTTTAACTTGGGATTCCTGAGTTGAGGGCTCTTTAAAAAAAAAAAGGTGACTAGATCACAAATCCTAAAAAATTGTTCAGAAGGAAACATAACTAAGTGTCATCTTCCCCTGATGTGCTTGGTGTTCCTACTGTGTGACCGGCATTGTGCCCAGTGGAACCACATCTATTTTCTCAATAGACCGTGACAGCAGTCTTGCGAGATGGAGTTTTAGGCCCCAGAAAAGGTGGTGTTCTGAATGTGATCAAACCATACATCCACTATTTTGACTTAAATGAGACCTGTATGTGAGGGCAGCAGGAAGTCTTCTTACACTGTTTCCTTTTAAAATACCACCCCCCCCCCCAAAGATCTCCCAGTTACTCCCAGTCCCTCACCTTCAGCTGGAAAGTGGGAATCCTTCCCCACCAAGGCAGGGCCAGTCTAGGACTGATCACTGAAGAGTTGGGGCACACCAGAACGGTTTTGCCAGCCCCCTCCCGCAGATCCCCCACAAGCTGGGCTTTAGCTTCAACAATAGATAGGGATGTTTGGCCATTATCTCCCTTCCTGAGGCAAGGATTATGCACTGTGTTGAAAACTATGGCAACTACCCTCTGCTTTACTTAGATGAAGGAGAATCGAGTTCTTAGGCTCAGGCAGAAAAGCCAGCAAACAGGATTCCTAAGCAGAGTGACACCAGGCAAGGGCTCTGTAGGTGTCACTTCTGCTTCTTATAAGTGGGGAAAGTCTCCATGTCTCCAGATGCTTTAAATATACACAGTGGGCAGAACCTTAATCAGCACCATTCTCATGGCAGTGTGTGTGGGGGGGGATCATTCTGTGGCAGTGCCAGCTTATCCTAGTGTTCTCTGGGGTGTTTTTCCTAAGCACCTCCCTAATAGGCAGTCATCATCTGTCCTGTCTCAGAGAAGAGAAAAACCTTTATCATCTCACATTTGCGAGATAAAAGTTATTCTCATAGTGCAGTCATTCAGCATTTAAAATATACATGTTTACTGTGTGAAGAGCTCCTTCATGCTCTTGAAAACTTTGGGCTCTTCTCTTCCTTGCTTGGCATTGACTTTGACTTTATTTCAATTTCAATTCTAAGGTTGACTTGTATTCCCTGTCGCTTTTGAATAGAATCATAGATCCCCCATGTCACCCTCAAAATAAATGTTTCAAGTCCCATTTTTCATCTTGACATGTTTTGGAAGGCTCTTGCCTTTGTGACTTTGAGCTCTGTTTAATTCTCTGCGATGGTCTGCATGGGGCATTTCCACTCCTTTGATTGTGCTATGTTAGATCAAAGATACAAACTTTTTCTGTTCAAGAATAATGTGGTAAACAATGGTGAATGCTCAGAATGATAAATATTTGCTCCTATAACCATGCATCTGTTCGATGCAGTTCAAAGGGAACAAAAACAGATGTAGTCTCGTTGGCCATCACTGCAAAACTAATTCCGATTCTTTTTTTCTGATGCTCAGATAATTTGGGTAGAAGTCTGTGCAATGATACTGAGAATTTTAGGGGAAGTTCTATAAAATAGGTATTTGTGAGGATTGCGGACATATCATGCAGTGGAGATGGTATGTAATTCTTCCTCTTCTAATTGAAGCGTCTACAGATAGCTTTAAACTATAGGCTTTCACTTTTAAAACAGTGGGATACATTTTCCCCAACATATGAAATTATATACTACAATATGTAAAACAGGTATTAGCTGTATTTGCTAGTAAACATTTATATTTCACTTTGAAATTTGTAACATTTACTTATATACCCATTGTCAAAAACAATGAGTCTGTTACGATAAATTTAGACATTTAAAGTCAGGGGATATGGCAGCTGTAGGCAGCTGCATGTGTGTTCAGCCTACAGTATCAGGAAAATCCCAGTTCACTGAGAAAGGTAAATGCAAGAACAACAACTTCCTTTAACAGACCACCGTGCGTTCTCAAGGGCATTCTTTATTATGCAGAAATAACTGAAGAAGTGTTTATTTCTAAAATGCCCGCAAAATGAGTTAAACTAGCAGCACAGTTTAATCCACTAGTTATCTCCAGTGTGTCATTATTTTGTGTATCGTACCTCTGTGACTTTCTCTCAGTCTTTCTATTAACCAGAGATCTTTTTGGTGGTAAATGACATACACCCACCTTGAATTGGTTTAAGAAAAAAAGGAATCCTGGCTTATGTTACCGAAACATCTAGATATATAGGAGGTTGGGAGGAGGCTGAATCAAGATGCATGGGGGCTGTTGCCAGGAGTATCTCCTCCTGCAATTATGCATTCCTCTGTATGGGCTGTATTCTCAGGCTGTTCCCTAGAAATAGCAAGATGGCTACCAACAGGTACAGACTTAGAACTCACCAGCTCAGGAGCCCGGTGGCAAAGAAAACCTAATTTGAGTGGTCGCCCATCTTAAGAAGCAAGGTTTTAGATGAGACTCATCATAATCATGTGGACTGAGTGTAGGAAAAGGGTTGTTTCGGGGAGTTTTTTTTGTTGTTGTTTTTTGGGTTTTTTTTGCATTTTGAAAGATTTTATTTATTTATTTGAAAGAGAGAGATAGAGAGAGATAGCCTGAGAGAGTACGGATAGGGGCGGGGAGAGAGAGAAGCAGGCTCCCCACTGAGCAGGGAGCCCGATGCGGGGCTCAATCCCAGGACCCTAGAATCATGACCTGAGCCTAAGGCAGACGCTTAACCAACCAACCGAGTCATCCAGGCGCCCCTTTAAGGAGTCTTAATGTTAGAAGAAACTAGAGGCTTGATGGAATAGTAAATCCTGGAAGTGTATTATAATATAGGTTTTTAATATAAAAGCTATAAAAATGTTTTTTTATGGAAAAAGTGTCTTTTCTTTCCAAACTTTTTTTTTATAAGTAATCTCTGCACTCAAAATGGGGCTTGAACTCATGACCCTGAGATCAAGAGTTGCATGCTCTACTGACTGAGCGAGCCAGGTGTCCCTCTTTCTAAACTTTTAAAATTTAAACCTGCAGAAAAATTTAGAGTATGGTGAAGACCCATGTACCTTTCACCTAGACTCAC
Source organism: Nasua narica (assembly GCA_028533885.1). NCBI lineage: Eukaryota > Metazoa > Chordata > Mammalia > Carnivora > Procyonidae > Nasua > Nasua narica. The sequence goes on from CM052805.1 coordinate 4,891,565, forward strand.
TGATTGTTAATGTTCTGTGACATTGACCTTCTCTTTTTACTCTCTCTCTGTTATATATATTGCACTACTTAAAAATTGCAGGTAATGGGGCGCCTGAGTGGCTCAGTGGGTTAAAGCCTTTGCCTTTGGCTCAGGTCATGATCTCAGGGTCCTGGAATCGAGCCCCGCATCGGGCTCTCTGTTCAGCGGGGAGCCTGCTTCCCCTCTCTCTCTGCCTGCCTTTCTGCCTACTTGTGATCTTTCTCTCTCTCTCAAATAAATAAATAAAATCTTTAAAAAAATTGCAGGTACCATGAATACCTCATGCCTAAGGATTTCATCATGCATCTCTTAAAAACAAGGGTATTTTCTTACATAACCACAATACAATTATGATTATTATTTTAATCTAGGATGCAAATAAGAAATATATGCATTGCATTTGTCTTATTTCTTTCTCACCTTTGATCTAGGAAAGTCCCCCTACCATTTTTTAAAAATATTTTTTAAGGTTGTTTTTTTTTTTTTTTTTAAGATTACTTATTTATTTGAGAGACAGAGACAGAGGCAGAGATAGCCACAGAGATCAAGAGTGAATGTGGACAATAGGGAGAAGCAGGCTCCCTGCTGAGCAGGGAGCCCAATGCGGGGCTGGATCCCAGGACCCTGGGATCATGACCTGAGCTGAAGGCAGATGCTTAACCAACTGAACTATCCAGGAGCCCCACCATTTTTTTTTTCTTTTTTCTATCTTTTATAGTACTGACATTTCTCAACAGTCCTGGATGATTTCCTTGGAGGATATTTCAAAACCAGGATTTACTTGGATGTTTCCCCATGGTTGGATTCAGTTTCATCGCTTTGTCACAGGCACTACATGGTTGATGTTGACGGTATCCCACTGCATCTTATCTGGAGATACTTCGTAGCACTTTCCCCGCTGTTGATGACAGTACAGTCGATCACTTGGTAACTGGCAGATCTCCCAGGATAAACTAGTCTAGTCATTAGAAAGTAACCTGGGGGGCACCTGGGTAGCTCAGTCAGTTAAGCAAAGGACTCTTGACTTCTTTCGGCTCAGGTCATGATCTCAGAGTCCTGAGATCGAGCCCCAAGTTGAGCTTCACGCTTAGCAGGGAGTCTCCTTAAAAATTCTCTCCCTCTGCCCTCCCCCTTTCTGTCTCTCCAAAATAAATAAATAAATCTTAAAGAGAGAGAATGAAAGGTTGAGTACTTGCTGACATTTTTTTTCCAGCATTAAATACTCAGAAAAAAAGTGTAGAGAACTTTTATTTTATCTCCACGTGGCATATTTTAACTCTCCTTGTTTAGAATTTTAAGAGTGACTACTTTTCCTTTGATTTGGTTCGATTATCTTTCATGATCTCAGAAATTGTACTTTTCTCTCCCTTTCAGACGAAGAAAGTCCTTAGCCAAATGGCCTCAACCATTGGATTTGCCTGTAGGTGTCATTCATTCGTGTTGTTTCTTTTTCCTCCCCTGGGGTTTTTCAATAGTGCTTCCTTTCAATCAAAAGCTAATTTTCTTTGTGTGTGTAGGTGGTGTAGAATTCCAAGCTTTTACACAGTAGCAGGCCTGTATTTGATGTACCTGGTTCAGAGACAATTGTCCTTTATAGCTTTCACAAGTAAATTCAATGAAAGCCCCATGCTACTAGTTTGTAACTCATTTAGTGGAGAGTTCTACAGGATTATTTCACAAAGCAGTTTCAGCTTAAGAAGCTAAATTGGCTTTATTGTGCCTAGCTGGAGGCCTCTTCATCTCTGAATTCAGAGGATATTTACATGCATACTGGGAATCTGTCTAGAAAATGGGAAGGGGAAGTGTATGCAGGTGTAAATTTCCTCAACTTACTCTTAACTATCTTCGAAGGGTCCAGGGATGGCTGCTTTTGATTTAGTGCTCTCATTTGTTTCATGATACAGGAACATAGATGCCATATCGTTGGCTGCATTTTTATGGCAAGAATCACATAACTGTAAGATATAACCCGTGGTATAATGGGTCATGCATCTGCACATTTAGCTTAGTGTAGTTATTTGATTAAAAAACCTGGGGTCATACTAGAGAGTCCAAATACTGGCCCCACCACTTAACATTTTCATTACCTTGGGAAGTTACATAACCTCTCTGAACTTAGTTTTGGCATCTGTAAGAAGTAGATGAAGGGGCTCAGTGGGTAGACTGTGTGGCTCTTGATCTCAAGGTCGAGAGTTCGAGCCCCATGTTGGGTGTAGAGATTGCTTAAATAAACTTAAAAAAAGCAGATCAATATAATTGTGTGCTGGACAGGGTAAGCTAGGATATGTTGCAGTAACGATCAACCCCATAGTTCAGTAGCTTCAAATAACAAAAGTGTATTTTTCATCAACTCCATAGACTGTGCTCCTTGTCAGACACACTCAAGGACTCAGACTTGTGGAGAAGCCACCATCTAAAGTACTGCTGGTCACCTTAGCAGGAGGAAAAAGAGTCTTCCGGAAGGTATTGTGCCAAAATTCATGCGCAGCCGAGAGGTGGCACACAGCAATTCTGCTCACAACTCGTTGGCCAACACAGATCATAGAGTAGTGACAAACTACAGAGGGTCAGGCGTTACAATCCTACCATTGTTCAGGGACTGAGAGCTCCCTGTGGTAGTGAGCCATGTCAATCGCTGCCACACAGACTTACCTCATGGGTTGTTATGAGGCTTAATGAGCTAATTGATGGAGAACATTGATACAGTATCGGGTCACACAGTAAGTGCACAACAAGACACATTCGTTGCTACTGTTGATTGTCGTCATTATTTGAATTAGCTCATCTTTTCTGTTCTTTACAACAATGGTTCAGAAGTGTGGGAATTTTGAGGATGTTACAGAGAGTTTAGGATTCATAGAGGCCCAGTAGAACATTTCAGCAATGAGACTACTAAAACCAGATATTAAGTCACATTTTACTAGAACACTGAGAGTGGAAGCCAGAGTTCTAGGCTAGTAGTTCAGGCCTTCTCTCCTCTTTTGGCACAAATAGTTCCACTTAAAAGAAAAAAAAAAAGGATACAGTGACTCTCCTTTTTCAGAATGTATCTGCATTTACATAAGGGTTATTGTATTTGCATACAACATTTGTCTTCACTGCTTTGCTTGGTTGGCTCCCTCATCCTTCAGATTCTTGTTATGACATCATTTTCTCAGGGAAATCATGTTGGACACCCCAGCCAGACCACATGAAACCCACTCTGAGATGCCTCATGGCTGCATGTGCCTCTTTTTCTGGCACTCATGGCAGTTTCAGTTTGACATTTATTTGTGAAATTAAGTCATTGATTTCTCTCTTCCTTATGAGATTTTAACTTCCATGACATGACTTTATTTTGTTTCATCATTAATTCCTAAGTCCTAGTACAGTTCCTGGCACATAGTTGGTACTCCATACATGTGTATTGAATAAACAAACGAGTGAATGAATGAGTGGATAGCACTTTGTTGGCATAGCGATCTTATTTCCTTCTCTGAAATATAACTGGATTTACACCTACACATAAACCCACATGCACAACCACACATGCTCTCAAACAAAATCCAAAACATTTTGGAGCCGTAGTTTCAAGTGTATATCTACTTTGTAGAATCAGATATACCTATTTTCTTAAACAGAAGGATATGGACAAGTTAGTATCCAGGCGCTCAGAATGTCTCATCACTGTTTCTATGTCCCTTTGGTTGTCATTTCTGCAACTGTTGGCTGCAAAGAAGGAAGTGTGTAATATGTAGCAATGTAACCAAACCAATCTAAGTTTGCTCCTTGGTGAGTCACAGACCAGGTGGAGTTTTGCACAACGTAAACTTAATTTGCAGCAGATAAGGTCATGGAGAATAACTTCCAAAGCCGTGATGCCTCAAGCAAGGGTGAATAGGTTCCTTTTATTTAGAGTTTAGATAAATATTATAAAAAGGGGATCCTTGTCGTGCCTGTGCCTCAAGGAAACATGCCATACAAACATTGCATGTGATGTTAAGTCAGGCCTGTGTTCCTCCTTGCACTAAGATTTTTTTTTTTTAATAATGAGGTAAAGGTAAACACTGGTCATTCTAGAGGTTATTCCATGGTCCACTTGCACAGGCAGGTGTTGGGGCTTGTGCTCAAACTGGTCTAGGTGGTCTGAGCTGGCTTGAGATCCTGTCAGGCAGTTGCTATTGTTTTGAGAGGTAGTTTTTGTTTCCCTTTGCTGGAGTTAACAGATAAGCTGGCACGAAGAGCTTAAGGAAAAATGTGGGGCAAAGGTTGGCGAATACAAGCAGGTGGGCACTAAAGGTCATATCTTGCAGTCTAGCTGGTGACAGCAGTGGTTCTCAGACTTTAGGATTTCACACATCCATAAAATATGTGACAAAGTAAAAAATGTGGGAGGGAACAAAAAGCAGAAATAGAGCTACCATCATTTTGTCTTTCCTGAAAAGATAATCATTCACTGCATCATAATGTCATAGAACAGAAGACAATTTGGGGCACCTGGGTGTCTCAGTAGGTTAAGTGTCTGCCTTTGACTCAGGTCTGGGTCTCATCTTGGGGTCTTGGGATTGAGCTCTGCGTTGGGCTCCTTGCTCAGCGGGGAGCCTGCTTCTCTCTTTCCTTCTGCCCCTCTTCCCCGCTCATGCTCACAGTCTTGCTCATAAATAAATAAAATCTTTTAAAAAACCAAGACAATTTAAGGTCAAAGAATCAGAAAGGATGTCACCTGAGAATAAAGGATTGTACTTAGCCTTGAAAGGAGGGTTGACTTCCTTATATCAAACTGTCTATACATGAAAAACATCAATCCATTTTTTTTAGTTATTCTTTCATTCTTTTTTCTTTTTTAAACAGAGGATTGGTAAAACTTGCTTGTAAACCCTTTTTGGTCTGTGAGCCAGTGTTGGGAACACAGTTGTATTTGATTACTATTACTGTTATAACAAATGCCACAGGTTTAGTGCCTTAAAGCTAAGACAAATGAATTATTTCAGTTCTGTAGGTCAGATGTCTGGGGCAGTGGTTGTTTGGGGTGGAATCTCTGCTCTTTGTCTCACAAGACTGGACGCAAGGTATTAGCTGGTCTGGGAACTTAGGACCCTCTGAAGGGGAGTGTGCTTCCAGGTTCATTCAGCTTATTGGCAAAACTCAATTCGTGTGATCTTGGGACTGAAGTCCCTGATTCCTTGCTGGCTATTGGCCAAGGACCTTTTTGTCAGCTGTTAGAGGTCACCCACATGTCTTGGCTTATCACCTCCTTTCCCTTCAAAACGAGCAGTTATAAGTCAAAGCCCTCTCATGCTCTGATCTCCCCTTCCTTCCCAACTGCCTTACCTACTGCCAGAGAATGTTCTCTTTAAGGGTTTGTGTGATTAGATGAGATGTAATCCATGATAATCTCCCTATTTTAAATTCTGTAACCTTAATTATATGTGAGTCCACTTTGCCATTTTATGTAACACATACGTAGGTTCCAGGAATTAGGAGGCCACTCGGTCCACCACGGTAGGTAAGATGCAGGCCCGAGAGGTTGCTCTTGGCCATTAGTCCAGGAAGCGATGTGCTCCCCATTTATTCTCTGCGTCTGTGACTGATACACATGCATACATTTCAATTATATAAGCTTTGGAAGGGTGCCTGGATGGCTCAGTTGGTTAAGTGGCTCTTGATTTTGGTTCCGGTCATGACATCAGGATCCTGGGGTTGATCCTGGCAATGGGCTCCATGCTTAGCATGGAATCTGCTTGGGATTCTCTCTCCCTCTCCACCCCCTGCCCCCCCAGCCCCACTTGCACACACTCTCTAAAATAAATAAATAAAAATCTTAAATGAGTTTTGCAGATGCAGGCCTTTAACAACCACAGATCTAGCCAACTTTGGATTCCTGCACGAATCTTTGGGTGAAAATGAAGATGAAGTAGTAGGTATCATGATTGCACTGGGATACCTTTCTTTAAGAGTGGGCACACTGCCTAGTATGTAGTAAATAGATCATCACTAAAGAAGCTATGTGTTCAATACATTATACAGAGCTCCTTCTGTAAAGAACAGCAGGGACTCGCCCTGCCTGAGTTCCTGGCAATGGGGCAGGGAGGGCTAACTCTTCAGGCATTAGGACTACTCCACTTGCTTTTGTCAGGTGATAGAAACTGCTCCTCTTTCTGTCTTGGTCTTAGCTGCTGTGACACATGGCACCAGAGTCCTTACCTACCTGTTTCTCGTAAGGTCTGTTCCCTCTTATTGCTCAGTTTCTATCCTTAACTTGTACTATTACGTTTACCTTGAAAACTGCCCAAAAGGTAGGGTCTACACTTCATAATAAAGGAGATGCATTTTAAATGCACAAACTAAGCTCACTACTAAAGGTAAGATTAGCAGATCATCTTGTACATCCAGAAATCTTTTTGAAGGGATTTGGAAAATTAGATCAGAGAAATGCATTTGCTTTGTGAAACTCGATTTTTATATTTCTAACTGGTTCAACTGCAGATAGAGAATTAACTTGCATTCCCTGAGCACCTACTATATGCTGGGTGTCTTCAAAATCATCCTATTATCTAATTATATAGTTATTAGTTATATAACTTAACATTTTTATACTGTTTCACGTATATGAAACTGGAGATTCACAGAGTTTAACCACATGCCACAGGTGATCTGCATTTCAAATGCATCTCTCTAAATTTCTTCCCTTCCTTTCCTTCTCTAGCGTTACTTTGCAATATTTTGATATAGGAAAATTGAATTGGAAGAATAATAGCTACCAGTTACTAGGCTCCTATAGGGTCCTAAGCAACAAGCCAGTGTTGCATATGTACTAATTATACTCATCCTCCATGATGAATATTTTCATTTACATATTGGGAAACTGAGGCTCAACTACTAAGTGGGGGAATCTGCACATCTGTGCAGCCCTGAAGGTCATAGTCCCCTGAGCAAGACTGTGTGTGTGTGTGTGTGTGTGTGTGTGTGTGTGTGTGTGTGTGTACTTGCACATGCACAGAGAGCTCCGCAGGCTGATGAAATAGGTCTGTATTTCCTTATTACTTACAAAATAGGAATATAAGGATATAAAATAGCTTATTCCTTTGTAGGCAAGTTTACCCTGGACATTAACGTTGCAATTCCAGTTTTCCCACTCACCAAGACAATCTGCTCAGTAGCCTTACCCCTCGTGGGTTTCCCGAGTGTGGGATTGTGGATGGAGAATAGGGGCTGTCCCTGCCCATGCGTCCTTCTCCTTGCTCCATCGGATCCTTATGTTTTCCCTAGAATATGTTGCTCAGTGTGCCTTGTGATTTTACCAACAGGTCATTGCAATGAGTTTAGGCTGAAAAAGAAAGGGTTAACATAATATGGAATCATAGAGCAAGGAAATGATAAGCCTTTCATTTTTCTTATGAGCCTCCCGATTACCTTAAGAGGAAATTTTCAGTTCGGTAATGGTTTACCTTTAATGAAATTTTCCAGTCTTCCTTATAACAAAGGGAGAGTTAGGCCTCAGGCTGGCAGTGTGATCTTGCTACAACTGACTACTGTTTTTGTTGGGGTTGCTTTTATTTTTATAGTTACCTTCTCTTTATGATAACTTTCCTGTTTCTTATAGTAGCGATAGAAGAATCTCTTTTGATATTTTTTGTTTGTTTGTTTATTTGAGTAAAAAAAAGTGGTTTGGAAGAAGTAAGATCTTCTTTTATCTTTTTATTTAAAAGGCGTACCATTCGATAGCACTGGACCACATAGTAACAGTACATGGTTAGTAAATAAAAAGACAGGTGGTATGAGCATATGTCAGATTTTAAATTAGGACCCCAGGTATGGCAACATTGGGAAGATAGTCCATGACTGATGGAAAATTAGGGAAAAGACTTAGGGTATTTTTCTCCCCTTGCCTAGCTTTTCCTGGAATCTCAGACTCCACCCAACCCCACTGCTTTTGTTTAATTTGGCCTTGAGGATCTCTGTTGCTCATTGGAAAGCTATGGCCTCCCTCCTGATGTTGCAGCGTGAATTGAATATGCATTAACTACACAGGAAACAAGACCACTTGAGGACACTTGAGTTGATCTGTATCCACGGAAGGCGTCTTTGTCATATTGAAGTAGAGAAGCAATTCATAAGGAATGACAGGGCCTTATCAAGAACAGATAGAGGCACACCCTTTGTCTAGTGAGAGGAGGAAGTGCCAGGGAACGTGCAGTCCGCAAATAAAAGAGATTTGGTGCCTTGTGAATGAGGGCAGCGATGTGGAGTTCAGGAGTCCCAAGAACAATCCACACAGCCAAACTTAGTGACCTGAGGAAACAGGCCAGATCAAATATTTCACTTGTCCTTAACTATTTCATGAGGAATACAAGGATGCACTGGTGATGATGAATGGTGGCTGACTTCTCATTTTAGCCTATGGTATCAAAAGGGAGTGGTGAGAAACCAGACAGTGAATGCTCTGGGTGCAGAGGCTCCTGAGCTCTAGCAGATTTTTGACATATAAGGTTGAAGGAACCATGGGACAGATCTTATGATTTTCTAAGAAAAAACAAATATTTTTAATGTGATATCTTCTATTTTCTAATTATTGGTACTAAATCATTTTTAAACTCTTTGGACGACCACTAAGTATGCTCAGGTTGTACACTGCACAACTCCCAGGGCACACAAATACACACAAATCTTTGTATTGTTTCTTAAGTCTCTTTGTTGAGAGTCACATACCTATGGTATTCATATACCCCAAAACTCACCAATTTAAAGTATATAATTAAGTTGTTTTTATTATATTCACCGACTTAGGCAAATATCCATATAATCTAAATATAATGTTTTATCACTCCAGAAATGAAACCTTGAATCCATCATCCCTTCTCACCACACTCCACCCCCAGTCCTAAGCAACCACGATTCTAATTTATGTTTCTATTGATTTGCCCGTTTTGGCTATTTCATATATATGGAATAATGCAATATGTGGTGTCTGCATCTGTTTTATTTTTTTCACTTAGCATAGTTTTTTGAAGGATCCATATTATAGCATGTATCAGAGTTATATCCCTTTTCTGTAGCCAAATAATATTCCATTATATTAACATACCACATTTTGTCTGTACATTATTAGTTTATGGACATTTGGGTTGTTTCTGCTCTTTGGCCGTTATGAATAATACTTCTGTGTATATTCATGTTCAAATATTTCTGTGGACATGCTTTCATTTCTCTTGGATACATACCAGATATATACCTAGGAGTAGAATTTCTGAGTCACATAGTAATTCTGTGTTTAGCATTTTGAAGAAATGACAAACTGTTTTTCAAAGTGGTTGCTCCATTTTACACTCCCATGATTAATGTCTGAGGGGTGCAATTTCTCCACATGCTTGTCAACGCTTATTATAGTCTATCTTTTTTATTGTAGACATTCTAGTGGTTGTGATGTAGTAGATCATTGTAGTTTTGATTTGCATTTCCTTGGCATTAATTGGTTTTGATTTGCATTTCCTTAATGATTAATGGCATTAAGTATCTTTTTTTGCACTTATTGGCTATTTGTCCATCTTTTCTTGTAGAGAAGTCCTTTAGAATTCTTTTTATTCTTTTTTAAAGATTTTATTTATTTACTTGACACAGAGAGAGATCACAAGTAGGCAAAGAGGCAGGCCTAGAGAGGGGGATGCAGGCTCCCTGCTGAGCAGAGAGCCCAATGTGGGGCTCGATCCCAGGACTCTGAGATCATGACCTGAGCTGAAGGCAGAGGCTTTAACCCACTGAGCCCCCCAGGCGCCCCTGGAATTCTTTATTTTTAAAACTGGGTTGTCTTTTTGTTACTGATTTTCATTATTGAATCATAAGGTTTTTTTTATAAATTTTGGATAGAAATTTCTTATCACAAATATGATCTGAAATACTTTCTCCCATTCCATGGATTGCCTTTGTACTTTGTAGATAGAACTGCTCACAGTACAAAGTTTTTTATTTCTATGCAGTCTAATTTATCTATTTTTCCTTTTATTTGGTTATTCTTTTGCTGTCATATATAAGAATTCTTTGCCTAAAAAAAAAAAAGAATTTTTTGCTACCCCAATACCACGAAGATTTACTCCTATATTTTCTCCTAAGAGTTGTACAGTATCAACTCCACCACTTAGTTTATGCTCCATTTTGACTTAATTTTTCCATGTGATGTGATATAAGGGTTCACTTTTATACCTTACACATGGATATCCACTTGTCCCAGCATCATCTGTTGAAAACACTATTTTATTCCCACTGTATTGTCGAGGCACTTCATACTGATTTTGACTGTAGGTTGCCTCTTTGGGATGACCTACTTGGATAATTTAAATATGTCAAGATGTACTAATTCTCCCACCTAGCAAAAAAATAAGATGCTGCCAAAGGAAAAGTATTACTCTTGTGTCCGTGCCTTTTTCACTCCACATCAACATTAACTCTGTGACAAGAAACAGGTATCTGTTGATGAGGATGGAACTCCAAAATAGAAGGCCTGGCTAGAAAAACAACTTGCTTTTTAATGGACTTTCTGATATGGTGTATATATGTGACTTGGACAATCACAAATGCAACTGATTCTAATGGAGTCATTTGAGTTGTAGATCTGAGCTGGACTCCGAGGAAAAGTGTTCTTCCTCCTTGAATATATATGTATACATATAGACACACAGACACAGACGCACACACACAGAGTGTCCCCTTGTGTGCAAAATCACCTCCAGTTGGGAATTGCTGGTATTAATAGGGTTTTATAGAGATACATAAGTATAGATTTAAATATATATATACATAATACATTCACACACACACACACACACACACAGAGCTCTGAATTAAGCATAGCCAGCTACTACTTTCTGCCACTGGTGCAGTTTTCTGAATGAATGGACTCTCAAGAGGGAGACTTACTGGAAAGCCTTTTGTCAACTTGATAAAAATCTGATTTTTTTGTTCTCTACAGTGGCTGTTTGTCACCAGAACCACAGCTAGGAATACTGTGTTCTTTTCTTTTTGTGGAGAAATTATAAAAGTTTACATCAACAACATAAAATATAACCTAGCAAGTTTATAAATTACTAAGGAAGATTCTCTAATCTTCACATAGACTCGCATCCAAGGATAGCCAGAGAAGGAGTTTGGTGCATATTCACCCAGACTTTTTTTTTGTGGTAAGGCTTTTCAGTTCTATATGTTGTAACACCCCATTTTCTTTCTTCTTTCACCCCATTTCTTTCTTTCTCATTTTCTTTCTTTCTTTTTTTTTATTCAATAAGAAATAGCTAAGTGCAAAAGGGAGTGAATATCCATCTAGATATCCATCTAGAAAAACCAGACCTTCAATGTTGTAGCCTCCTTTGTAGCTAGGGACCCAGTCCTGTCTGATGAGACATTAAGAATTAAGAAGTCCAAAGGGATTATGGCAGATTTTCTTTCAGTTTCAAAGGAATGACCACATGAGGAGCTCACCCTTCATTGCACTGACCATTGCTGGCTTCTTGGCTTTGGATATGATATCGATGATTGGAGCCACTCTGGTCGTCATGATACCATGAGGTGAATCCTCAGGATGAAAGTCTCTTGGATTCAGGATGGTGGAATGGGAAGCTGGAAAGAGCTTGGGTCCTTGTTGAGTCTGAGAGTTGCTGAGAAAGACAAGGGCTGCCGTTGTTTTTTTTTTTTTTTTTTGCCCCTCTGGAATTTTAAAGACATGGTTAGTATTTTTGTGGTGATGCCCCTCGTTGGTCAGATTCGGTTTTCTGTTACTTTTGGCTAAGGTCATCCTTACAGATGTGTCTGCACATGTACAAGCATGTACACATTCACAAATTCACACACTCATACATTTCACTTCTACAGTATGTATGTCCAAAAATTTGTAGGGTTTTAAAATGTAATCAAACCATCAAGCCACTCGGAGTTTTTAACTTGTTTTTTAAAATCAAATATATGTTAAGACATCTCTTGTCTGTAGATAAAGTTTTAGCTTACTTTTTTTTTTTTTAAAGATTTACTTATTTATTTTTAGAGAGAGAGTGTGCAAGCAGTTGGGGGGGAAGTAACTGGCAGAGGGAAAGAGGGAGTCCCAAGCAGACTCCCTGCTGAGTGTGGAACCCCATGCAGGGCTTGATCTCACAATCCTGAGATGGTGACCTGAGCTGAAATCAAGAGTTGGACACTCAACCAAATGCGCCACTCAGATGTCCCTTCCCTTACTATTTTAAATGACTGCACATTATTTTATATTATGTGTGGATATGATTTATTTCCCACTTCTAACAAACACTTCTAATTTATTGGCTATTACAAGTAATGCTGCAATCAGCACCATAAAATTGATATTCTTGTCATCTCTCAGTAATCAATCCTTGGAAAATAAACAGAAGAGGACACATGAGTATGTACAAGATGATTATTCTAGGATTAACATAATAGCAAAAAATGAGAAACATCTTAAATATGAACATATAGTACTTGTGAAGTAATTTAATATGTATCCCTACAATCAAATAGTATGCAGCCATTCAAAATGATGGTTTTTAAGAATATTTAGTGTCAAAAGAAAAGTCTCATAATGAAGACATAAAGAAAGTAAAAAACCAAACCCATAAAGTATGATCGTATTTATTATAAAGATATTTATAGTGTTTAGAGTGAAAAATGAAAAAATCCACCTCAAAATGTTAACAGTGGTTCTCTCTGGGAGGTGAGATGATGAATACTTTTAAATGCTTTTCTTTGTGCGAGTCCATTGTTCCAGATACCCTGGCATGCACATTTGGCATTATCCATGGCCTTGTATTGAGTAATTTTACTCTTCCAACCCAACATTCACAAAGCACATTCCAAATCATCATCCAGAACATGAGTATTGATCACTGCACTGTTCTTGCTGCTTTGCACAAATATAAATAAAGCAAATCTGCATTTATTAAATCCATTTTAAATTTCTGATCAGCCAGGGGGCCTTTAGTAGGTGTACGTATTTGTGAAATTGTTGCCTGGGGAATAGTAGTAGCATCCTCTTCTCGAGACAGAACTTGGGCTCCAGTGACTTCAAGCTGATGAAGATCCTCCCCACGTATTTTTCACTTCTAACCTATTTTCTGCTTGTGAGTTAGAGTACTCTGGGAACACACTCCATTCATCTCGGAATCCCCTACTAATGTCAGAATGACATGGAACATTTACACACACACGCACACAGCAACACACCGAAGAAATGCAGACACTGACCAGGCAGCTGGAGAGCATAGTGGTTGGGAACTTCTGTGCTCACCTGGGTAGGGAGACTCCTGTAATTAGACTCAGGTTGTTCCTCTGTAGCAGCTGCTAATCACAGTACCCTCTTGTCTTAGTCCATTCTGGCTGCTATAACAAAAATACTGTAGACTGGTTGGTTTATAACTGATAAATATATTTCTCACAGTTCTGGAGGCTGGAAGTCTAAGATCCAAGGCAGAGACAGAATAGGTATCTAGTTAGAGTCCACTTTCTGGTCCATACTTGGTGTCTTCTCATTGTGTTTCTACATGGTGGAAGGGTCAAAGGAACTTTCTGGAATCTCTTTTATAAGGGCTCAACCTTTATGACCTAACTACCTCTCAAATGCCCTACCTCCTAATACCATCACATTGGGGGTTATGATTTTATTTTATTATTTTTTTAAATCTTTTAAAAAATAACCTCTACACCCAGCATGGTATTCAGATGATGACCCCAAGATCAAGTGTTCCATATTTTCCCAACTGAGCCAGTCAGGGTCCCCAGAGGGGTTTAGGATTTTATTTTTTTAAAGATTTTATTTTTTTATTTGAGAGACAGAGAAAGTGAGAGAAAGCATGAGGGGAAAGAAGGTTAGAGGAAGAAGCAGACTCCCCGTGGAGCCGGGAGCCCGATGTGGGACTCGATCCCGGATCTCAAGGATCATGACCTGAGCCGAAGGCAGTTGCTCAACCAACTGAGGCACCCAGGCGCCCGAGGGGGGTTAGGATTTTAATGTATGAATTTTGGGGTGAGGCACAGACATTCAGTCCATTATATCTCTTAACAGGGTCATTAATACTGTTCATATGGGAGAGTGGTTAAGGGTTGGGACCATGAAGCCAGAGAGCTTAGGTTCCAATTCTAGCTGCTCACCTCCTAGCCGGGTCATCTTGAGCGGGCGCTTTAACTTAATACAGCTGTCATGTCTGCATTTGTCAAGTGTAGGAAACAAGAGCCCTTAGCTTATAGGGCTGCGGGCATTAATGAGTTGCTCATATGGCAAATAGAACAGTACCTGGCATATGGTAAGTATTTAAGAAGTCTTTCTAGGTGTTCATCGATCCCAGTGAATAGGATTAAGCAGGCACTGTGTTGAACACAACCATGGCACATAGTAAGTATACACGAAGTGCTACATTATCTTCCCCCAAAGCCCGGGGTAACCACAGAGAGAAACTGGATGTCACTGTCAGGTGTTGGAATGAGTCAGGGAAGGAGTTTATGAGTCCATCCGTGGGTTCTTTGGTCTCGTTTCTGTCACCTCTCTTAGAAAACCCATCCCACAAATTTGTGGGACACAGACTCTGAGGATTTTTTTGTCCTCTCAAAGACAAATTTTCCTTACCATTAATTACGGTGTTGATGGACCCAACATCCAGCAGACAGAATTCCTGGTGCTTTTGTTCTTCCTCCCCCACGCCCGTCCCCTGGCATCCTGTTCCAGCTGAGCCACTGTCAGGAGGCTACTCTGCTAAGCAGCCTGTCACATGTGCTGTTACAATCATGTTTTATTATAGCTTTCAAAAGATGACCTCTCATTCCGCACACTCGTGTTTATAGAGGACTTCTGGCATTCTGAAAGGAAACAGATAGCAGAGTCTCCAAACCCTTTATTTGCTTCAGCTGATAACTGCTCTGGCCAGAGATGAACGCTGTGGTGATTACAAGATGTAATTTACTACAAAAGACAGTTAATATTACTTACAAACCTGTCATCAGTGCTGGGGAAATCAGAGCCGAAACGAGGCATGGGACTAATCTGAATCTACCTAAATATCTTGGTCCGATACAATTACAAGTTTATAGATTTACCATTTAAGAGACAGCCCCGTTATGGAACATTCGTCCGCACAGACAGACAATATAAGTAACAAGCAAGATTATATCCTTTTATGTGGATCAAGGACATAGGCAACGTAAGAAAGAAAGAAAGGCAAAAAAAAAAAAAAAAGAAATCCCTTAAGAGGAACTTAAATGATACCCTTGTGAATTATACCTGGGGATATTAACTGGGGAATTAAATGTGTGAAAAAGCCTCTAATATGACTAAACAAAGTCCCTCAGGTAATGCTCTGAATCAGAAAAATGTGTAAAAATATAGCCTCTTAAACGTGATTATAGTCAGAGCTGTAGTTACTCCCTGAGAAAGGGCATTGAAAATACAGAAGTGAAAGAAAAAAAAATGTTTTAAAACTTTTGTGTTAGGCCAGAAATTATAGAGTAGCAACAGCTTAGGGATTTAAATAACCCCTTTAGCCCAATTCTTAAGCCTTTGTGCTTTAAATTGAAGAAAAGAAAGAAAATTAGATATCCAATTTAAGACTTTTTTTTTTTAAAGATCATGAAATGGAAGAGTCTTTTTTTGCCAAATGACTAATTGAGTGAGTATATGATTCCAACTTGGGTTATCATTTGAAAGATGCAGCTCTAGCATTTCAGCTTCTTATGGGCTGCCCTTTCCGATGGGTTTTCAGGATAGTTTCTTATTCAGTTATTATTTAATGGAGATTAAGGTAAGAATTTTGGTGTTTTTGTTCCTATTATGGTCAGAGTTCAGGAGACTTGTGAATTAGCCTTCACCATTTATATCGCTTCCAGTAGGGATTCTAAGGGAATTCTAGACACAAAGAGGAATTCGAGGAGAGAAACTTAGGAGCATTCCAGAGATTTGCAAGCACTCCATACCTGAATTCAGTTCTCATGAAAGGCTGCCAAGGGATCTTTTTGTTCTTCCCTTTTATCTCCAATCTAATCCTTGGGACCAGGTGACTCTGACACACTCACTTGTATATACGGAGATGAGAAGGGATCAGGTCTATAGAAGCAGCTCCATCTTAACTTTCCCTCTCAGATGTATTTCTCGAGGACAAGAGATAGAAAATAGAAAAGACACGGCTGGGTTTGACCCATGCAAATAGGACTTTCCTTGGTCCACTGATTTCTGCCCCATGGGATTGAAAGTCATGGAGGAAAGGGGGTGGAGTCAAGGATCCTGCCTTTCGAAGTGTGAACATCTTGGCTTCATGTAAGAAGGTCCACTCATTAACTTGGATCATTCTCTCTTGTGGGGAGGTGCAGGGAATCAAGGAGTAAGTGGATAGAAGCAGGCTTGGGATGAGGAGAAGAATGGAATTCATTTATCCCCATTATTTATTTCCTGAGCTCTTTATCGGTTATTTGTATATATTCTTTGGAGAAATGTCTGTTCAAGTCTTTTGCCCATTTGAGATTGAATTTTATTGTTGAGTTTTAGGAGTTCTTTATATATTCTGGATGTTAATCCCTTATCAGATCACTGATTTGCAAATATTTTCTTAAAATATATGGATGGCCTTTTCCCTTTGTCAATAGTGCCCTTTAATGCACAGAATTTTTAAATGTTAATGAAGTTCAATGTGTCTGTTTTTTCTGTTTTTGCCAGTGTTTTTGCCCTAGACTGTTTATAAGAACAGCAGCAAATGGTTTCTTTGTTTGAATCTGGGGTGCTCTCTGTAGAACAAGAAGGGAAGGGCAGTTAAATTTCATGATTCTGTGGTCATACCTCCCACTGTCAGGCGAGAGGATCAGTGTGTGATGCAACCCCAACTGCCAACCCCCAAAGGTCTGTGATGTTCTTGCAGAAAGGCCACCTGAAGGGTGGGAATGCACATGATACTGGGAAGCTAGGCTGTGACTCTTGGGAGAGCATCCTTCCATCCTCCTGGCTCACCTGCAAGGTGCTCAAGTACTCGCTGATGCATGGACAGCTCATATGTTCATCCGTGAACCACAGCAGCACTCCAGATGCGCTGGAGATGCAGCACTCCTTGTCACTGCTTTCTGTGAGTTTCTATTGCTGTCATTGAGCACTTGGAGAATTGTGGAATTTTACAACAAAAAGACCACTGAAGCTCACCCCCCTAATACGCGCATGAAATCACTGAGGCCTGAAGTGGTTAAGACTCCTGCCCAAATTCCTGTAACTAATGAACGATAAAACCAGAGCTGGATACTGGAAATCCTAACTCAGGCCAGTGTCCTTCTCACTTCTTTTTATCATCAACACAAGAGAAAAAGAAGCCTCACAAATCCATTAATTTCAGTAATGTTTACCTAGGCTACTACTCTACTCTTACCTACTCTAGACTCCATCCTAGTGGCAAAAGAATAAAAGAGACTTAAAATGGACGCTAATCATTGCCATCGTGGTCTTAGTTGGGTTATTGTTTCAACACGGGATGATCTAGAGTGGTTAGGGAAGGTCTGCGTCACAACATTCTTGAGGGATAAGAATCACAAACTCAAATGACTCAAGACCATCCTCCAGGCACAATGTGGCTGCATAAGGGATTGAGTGGCCACATGGGAAAGCAGCCCCAAATTGCCAGAACTTCCTATTTTTTCATGAGTCTGGAAATTGGATTCTTACATGAAATAGGTCAATTTTTCTAATTTAAAATTTTAAAGCAATCAATTTTAAAAAATTCACTGTGAAGGGGCCCCTGGGTGGCTCAGTCATTAAGTGTCTGCCTTCGGCTCAGGTCATGATCCCGGGGTCCTGGGATCGAGTCCCACGTCGGTCTTCCTGCTCAGCGGAGAGTCTGCTTTTCCCTCGACTCTTCCCCCCCTACCTCCATTCTCTCTCTCTCTCAGATAAATAAATAAAATCTTCTTAAAAAAAATTCACTGTGAAAGCTACCACCTCCTGCACAAAACAAAAAATCTGTCTTTGCAGTAATACGGACTATTGATTTAAGCTCCTTGCTTTTGCAGTTAGACCAGTGTTTCTCAACACTCACACACACTGGAATCATCTGGAGAGCTTTTAAAAAATGCTAGTGCTTCGTTCAGCCTGACTGCAGACCAAATGAATAAGTCTCCCAGGGTGGGTTCTGGGCATCAGGACTAGTTATAGCTGCCGGGTGATTGTAATGTGCAGCAGGGCTCAGAACTGGTGGGCTCGAGGCACTGTCTACAGCCAGGATCCTATTCTACCCACCTCTTTCCCATCAGTAAGGACATCTGGATTGTGATTGCCGGACATCAAGATGGCCCTGATTTTAGGGTTAACATCTGGATTATTGGCTGTGTTTTTTGCTTCCTGTCCTTGTTTATTCATTTTATAGACATGGGCAGATGTCCCTTTAACTTCATTTGCCATGTGTCCCTTCTGTAAAGTTTTGATCCTAAACTTTGTGAATTGTCACATATCTCTGGAGCAAGTGGGTTGTTCAGTGAAGTTTGTTTGTAGCTTCTTAACTTTGATGTCCTCTTTCTCTCTCAGCCTCTGGATTTCTCAGGACCAGCTGCCTTTGGTCTTCACAGGCTTGTTCTTGAAACACTGGGAGCCCTGGTTGGTTCTTGTGAGCCCTTTTCTGTTCCTGTTTCAGACCCACCTGATTCTCCTTTCTCTCCTTACTGTTTGCACACACACTCCTCACTCCTTTCCATGCTAGCTTTCTGGAGGCATTAGAGAACCCCAGCAAGCCCTACCAAAAAAAGGGGGGGGGGGGAGGGAGGGAGGGAAGGAAGGAAGGAAGAAAGGAAGGAAGGAGAGAGAGAAAAACAGGAAGCTACCATAAAAGGATAAGATGATCTTTAAAATCACTTTAATTACCAAAAACTGTATGAATTTTATCATTGATTTTGCCACCTGTGATGATAGCATTGTGGTTATATAAGAAAGTATCCTTGATTTTTAGTGACAAAAACTGATAGGGGGTATAAGTTAAATAATATGAATTCCAGAGTTGCTAAAATACTTGAGCAAATAAATTAATATGTAAGTAGAAAGTTAAAAACAAAGGTAGCAAAATTTTGATGACTGTTGAATATGGGTGATGGATATATGGAGTTAATTATAAAATATGTTCTACTTTGTGCATGTTTGTAGATTTCATTATACACACACATACATAATCATAAGATCTATAAGAGTCTAAAATTTGATAAAAATGTGACTCCAAGATTCTATAATTACTTCTTTCTTACCACTTAATCTGTGCTTAAGAATAATGGGACAGCAAAGGAAATGAGTGGATGACTTTTAAAAAATACATGAACAGTTTCATAATAAAATCAGCACCTATAATTAGGAAAATAAGAAATAGAGAACATCACATCTACACATTCATCCTCCTAGAATAATTAATGTTAGCTCTTAGAGTTAGCCCTCTGGCATTGTTTTTATTGCTGTACATACATTTGGATTCTGCCTTATTTATTGATATTATTGAGCACAGATTGTGTACTGGGTCTTGCACTGTGGCAATATTACCTTTCTAGCTGCTTTGAATTTACGATCTTCAATAAACCCTAAAGAGAGAAACAAGAAGTAACAGCATTTTGCCCAAATGCAGTCATCCAATGGATCCGTCACTGGAGCGACGGATGACGGATGTTCTAGCTTCTGCCTGGGCATCGTATATGCTAAGTATATTTCTAGTAATACAGGAATATAAATGTTAGGAGAAAGATAGGCAGAGACTTGGAACGAGAAGCAGAGACTGAGGTAGAGACTATGTAAAGTATTGCTTCTGATATTGCTTGCATATCAATATATCAGAAAGCCTTTTCTTCCTGAAATTCACACATCCAGGCAAATTATCTTAAGGACTTTGGGTACCAGATCACAAAACAGGCTGTACATCTTTGAGTTTATCTGAGGTCGCTGCACTCCAGACCTACTGAATCATAATCCATAAGAGTAGAACTTGGGACTCCATGTATTTTTTTTTTCAAGAGGGACCACATGTGCAAGTTGGGGGAAAGGGTAGGGCAAATGGAGAGGAGGGAAAGAGAATCGCAAGCAGGCTCCACACCCATCTCAGAGCCGGACCCTGGGCTTGATCACATGACCCTGAGATCATGACCTGAGCTGAAATCAAGAGTCAGATGCTTAACCAAGTGAGCCACCCAGGTGCTCCAGGACTCCAGATTTTTAGCAGGCTTCCTGGAGAATTCCTGGGTGACTAGTAGAGCACCCATTGGACTAGGCATTGGGAAGCTACAGAAAGATGTTGAAACAGACCGGATCTTCCAGAAACAATTCATTGTGTTTAATACAGTTAAAAGGAAAGGGAAATCTTACATTTTTAGGTCTTTGAAAGCCATGTGTTTTGTTTGTTTTTTTATTTTTTTATTTTGTTTTGTTTTGTTTTTAAATAAAGCATTAGGCAGCGCCTGTGTGGCTCATTCGGTTAAGTGGCTACCTTTGGCTTGGGTCATGAACCCAGCCAGGGTCCTAGGATTGAGCCCCTTATCAGGCTTCCTGCTCAGTGGGTTGTCTGCTTTTCCCTCTCCCCCTTCCTCTCCCCTCGGTTGTGCTATCTGTCTCAAATAAATAAAATCTTTAAAAAAATCAAGCATTAGTATATAATAATACATTTAATATAGATGTTACTGTAACCAGACAATGATTTCCTAGTCAGTTTAAGCAATTAGGATCCATTCTTTCTCCATGTTTTGTGTCTGCATACACACACACACACACACACAAATGTACATACAAAAAAGGCACAAATTTTTCAGAATTTTATTGTTTCCCCATATACTATGTGGTTCTAAAATTCACTGGAAATAGCAAAGACCAAAAATAATACTGTTTACCTTCTAACGGGCTATCACAGGATGGGGAGAACATAACTTAAGATGTCTTATGTCCTCAATTCACTTTTAACTGACCTCTCTACACAAATGTCCTTGCTTCTGGAGTTGGCAAGGTGCTGAAATAGAGCAGATGCAAACTTGGAGAGAGAAATAATCTTGACCTGAAGCCTTGGCTCTGTCCTTTACCATATAAGCTTTGGAAAGTGATGTATCCTGTCTAAAGTTTATCATTCTGTAAGCCAAAACATAGTTTTCACTCTACAGAATTCCTAGAGAATTTAATAAGATGACTTATAAAAAACTGCCTGAAGTAGTAAGGACTCAAGAAATGTTATTTCATCAATTGCTGCTCATTTTCTTAACTCATGTCTTCTTGAACTTGTTTGCTTTTTTTGAAAAGTCACATTTCTCTATTTCTTTTTAGAGCAACTTTGTTTTGAATTAGAACCAATACTATGTACTATATACTAAATTAAGTGAAATATTTCAATGTAAAACAATATAGCATCTTCAAAAATAAAAATAAAACAAAACAAAAAGCTTGAGTTTTGGAGCCAGAAAGACTTTGCTTTAAATCCCAGTGTTGTTGCTACTATTTTTTTTTTTTTTTTTACTGTTTCTTTAAATCCCAGTGCTGTTTTTTGTTTGGTTTTGGTACATACTAGTTTTCTCATCTGCAAAATCGGGATAATAATCCTCCTCTGTACTAGATTGCTTTTGTTGCTATAACAAGTTGCAACAAACTTAGTGCTTAATAAACAAGAATTCATCATCTTGGGGGCGCCTGGATGGCTCAGTGGGTTAGGCCTTTGCTTTCGGCTCAGGTCATGATCTCAGGGTCCTGGGATCGAGCCCCACATTGGGCTCCCTGCTTGGCGGGGAGCCTGCTTCTCCCTCTCTCTCTGCCTACTTGTGATCTCTCTCTGTCAAATAAAAATAAAATAAAATAAAAAGTAAACTGGCATAAGTAGGGAAAAAAAAAAAAAAGAATTCATCATCTTATAGGACCGGAGAACAGACATCTAAGATTCAGCTCCCAGGGCTAAAACCACGGTGTGAGCCGGACCACATTCATTTCCGGAGTCTCTGGGGGAAAACTCCTTTCTTTGCTTTTTCCAACTTCTGGAGGCTGCTTGCATCCTTTGGCTTATGAACTACTGGCCTATTCAAAGCTAGCCATGACCAAATAAGTTTCTTTCATATTAGATCACTTTGACATTATCCTACCTTCCTCCTCTCCTTTTAGAGACCTTATGAGTGCAATAAGATCACCTTCATAACCCAGGTTAGCACCCTTATTTTAAGGTTGTCTGATTAGCATCCTTAATTCCATCTGCCCCCTTAATTCTCCTTTGTCTATTTCCATAACATATTCACGTTTTCTGGGGATTGTGACGTGGATATTCTGCCCCTCCCAGTTACCTCGTGGAGTGGTCTTTGGGTTTTTTATTTTATTTTATTATTATTATTATTATTATTTTGGTCGTAGGGTTAATGAGAAGATGTAGGTGAAGTTCTTTGTATAGTGGCTGGAACATAATGTGGCAGGTCCTGAAGATGCAGATGTTGATGGTGAAGATGATTTTTAAGCATAAAAGCATTTCCTTCTTTTTAAAGTAACTTTATTACTAGAGCTGGATTAGCTGTATTTGTATATACCACAGTGAATTTTCCGCATGCAAAGATTCACCAGTATGGTACAATGGCCCTTCCCTGCATAAGCTATCCCTTTTGTGACACTAACAATGGTGATTTAGGGGAAAATGGCCAAATAGAAATAAAAGAAGAATGGCGATAAGAGGGATCCAGTGTGAGCCGATGGTTGCCATGTTGATTCTCAAAGTCTGAAGCTCCTTGGGCTTCATTAAATTATTACTCTGATGAGAATATATATACATTTTGCTTTCTACTGTTTATTTTTAAATGTTATTAAGATTTTATTCATAAAATACCAAGTTTTTTAAAGATTTTATTTATTTATTTGACACAGAGAGAGAGAGAGAGAGAGATCACAAGTAGGCAGAGAGGCAGGCAGAGAGAGAAGAGGAAGCAGGCTCCCTGCTGAGCAGAGACACTGATGCGGGGCTCGATCCTAGGACCCTAAGATCATGACCTGAGCTGAAGGCAGAGGCTTTAACTCACTGAGCCACCAAGGTGCCGCAAGACCTCAAGTTTTTAATGAAGCTTCTAAGAAATAATTTCAGTTAAAGATAGATTTCAACCAGTTAGGTCTTAGAATTTATGCCACAAAAGTCACATGTAATAACAAATCAGGTATTTCACTAATATAGAGGAAACTCATCTGGATCGGTGAAGCATTGGCAATATGTTGTTTATAGATTAATTGTGGTGAGTTTTATATAGGTGAAAACACACTAGTAAATCAAATTACCAAGTTACTACATCACTCAACATCTTCCCCCAAACCACTATAATAATAACATCAACAAATGTATATGATTTTTAAGTCACCTACTTTGAAGAATAGGGAAAATACACACACACACACACACAAAGTCCAGGCACACACACTGTTAATGAATTAATGCCAAGCTGTTCTTTTTAAAAGTAGGTTATTAAATATAACTGTTCTATTCATAATATATCAGAACATATGATGGACCATAATATATGGTCTTCATTTGCATGGGAGCCATATTCTGCAGGGTATATTTAATGCCAAATTATAAGAAGATATATGTTATTATAGAAACAAGGTTTCACTCCTAAGTCCTTAGGCACAAAAAGAAAGGTTGGGAGTTATAGGGGACTTTGTTGGTTTTCATCTACCTTAACATGGTGCCCATCTTTTACTTAAAGGTCTGTGTCAAAGCTTATTGCCCACGTTTGATTCTGGCACTCATATAACATTACTTTTCATGACATAATTCTTCACAATAAGCATAGTTTTTCATAATCATGTTCTACTGTTCCCAAAAACTGCCCAAGGCCACTCAGAGCCTTCTCTGCCTCTGCCCTGGGTCTCATTTCAGAGAAGCATGCTTCTTGGACTACCTTGCCTATGGCTTCTTGGCATGTTTAGACAATTGCATGCATGGGTGGAAAACTTGAATATGGGAGAAGCCAGGCTTATTTTTCTATCCCTGTGCTTCTTGGGGCATCTCCAGGTCCTCCGTCAGCATTCCCCTCAGTAGTCCCATCTCTGTTGGACAGTGTGTCCTCCATGGGAGGTGGCTCTGATTTCTGAGCTCTGAAGATACCGCCTCTTCCCATTGGGCTCCAGTGTTAAGGGAAGTCTCCAGGTTCTGGGTTCTTCCATCACCCGTCTTTGATTCTTCCTCTTCCCAACTGCCTGTGTTAAATTCCTTTTCATTTAAAAGGATTAGAATAGTCTCTATTTCTTGGATTACCTTGATGTACCTACCTCTGAAAAAGGCACTCCCCTCTTATACACAGAAGATGATGGTTTTAGGGGTGCCTGGGTGGCTGAGTCAGTTAAGTGTCTAACTTTGGCTCAGGTCACGATCTCAGGGTCCTGGGATCAAGCCCTGTGTCAGGCTCCCCGCTCAGTGGGGAATCTGCTTGTTCCTCTCCCTCTGCCCCTCCCTCTGTTCATGCTCTCTCTCTCTCTCAAATAAATAAATAAAATCTTTAAAAAAAGATTTATGGATCTAAGTATTAGTACTTGTAAGAATACTCCATGTTTATTTGTTTGTTTAGTAAATCTTTATTTTGGGATAATTCTAAACTTAGAGTAAGTTTAGATTTACAGAGAATTCGTGTAAAAATTCGTGTTGAAATCCCTCAATTTCCCCCTAGTGCTGACATTTTGCGTCACCACAGTATATTTATCAAAACTAAGAAACCAGCTTCGATATGATACTAAACACCAGACTTTATTCAGATTTCACCAGTTTTCCCATAGACATCCTTTTTTCTGTTCTAGGATCCAGTCTAGGTGCCACATTACAATGTAGTCACCAAGTCCACTTAGTTTAGTTTCGGCTGTGACAGTTTCTCCATCTTTCCTAGTCCATCATGACACTAACAGTTTTCAGAAGTAATGGTCAGACGTTTTTTAAAACGCCCTTGAATTTAGATTTGTCTAATGTTTCTTTCATGATTAGACTTGCATTAGAGTTTTGGGGGCAGAATACCACAGAGGTGAGGTGCACTTCTCAGTACCTCATATTAGAAAGTATGCGATACGCAAACTTGCTCTCTGGTATGTTTTTCCATTGTTTGTTTATTATTTCTCTCCTTTTCTACGCTTGATTTTTGAATGTGGGTAATTAAGTCTAACATACACTAAAGGTGAGAATAATTCAGTTCCACTCCGTGGAGGAAAGTTATCTAGATACCTGTATTATTTGGAAATGTTGGTAAGGGATATTGGTCCATTCTCTCCCAATTTTTAAATTCAATTATTTATTATTGTCAGTGTAGACTCGTGCCTAGTTCTTTTGTGCTCTAGTTATGATCTTAAAGTCCTTGTTCCAGTGGTTCTAGCTTTAGCCACTGTGAGCCCTTTCACATCGTCTCCTATGTCTTTTTAACCTGCCCTCATTCCTTTGTTTGGATAATTTGCTTACTTTGTGCACTAAAATAGGGCTCCCGTTCATTGTATTTCTTTTGCCCCTGGCCCGAGGATCAGACATTTCCCCTAGGATAGCTCCAAATTTTCCACTTTTTCCTTGCTTTTTGTGTCTTTCTTTATTACTTTTGTCAAAGGGCGAAATGATACATTTGCTCACTCAACAAGTCTTTGTTGAGTGACATTTGTATACTGGACAATGGACTACTCTCCGGGTACCTGTTTTTGAACGGAGCAAAAATACAGCCTCGGCTTTCAAAAATGCAGGATAAATACACGTGCTGTGTAGGTATGTGCGTGCAAATCTCTAATTAAATATCTTGGCTTCAGTTGTACATTCCTGTGTAGCAAAAACTACTTTTACAAGGCAGTAGGAATTAGATGACACGCTTTCCATGGGACTAGGGCAATTAATTTCCTGTACGTTTAGAAAATATTTGTTTGTTCCAGAGGAGCGTATCCTTAAAGCTAAAGATCCAGATTAGCAAATTCAGTTTGACAAACCAAGCCCCATGCCGTTCACGAGCAAAGAGAAAGGAGGCAGGTGCTCTTCTCAGCATCTGTGTGTGTTTTGGAATTCACATGATAAATACCGTGGTAGAGGAACTGTCAGGCCTGATTAATACTTTACACTCACGGTGCATGTGCCTTGATCTATAGGCTTTATGCTTGCTGCGTGGTCCCCCGCAAGGCAGCCGTCAGCATCAGCTTCCCAGCAGCTCCCCCACTGAGTGCTTCTCCTCTGTGTCATATGCTCAGTTGTCATTTTTGCTAAAGGATTTTCAGCTTGGAAAATAATTTGGTGCAAGGATCAACTTGGGAACGATGGGGAGCAATTTCCTTTGAATGCCTATGGTGGGTGCCAGTTCATAATACACAAGAAGTCCATATAATGATGCACAGAACAAAAAAGCTTAAAGAGCTTCTTTAGGTAGTAGAGTCATTAATAGATTAAACCATAGGGTCTCACAATGTCTTCCACCTCAAAAACTTACAGGTAAGATCGACAATAATGTAATTTCCACATAAGGACAACCGATTTTATGCAGTGGCAACCATGTAACACAATCGTAGTGGTTGCTAGATAAAATATGACATGTTGATCCAATACTGTGGAATTGTAGATTACTACATAAAAAGGTAGAAATCTAATTCTACAATGTGAAGATAAGTAGATACAGATATTCCAAAAATATGGAAGAATGTACCTTAGTTACAACCAGAGTTTTTCTTCAAGAAGTGGGTCTAAGAGTGACTTTCACTTTCTATGTTATAAATTTCTTCATTGTTTAAGGATTTTATTATGAATATGTAATACTTGAGGGATTCACCAAAAATCTTGAGTGTCCCATGTAACATAATATATTCTACAGACAGTATCATTAAGAAAATTTTCATTCTAAATAATGAAATAATTACCATTTCTGATGTATTTCATATCACCTGCTTTAGGAAAGAATGTTTTACCAAAGATATGAAGAAATCTCTCCAAGTATTGTGTTGGATGAACTTCCTGCCTTCCAACCATCTTTAAATATCATGCTAAGTGTCAAGAATTAACATCACTGGGAATTTTTTGTGAGGCATGTGGGCTTCCACCCAGGATGTAGATGGTTATGATAAAGAACAAAAGTAGAACTGATTTTTTGGATATGGTTGATTTTAACCAGGGCTAGATAAACCAGTAAGTTATCAGCCACTATGTTATTGTCCTAGGGCTGATGAAATAAAATATTGCAAAAACAAAGAATCTTGTTCCCTCAGTTCTGGAGGCCAGAAGTCTGAAATCAAGGTGTTGGCTGGGTTGGTTCCTTTTGGAGACTCCGAAAAGAGAATCTGTTCTCTCCTAGCTTCTGGTATCGTCCCACAATCCTTGATGTCCCTTGGCTTATAGCTATGTCACTCCAGTATCTTCTCCTTCTTCCTGTGGGGGTCTTATGTGCTCCTATCTTCAAATGGTCATTTTTTTATAAAGACACAAGTCATATTGAATTAGGGACGCACCCTAGTGCATCTAGTATGACCTCATCTTAACTAATAACACCTGCAATGACCCTATTTT
Source organism: Nasua narica (assembly GCA_028533885.1). NCBI lineage: Eukaryota > Metazoa > Chordata > Mammalia > Carnivora > Procyonidae > Nasua > Nasua narica. The sequence goes on from CM052805.1 coordinate 4,919,035, forward strand.
GACTAAGTTCACATTCTGAAGTACTAGAGGATAGGACTTCAACCTATCTTTTTGCTGTTAACAGACACTTAAAAGACTCCTGGATCCCATCTGCTCAATCAAATTGTTTTGAAATGGAACCTATGCATGAATATTAAAAGAAATATGGGTTGTGATGCACAACAAGATGTACAAGCCCTCGGCTGCAGACTAAGGGCCATTTGGATGGTATACTGAAAACAGTTATATCTTTGCTTAATGCAAACCTGTTAAATGAAATGTGGTTTAAATTTACAAAACAGACATTTTGTTAGTGTCTATTTTTCCCTCTACAAATGGCATTTTCTACTCCGTTAAAGATTAACCACTGTTTTATTCGGAGAGTTTCCCATTGGATATAAACTAGAATTTCATTCACCAATGCTAATAATTTAGAAAAATTCACATTTGAATATGGCCATGGGGACAGTTACCGTTACCTCAAAGTAAAGAACTTCTTTTACATGAAATGACCATATGCTTTCCATCACCCTTTCCTGATCCAGGAGAGTATCAATGCAAATGCTTATATTTTCCCTCCTTTGAAAGCCTCTATTTATAGCTTTCGTCTATTGGCATGCATGTGAGAAATCAGCACTGGCATTAACAGATGGGTTAGGCTCAGCCACATTTCCTTTCTCACAGGCACTGCCTGCTTGGCATGTGGAATTGCATTCCCTTGCTTGCTAATCTTTATGTGATGCAAGACATCCCCTACCCCCACTTAATTTCCTTTAGTTCCAGGAACTATTTGTGAGCCAATTGTACCAATTCCTGGACATTATAGCTTGACTTGCTGAGTTCTGATTTTGCATCTATGTGTAAAGACAAGGACACTGCCCATCTTCACTGTTAGGAAAGGTGGACTGCTGTTGATATGGAAGGCTGCTCAGCAGATCAGGATGGAACCTTATTTTCAAAGTAGAAAGTCTTTCATGGGAATTGTCAGGCGTTTTTGCAGAAGGAAATGTTGCGTCATTTTATATACACTTAGCTTTTTCTGCTCTTTGGGCACTTGGTGAGTTAACAATAAAAATCATATCTAGGCCCAGTTTCCCTTTCTTTTAAAAAAGTTTACTAGTTAATTATTAACTAGTTCATTGGTTAACTGTATGCTATAATCTGTAGAGCCCCCTCTCCCCAAATAGTGATGATTTAGATGTAGTAGAAGTGTTTTTTGCCAGTCATCTCATAGTCCAAGTTGGTCATGCTTGATCAAGGAGTGGCTTCCTTCCCTCCAGGGATTCAAGGATTCAGTGATTCTACCCATTTCATGGCTCAGGCTTTCCCTAGGATACCATCATCATCACCTTCACAGTCACCATTGCTTATCACCATTATCACCTTTACCATCACCATCATTGTCATTATCATTATAATCATCATCATCATCATCATCATCACTATCTGCATCCAGCAGGTGGAGGGGATTAAAAAATCGTAAAACACGGATGCTAGCCTTAGCCCAGAATTGATGTATATTTTTTAACTCCTGTTGTATTGCCGAGAACCAGTTACATGGGAGACCTTTTTGCAAGGGATGTAGGAAAAAGGTGAAAATGGGACGTTTGGAGAAGAGTAAAGATAATTTACTACAACTGGGTTTTTAAAAATCTTCTGCATGACCTACCATTTGATTACTTTTTTTCCTCTCTCTCCAACATTGATTCAAAGTAAGGCATCTCAAGTTACCTTTCATTTAATAATCAAGCTATGAACCACAACTAAAAGACTATTTATTGGAACTTTCTGTTACTCCAGAACAATTTGTTCTAAGCATTACTTCTATAAGTTTTCTTATTTCATTGCAAAAGCCAGAACTTTTTCAAGAAGAGTAGCCACTGTAGAGAAGGCTATTATAGCTAGGGGCATTATTCTGATTAATTTTGGGATGATCAAACCCTAGGTGATGGCAAACTACTACCCATAGGCCACACTTGGCCTGTGTTTTTTATGTAAATAAAGTTTTATTGGAACACAGGCATGCTCACTCATTTATATGTTATCTGCGGCTATTTTCATTCTTCAACAGCAGATTTGGATTTTTGCAGCAGACACCATATGGCCTGATTTTGGTGATGTTTACATCTCTTTGACAGGAAAAGTTTGTTGATTGCTAATCAACACCACTGATCTTCAAATAGCTTTCTTAAGAACCTAGAGGGCTTTGGGACACCTGAGTGGCTCACTTGGTTAAAGTCCAATTCTTGGTTTCAGCTCAGGTCATGATCTCAGTGTCCTGAGATGGGGCCTCTCATCAGGCTCTTGCTCAGCTTGGAGTCTGCTTGAGATTCTTTCCCTCTCCCTCCATCCCTCTTCCCCCCTTCCAAAATAAATAAACAAATAAAATCTTAAGGAAAAAAAAAAGAACCTAGAGGGCTTTGGGCCTACCATGGAGGATTTGGGAGGTGTAACTGGTGGGGCGTTGAGTCCTCACAACTCTTCTAAGAGGGCAGTTCTAGCTTTACCTCATCTCTCTGTAGGGTTCTATGTAAACTTCCATTAGGAAAATTCAAGTTTGAATTAACTTGAATTAACAAAACCATTGATGGGGTGCCTGAGTGACTCAGTCAGTTAAGCGGATGTCTTTGGCTCAGTTCATAATCCCAGGGTCCTGGGATGGAGCCCCGAATCAGATCCTTGCTCTGCGAGGATCCTACTTTTCCTTCTCTCTCTGCTTCCCACTCCCCCTGCTTGTGTTCATGCTCTCTCTCTCTGTCAGATAAATAAATAAAATCTTCAAAACAAAACAAAATATTGATGTCCATAATGGGAAGGAAGTGGATCCTGATATTCCTCCCTGGACGAAGCCTCAAAAGGTTGCCTTTATCTAGATGCCATAGGCCTATTGAAGGCATGAACCTCCAGCTAGGAGTCACAGCTCATTCATTCAAAAACATTTGTTGGATGCTTTGCATGTGTTCCAGGTACAGAGGATGAGACAGCGTACATCACAAACAAGGTTTTGACTCTCAGGGAGTCTCCAGTCTGATGGAGGGGGACAGACAATAGACATAGCGTGGATATTTTATATAATCTCAGCTGGAAGTAATAGGGCAAGGCAGGCTGTAGTCAATGATAGAGTCCTCTGTTATTTAGGAAGGTCAGGGAATGTCTCCCTGAGGAGGTGACCTGAATTTGGATAAGGACAGAAAGTGACATGGTTATCTGGAGAGTGTCAGGGCAGCTCTAACACCAAAAATGAAGCTTTTCAAATATTAAGGGGGCTCTCCAAGCATCCTTCTATGCATCTCTCCAGAACTGTTCACTGTTTGCCTCCTGTTCCTTACTTTGGTGCAAGTCTGTGTCTTGCATGTGCATTAGGAAGGCTCACCTTGCTTTTCCTATCCAGCAGGCAAATACCTCCTCATTGTCATGCAAGACTCAGCTCAAATGCAGCAACCTTTGTGATGCTTTCTGTTGCCCTGGGTAGGATTTCCATTCCCTCTTTTTCTTCCGCTGTATCTTGAATGTCTTCATTCCCAGTGCTGTATTTGTGTTTCTGTGGACAAAGGAGAGGGGTAGTTTGGGTCTGGCTCCCATCTTACCTTTAGGCATCCTGCGCAGTGACCTTTCTATCATGATACTTAGTGACTACTGAATGGGATGATGTGTGTCGCTTAGAAAGATAAAATGATAGCAACAAAGCCATTGATTATAATTGATACTGTTTCCTGAACATTTACTTCGAACACTGTTCCAAATATCGTGTAAATCCATTCAATATGCACAGTAACCATACAAATTAGAGGCTATTATTTTTGGAAGAAGACACTGAAACACAGGAAGTTTAGAGAATTATGTCTGGAGTCTCATGTTCATAAGGTTAAAAAACAAAATTCAACTGACTAAATATAAAGATCTAATTTCATTCAACAATTCATAAATCAGGCAGCATCCCATCTACCAGACAGAATGACGCTCTGAAGGGCTGGGCAAAATGGAAGGCTTTTATAGGCAGAAGGAGGCAGGGCAAGGAAGTTATTGTGGCAAGGAGTGGATTGTTTCAGGCAAGTTGCCCTTCCTTTAGGGGATGGAAGGGGCCTGCAGGCAGACGACCTCTCTATGATGACCTGCTTAAGTCCAGATCGACGGGTGAAATGCCACATCCCTGGGAAAGGCTGAAACTGCAGTTAGGTTAGGAATGCTGGTTTGCTGGTGTTGGCTTAGCACAAGCGACTCCATTTTGGGCCTCTTTTTTTTTTTAATAATAATTGCAAAACACGAGCATAATAATTAGTGCTTATTATGCTACCACTAAGCACTTAATGTGGGTTGTTTTATTTAATCCTCACATATCTGTCTAAAGAAAGAACTGTTAGGATGCTCATTTCATAGAGGAGGGACTCAGGATGCAGAAAGGTTAAACAACTTGCCCAAAAACTTATGGCCAGTACATGGCAGATTTGGGTTTGAAATCCATGTGCACTTGGTTCCAGAACCCTTGTCTTCACTCTCACACTTAAATGTGGGGTGTTGGCACCAGAATGGGAAAAGACAGCCCTCACCAACGTATTCTAAGGCTGACCACTCAAGGTAAACATTTAGCAGAATTCACCAACGCAGTGTCCTTGGAGAGGACGTTGTGTGGAGCCCTTTTGTGCGCCAGGTGCGGCTGCATCGTGTTTTTCTTGATGAAGAATTCACCGCCTGGAACACTGTGTTTACTCCTGCTGTTTTCCTCCCATTAGATGAGGAATGAGCACAGCCATCCATAGGAGCAAAGTTATAGGATGAGAACACAACACAGAGAATGCAGGAGGGTTATTTATAGTCCCGAGTCCCAGGCTGAAAAGACGATATGTGAAGAGCTTCATCATTTCCCAGGGAATCGAGGACTACAGTGGACGGGGCAATAAAGAGCTTCCCAAGGGCCCGGGTGGTATTCCAATTAAAATGACTTCCAGGCACTTAACACGCATGGCACTTAGCTAGAGACCGATAGCAGGTTCTGGTAGGGAAGGAAAAACAACGTCTGATGTCCCACGCCTCTGTTCCCTTACGCAGAGAGGCAGCCTGTCTAACACGGTTGTGACAATACAACTCTAATAATTTCAGGTTCCATGATAATGAGTTGGTAACCTCATCACTCTGGCTGGCATATCCTGATACAAGGGAGTATATTCAGTCCAGTCTAACTCCTTAAATAGCTCTCCATGCCAAGCGTCCCGTGAAAGGCACGGAGGGATTGGCAATGTCCCCACTTACTGCAGAACAGTTTGTGAAACTACATCAATTCCAGTTCAACCCATTCTACCATTACCTCTTTTCTCATTAAATTTATAGCTTTCTGCTTAGTTAAAACTCTTTAGGTTGCAATAGACAGAACTCTTAACTAAGCTTGGCTCCAACAAAAACAAAGAAAAGAAAATGCAAAGGGTTTGTTCATGCCTGTGAAACCAGTGTTGGAGGGTAGGACTGGCTTTTTGGCAAGCCTAGACATTGGACACCTTTGCAAAGCTGTTTCTTCACTTCTCCCATCAGCTTTCAGCTTTGTTGATTTTATTCTCGAGGTTATCCATATATGGTCACCAGAAAGTCTGCATGGACACTCAGTGTATTAGTTTCTCGGGGCTGCTGTAACAAGTTACCACAAACTGGTGGCTTCCAAGACAAATTTATTCTCTCACAATTTGAGAAGCCAGAAGCCTGAAATCAGGGTGTTTGTGGGGTTGGTTCTTTCTGAAAAAGAATCCCTGCTATCCATCTCTCCCACTTTTTGGTGGCACCCTGGGCCTTCCTTGGATTGTAGCCACATGATCCCAATCTCTGCCCCTGTTGTCACATGGCCTTCTTCTCTGTGTGTCTCTGTGCCTCCAATCTTGCTCTCCCTTTTCTTATCAGGATGCTAGTCATTGGATTTAGGGTCTACTCTCAATCCAGGATGGTTTTATCTCAAGAGCCTTAACTTAATTACATCTTCAATGACCTTTTTCCAAAGAAGGTCACATCCACAAGTACTGAGGCTTATGAATTGGACATATCTTTTTGGGGGACAATTCAACCCACTACACATACCTCCATATCAACTTCAATGCAAACCGAGGATATCTCCGAAGACCTGGGCTGCTAATGCTCATTAGCTCTGATTACCTGGCTTAAGGAATAAATCCACTTCTGTGCTAATCACTGAAGCTAGACGGACTCCGTGCTCTTGCTGGCCAGTCCCAGAACATGTGCTGACCTCCAGGAAAGCTCATACCAGTTTGAAGAATGCCCAGATCAGATAAAACATCTTGAGGGATACTTAACAGATAAGATGGGCACTCATTTAATGTCAATAGATTGATTAAAAAAAAATAAGTGAGGGGCTGAGAGAAAATATACTCTGAAGAAATTGTCACATAAAGGCGCTGCAAAGTTCACGTCGGCCACAGGTGCTTGCCTTGCTTTCAGACCATTAAAAGAGCCAAGACCAATATAACGGTTTGAGCGGGTGTCTGTGGAAAGGGAACAGTTATGAAACATTTTAATCTTTTACTGAGTCATTGACATATTCTAGGTGTCCCTCAAGGGATTTTTTTTTTTTTTTTTTTAGACAGAGGGTCAGAGAGCGAGTGGGGTGGGGGGTAGTGGCAGAGGGAGAGAGGGAATCTCAAGCAGGCTCCATACCTAGTGCTGAGCCTGATGTGGGGCTCGATCTCACAACCCTGAGATCATGACGTAAGCCAAAATCAAGAGTCAGATGCTTGACTGACTTAGCCATTCAGGCCCCCCCTTTAAGGAATTCTTTGAATGAGGGGATGAAAAAGTAAATGAACATATGAATATAAAATAACAAAAATGGTCAGTGAATGAATAAGTGAATGAGCCTCTGTCTGTCCTTCTGAGTTGCCCTCTTGGAAAAGTCATGCTTGGATTTTTGCCTTTTTTTTTAAATGAAAATCATGATACTCAGTGCCATTGATGTATTTAAAGCTTACAGCACAGTTATGGGCACAGAGCAAACATGGGATTCAGTTTCTGTTGTTTTTGTCCATGCTGTTATCCTATTAGTTCGACAACACAGTGGACTCTCAGAAGATCCTAGTTAATGAATTTCATTCTCCTGTAGGCCTCTTTCTTTAGACTCTGAAAAGAAAATGGAAACATTTTTAAACAAATTAAAGGAATAGCTATTTAAATGGAAATAGCTTCAATGCCACATCTTTAGCAGAGCTCCTTTAACCAAATGTATTTTTTGATGACTTTTGTCAGTCTCCTCCTTACATGTATATATTAAGCACCTACGGTGTCCCTGGCGGTATTACGAGAACTGAGCATGTGGGGGAATTAGCAAGGGCTTCCCCACATCCCTACCGCCACCCAGCAGCTTACATTCTAATACAAAGAGATCAAAAGATATGTGCAAACAAATTAATAAATATGAGATCATACGGCGGAAGAGGGAGGGGATCCTTTGTAAGGGAGGCGGAGCTGACCTGGATTTTGAAAGCTGGTGTTTGCTTGGCTGCCATGCTGAAGGTGGGGAGCAGAGACCACAGCACAGAGGACAGTGAATCCTAAATTACAAGGAAGGTGTCTGGTTGTTAGTTTCATGCGGTGACTGATAATGATTCCATGCTGCATAGTGCCATGTGGAAATTCTATTCTGTGATCCATCTCACAATTATATACGACGGAAAAGGAATATATGGGGGAAAATGGCAAAAAGATGGAAATATGCAAAGGAATGCAACTTGCATGTGATGTAGGAGATAAGTAGTGCACATGGCTGATATGATTACTCTTTTTCCTCCGAAGCAAGCCAGGGAGAGACACTTGGGGTCAGTGAAATGTCTCGTTCCTTCCTTTACAAAGCTACTTTTGTAGTCTGTCTTCTGAATTCTTAAAGGAGAGAAAAAAGCCTGTCCCTTGCCTACTTGAAATTCTTGGCTATTTTTCTGGTTTTGGTGAGATCAGGATTTTTGCAGGGCTGTTTCCTTTATTATATCTGTCAGGAGGCTCAGAAATGAGTGATTATGGTGAATAAACTGGACCTCCTGGAGCTCTTACAACACATTCTACTGACCTGAACACCTTAGCTTCCAGCGACTTGTGTTCCGGTCGCAGTGATGTTCTGTGTCTTGGGAGTTAGGACAGCTTTACTTTAAATGATTTTTGCAAGACCATCTTTTATTTCAAAAGTAACCACATGGCAACTGTGTTTTAAATAAAAGTAAACAGAACTGCATTTTCTGTTTTGTTTTTTGTTTGTTGTTGCTGGGTTTTTTTTGTTTTGTTTTGTTTTGTGTTGTTGTTGTTGTTGTTTTTGGTAAGTTTTGTGGCTTGTTCCTTGAGGTCACCGAAAATTGCTAGAGGTGACTGTAAAACCATGAAAGGAGAAGATAAGGAGATTTCCTCCCGCTATTCAAATGTCAAGCCCATGAGAGTAATTTTTAAATAAATTCTTTTATCTTATTTGGTCTGCACCTAATGAGCATATACCCTGTTGGCCATCGTGAGAGACCCTAGGGACCAGCCCTGGTCTTCGAAGAAGCAATCTCCTGTGGGTTCTGGGGCAGGGGCACATTCCGGAAACAACCTCACATTCAGATACTTCACTGCGTTTGGGTTAAGTCCTAATGTGAGAAGTACAGGTAGCCAAGTCAGTTTAAATTAGGAAGACTCCAGAACACCAGTTTGAGTAATAGTGGATGCTTGCCAAGGGAAATAATTTGAAAGAAAGAAAGAATACATAGATGGTGTGTAGACATGCCCAGTAAGAATCTTCCTGTAGCCAAGTTACCAGTTATAAAATGAGATAGGAAATTGTGGCTCCTTTCCTTTCTATAGTATTTCTGCTGCAACCGTAGTGTTCCCCTTATCTGCGGTTTCAGTTACCTGCAGTCCAATGGGATCAAGAAGTAACTGATCCTCTTTCTGAGGTGTTATCAGAGGTGTTATCAGAGGGTTATCAGTGGCCTAACACTAGGTCACAACACCTTCGTGTTCCCCTTGCTTCATCTCATCACGTAGTCATTTTATCTTCTCACATCATCACAAGAGTAAGTCTAGTATATTAGAGATTTGGAGAGAAACAACATCCATGTAACTTTCGTTACATTATATTGTTACAGTTATTCCATTTTATAATTAGTTATTGTTGCTAATCTCTGACTGTGCCTAATTTAGAAATTAAAATCTTACCATAGGTATGTATGTACAGGAAAAAATATATGTAGGGCTGAGTACTATCTGTCATCTCGGGCATTCAATGGGAGTCTTGGAATGGATCCCCCATGGAAAAGGGGATACTACTATAAATCGCTTTGTTAGAACTTTAACACAGTGTTTTATCATTCTGTATTGTGTTTTTCCCACTTACTCTCATGCTCCCTAATTTCTCTCCAACCACGGTGGAAGCCAGTCTCATCACAGTTTTTAGAACTGTGGGGTTTTCAAAAAAAAAAAAAAAATGCAGAGCAATCTGCCTTATCAGTATCTCTTCCAATTAATGTAATCTTGTTTCTGTTATTTCCACCATATTTTTCAATCCAGCGAGCCTCATTACATTTGCAAGTGCATTAAATTAGAGCCTCTATAGAAGGAGAATGATGATTATCAGCTAATTTAATTATGTTTCTACATTTGCAGCATTTAATGATGTCTGCCATTGTTGTTGGGGATTCTTACATTGGCTCTAGGTAGAAATTAGCACTGATCCCATGTAAAGTTTATGTTATCAGATAAAACTTGACAGCTCATTGAGGTGCATGTTCAGTAATTTTTGAATCTAATCAAAATTGATTTATGTGCAATCAAATTACAGAAATAAAGAAACAGCTTCATATAATTTAGTTGCTGATTATAGTGTTGCCTGCCTCTGAAGTCACACTGATGTGCGTCTTGTAGTTCTGTCCCAACATTTCATCAAGGTCTTAAACTCTGGTGTGTTTTTTTTTTCTTCTTTCTTTTTTTAGTTTTTAAATTGCATAGTGTTTCAGTACTCCTGATCTTCTGATATAGATCAGATGAAACATTTATGCCCCATGAGTTTTGTGTCCTGTTCAGCAAATATTGTCTGGGTATCCTTTAGTGTTGAGCACTAGAGGACTAGGTTTGCTCCCGTAGAGGTCTGACTCACACCTCGGAGTAAGAGGGAAGATCCATGAGAACAGAGGACTGCTTGTCTAGGAGCCGGGTGCTGAGGATGGAGGGAGCTGATTCTTCCTTTTCCTCTCTCCTTCCAGACTCCCAACCTAGAGAAAAATAGATACACAATCCTAGTGGCAGTTAAGAAACAGAATTCAATTAAGTTATTCATGAAGCTTCATTGGAAAATGGTGCTTTTTCTATTTGGCAGATGGTTATTTAACAGTTACTGTGTGTCACATGTAATTTGAAGGACTGGATACTAACAAAGGACCCATGTAATCATCATCATAACCCTGAAAACAAACTATTATTATCACCCCTACTCCCCGTATTAAAGATGAAGAAATTGAGGCACAGAGGCACAAATTGAGGCCACCAATCCGGAATGTGAAAGAACCAGGAATATATTCTACATGGTCTGGCTCCAGAGTCTGTGCTTCTGTCCTTTTGCTTTTCCCCAAGATGAAATTGGCTCTCTGTCACCGGACCCTCTTTATCTCTACAACCACATCTGGACTGCGGAACTAGTTGAGCAGTATAGAGGGCATTGCTCTCTCTCTTACCACAGAGGAATGAGATTCAGAGAGATGGGCCCTCTAGAAGGTGGGGCCCTGGGCCCTGCCCTAGTTGTGCTTACCTATCCTAAGTGAGCTTAGGAAACAGAGGTGAAAAGAAAAACATGTGTTATTTGGAGGTATCAGACAGAGAAAGAGAGGGGAGGGAGATAGAGGAGCTCACCTTTCAGAAAAGTCCTTCTACCCCCAGTGAGGTAGATTGGGTGAGGAAGAGAAGATTGGATATTTGCTTCCCCAAACACTCCTAACACAGTGGAGGGTTGGAGTAAGTCCCTAGTCTGTGGGTCATGGGGGCATTCATGGAGGAATGAGAAGGTAAGAATCGTTAACCCCCAGATGGAATCTTAAGAATCCATGACATGTAGTGAATGAGGTAAATTTTTGTACACATAAGCAGCACCTTCTAAAACAGAGGCATGGTAGGGGGAAGGGTCAACCATTCCATGAAGCTGGAGGGAGGATGGGAATTTGATGGGAGATGAAGTTATAGCCACACTATGAACAGACAGGCATGTCCCACAGGGCAGCGATAATGTTTGAATAAAGTTGAATATGTCTCAGTGTAAAAAGAGAATATTCACAGGAAACGTTTGGACATTCCACAATACTGAGTAGCTTAAAACAATCACTCCCTAAAGTAGTGAATATCTTCAACCTTTTTCTGATCTTTGTTCGTGAGGCAAAGATCTCCCATCTTCTGGTTCTGATGGTAGTAGACCAGGTGTTATTCTGGGATATCAGTTGAATGTTAACAGTCTGCCTCTTCCAGCTTAGAGATCTTGCTCAGCTCCCTCTTCTCTCTGGAGAACACTTTTAAGACTGTATACTCAGTAGTAGCGGAAGATATTTCATATCTTGTTCAAAAGTTGGCAACATTCCCATGAAGAGTTCATTGATTGTAGACTGCTCTAGACCACCAGGGCCCTACTAGGACTGGAGTATGTTCCGACAGGTGTGATTTTATTTTTTGTGGCGTATGGATAAGCATTTAGTTGCAATTTCAGGTATGTATTTTTTTTCAACATCTTACGTTATTTTTCAAACACCGAAAAGATGGAAGAGTCATGAACACACATAGGCCCACCAACAAGATAATAGAATTAACATTTTAGCATATTTGTTTTATTGTAGTCTATCCATCTATCCATCACCAGTCCATCTTATTTTGGCTTTTATGCATTTCAAAGTGAGTTGTTGACACTAATACCCTCCAACCTTGAACACTTTAGGAAGCAGATCTTTAACAAGAGTTCAGTATGTCCCTTTTTTTTTTTTTTTGAGGTAAAATTGTTTTCTATTGAAATACACACATCGTAAGTGCACTATTTGATAAGAGCTGACAGCTGGGTGCACTTGTGACATGAATTTCTATGAAGATACAGAACCATCATTTTCAAGAAGTTTAGATATGTATGGTTTTTGTATTAAAAATAATTTGCATACTAAACCTATGGTTACATGGATAGTTTAAATTAAAAAGTGAATGTGTGTGTACACGTATGCATGCATAGATATGCATGTCTGTATATGATTTGTAGTGGATAAATAGTACAGGTGGCATGCAAAAGTGGCAAAAATTGTTAAGTGTGTGATACTGTGTCTGTATGTGGCAATTATAGACCTAGGGCACAGGTAACCTGATCCTATTAGTAATGTCTTCAGAAAGAACATGAACACATAAAACGTGCAAGGCGACACTGATGTAATGTCCAAGAAGAATGGGAAGAAACACAGTGTTACTTGTCTAATTGAGGATGTTGAACGAATTTTTGCTCTGAGAGTACCAGCGGTTACAGTTTTTCAAAGTCAGCCTTGATTTACATTTTATTTTTTAAGTACTCATACTATCACAAATACTTAAGTTGGATCAGCTGTCTTGGTTTCAAAAAGTAGCTTAGGCTTTCATCTTTTTGACCCCGTAACATGTAGATGAAAATCAACATTAATTGGCAGGATGAATGAGGGTGGGGAAGGTGGGTGTCTGGCTGCAATCTTCTTAGAGTATTGAGAGAGATGCCCACAGCCCCTTAACTGGGGATGACAACGCGATTTTAATTAACAGCAGGTGAGTCTTGTGGTCAGCCATTTGACATTTAGGTGGATCACACAATAGCCTTTCCCTTTGAACCACATTTATTTCTAGCTTAATTAGTCCTTCTGAGATAGCCTTGCTATTAGCAACAGCCTCTCCATTTAAGATCCTTTTAACCAGACCTTTCATTTTTATTTTTTTATTTTTTATTCTTCTCATTTTAGTACTAGCTTAATGTTCTAAAGAGCCCGGGCTAACTCATTTTAATAACCTCTGCTACATAAATGCTAATTTTACATTTGGCCTTATTTCAGTAGTTTTTTTTTTTTTTTAAGACCGTTGCTTTCAGAAGGACAAAAATGGAAAGATTAAACCCCTTAGTGTCATCTGCCTGAAAAAAATCCTGTGGTTTCTTCTGACAGGAAGAGTGTTTTCAAATCCCTCCTTGGTCTAAGCTTCTGTGCTTGACATCTCATTATTTAACTCAGCTGTTTCAGCTTCACCTTCACCCAGTTAATTAAGTAACTCATTGAATGTATTATTCAGTTTTGATTCCCTATCCCTGACAAAGAGAGATGGGGGATGCTTCTTCATCCTTGCCCTCCTGCTACTTTCTCTTGCCTCTTCTTTCTCTTCTACCCACACCCAAAAGAAGGAAAAGAGAGATGAGCAAGAAGAAACTGTGTTGGGAGAAGAAGAGAGAGGATGTTATTTGCTTAGTCAATCCATCAGTTCCTGGAGTGAATTTTTTTTCTTATTAATGGGACTGTACTCAAAAGAAGATAAGGTTGATGATGGTGATGATCTGATAATCTGGCTTGATGATAATCATAACATCACTCTATGCAAAGTCCTGCTAGAGGTGTCTTTCTTACATCATTTTTTTTAATACTCAGAACAGCCCTAAGAGGGAAACATTTGTAACACAGCCACTTCACAGATTGGAAAGCTAAAATTCTATTGAGTTAACTAGTTTGTTCAAATATCACAGCTAGTAGGCATCAAAAACTCAACATGAAGCCAGAACTAGCTTATTCTTAACACTCATGATAGCAAGAGTATCTCTGGTAGGTACCTGTGTATTTGTAGTGAAATTTATATTCCTATCATTGGTGGGGGGTTGTTTATGACAATATATCATGGAAAGGACTTCCTGATGGCAGGTTATCTGTATCTCTTGACCTGTTAATGATCAAGTTGACTTTCTTCTAGAGCAATGGTCCTCAGCTAGAGGTAGTTCTATCCCCCGGGGACATTTGGTCCAACAGCTATGATATATGATCCTCTGCATGTGTACATTAACTTCAATAAAAACATTTAAATGTACCCTATTGAACACATATGGATTTGGTGGGGAGAAGGGGCTGCCCTTGAATTTAGCTTGTCGATCGCCAACCTGACTGAAAATTAATAAGAAAAGACATTTAATTTAGATAAAATTAGAAGCGGGGGCAGGGAATACTGGGAGGGGTACCTGCACAAGAAAAGAGAAAGAAACCCTAACATGCAAAGGCAGATAGAAATTTAGAAGGTCAAAGCCAGAGTAATTGAAATAGACTTTGGAAATTGTGGATCTGAGAAAGAATTAGAGGTTAAGGGGTATGTAAATAGAAAGATAAGGAAAAGTTAAAGAGGCAAATAGAATAAAACCAAAAAAGGTATGTGCATTGAATAGGAGGGAAAGTCAGGGGAAGCAAGGGGGAGAGGTAGGAGGTTGTAAGAGAAGAAAATGCATCTTCTTTTTTTTTTTAAGATTTTATTTATTTATTTATTTGACAGAGAGAGATATCACAAGTAGGCAGAGAGGCAGGCAGAGAGAGGGGGGGGAAGCAGGCTCCCTGCTGAGCAGAAAGCCCGATGTGGGGCTCATCCCAGGATCCTGAGATCATGTCCTGAGCTGAAGGCAGAGGCTTTAACCCACTGAGCCACCCAGGCACCCCAGGAAAATGCATCTTTAATGCATATTTAAGAAAAAGGAAGAGAGAACCTTGTAAGAAGGTAAAGTAGACATATTTTTTTAAACCCTCATTATTATAAAACATTTTTGGGGGGTATAACCCCAAATAAAGGACAAGTGGTATAGGGAGGTGGGTAAAAAGCACTCTCAGACGTCACATTCTTTAAGTTACTCCACGTGTCTGCCAGGTACTGATCTAGGTGGAAATCCGGCACAGAAAAAAAAGCAAGTGAAAGACCTTGCTTTCATGGAACTGAGTCTGGTAGATGCAGAGACAGAAAAATAAACAAGATTGATGTTGTATGTGCATAAAGTAGTAAGTACAATAAAGAAAATAAAAGAGAGAGAGATGGTAGAGCATTACCACATGTCAGGGGCATAGCCCAGTGGTGAGCTGCGATTGGAACCCACACCACAATGGGGGGAAGGAGCTTTGCATGGGAAGGCAAGCAAACACCTAAAGGTGGGCATAGCCACTGCATCTGTGACGCTATAAGAAAGTCAGTGTGCCTAAAGTGGAGTGAGCAGTGGTAGGTAGGGATGGTCACTAGGGGATAGGTCAAACAGGGCTATGTGGGGAGCTGGATTTCATTTCAGTGGCCTGGGAAGCCAATAGGGTTTCCAAGAGAGAAATTTCATAGTTTGATGAATAAGGGTATACCTGGATTTGATAACTGTATCTACCACTTATTAATTATATGTCCAGAACAAAAATTACTTTGTTATTCTGAATCTTAGATTCTTCCTCCCTAAAGTACAGATAATAATAAAACTTACTGCATAGGATTATTGTAGAAGTGGTGCATGTAACCCATTTCAGGATGTGCTTGCCACAGATCAGAGTTCATTACCTGCTAGCTAAAAATCCAAACAATATCCAAACAATAACAACCACAGATTCGGGAAATCTTAGACTAGCTGCTATAAAGATAACCAGAAAAAAAAAAATCTGCCCTTATACACTGTTGGTGGGAATATAAACTGGTACAGCAGCCTCTGGAAAACAGTATAGGGATTCCTCAAAAAAATTAAAAGTAGAACTACCATACAATTCAGCAATTCGGGATATATATCTGAAGGAAAAATCATTATCTTGAAAAGATACCTGTGCTTCCATATTCACTGCAACATTATTCACAATAGTCAACATGTGGAAACAACCCAAGTGTCCATCAAGGGATGAATGGATAAAGAAGATATGGTATATACAGACAGTGACATTCAGCCATTAGGAGGAAGGAAATCTTGCCATTTAGGACAACATGGATAGACCTTGAGGGTATTATGCTAAGTGAAATAAGACAAGTCCCACTTATATGTGGAGCTATAAAAAACCCCAAACTCATGAGAACAGAGAATAGATTCATGGTTGCCAAAGGCAGGGAGTAAGGGGTAGGGAATTGAGTGAAGGTGGTCAGGCGGTACACACTTCAGTTATAAGATGAATAAGCTCTGGGGACCTGATGGACCGCATGATGCCTGCAGTTTATAATATTGTATTGTATATTCTAAAATTGCTAGGAGAGTAGATCTTAAAAATTCTCATCATGGGGAAAAATTTTGTCACAGTGTGAGGTGATGGGTATTAGCTAAACTTGTCTGTGGTCTTTATTTCGCAGTATATACATAGATCAAATCATTACGTTGTACACCTTACACTTAATACCTTGTGGTACATCTATTATATCTCCAAAACACTGGAATAAAAGATCTGAACTCCGTGGAGAAGTAGGATTTCGTAAGCAGAATGGAGTTCACCTGTCTGTGTTCATCAGTTATGCTGCTGAGACAATATCCCTGTGGTTATCAGAAGAACGTTACCTCATTCCCTTGCCTCCATGTCTATGGCTGTTGACCATGTGCAGAAAGTCCACGGGGGGATGAGGGGATAGGGGAACAGAGACACAGAGTCTCTTGCCATTGTTGTTGGATTTCAGTGCGACAGAAGTGAACCTTCCAAGGTGAGAAGGTAGACTGGGATGGGTGTTTTGCTCGAGGTATTCCTTTGATGATGCTGTGCCCATGTGATACCCAGCTAAGCTCCTTTATAACTGAAGCGTCTGCCAGGCCTACCCAGCCTGGAACTCATTGATAAAGCTTTAAGCAGCCTTGAGGCCTGTTGACCTCAGAGAGTGACTTAGGCTGACTTTATCGGCAGTGGCTCTTCTTTTTCATTATATTTGCTATTACCAGAGCTGATCTTTTTTCTTAAAACCTGTTAACCTTATATAAGGGGATGGGACCATTTGAGCTCTCCGACAGGAAGCTGATGGGAAATTGTAAGCCTCCAAAATAGGTTGAGAGTTTCCCGTTGTTCGGGGTCCTGGCAGAGGTTACTTAAAAAAAAAAAAAAAAAAGGTGGGGGAGAGATTGGAATATAAATTCTTGGTGTATTTTTCTGAGGTTCGCCAGTTTCTTCCCCAAGGGCGTGCCTTTTTTCGAGCCCTTGGGGGAGGGCTGTATTCATCTTGCAGACAAAGCTTGATATATGAGTACCCTAGTGTCGATATCGGGGTGTTAGGACAGGCCCTATGTTCAGAATTGCTGTTTGTGGCTATAGACCAAGAAATACCTTCTTCCACAGATAGGCAGAAAGTGTGTATTTAAATCTGTAGACTCTTGAGCCTGGCTATAGGAAGACACACTATTACCTGCTTTCAAGCCAGTTAGTGAACATTGTAATTGGGCATATGTATTAGTGACTTATGAACCCAGGCTCTGTGTTAAAACCTTGATGTGCATTTTTCATAAACAGAAAAATACACACACGCACACACACATGCACTTGTATATTCTGTTACACCAATCATCCTGCGTAATTGATGGAAGCTCAAAATTAGAAAAGCTAATAAATAGCAAAACTGCCTTCTGTTGTGTGTTCATTAACTTCTCCATTAAAAAAATTTTTTTTTCCCATGGGCTGGATTACTGTTTTAAGAAAATGATGATGAGTTCAACAGGAAAACCAACTGGTTAAGTGGTTAAAATCACCAGCTTTTGGGTAAAATAAACCACGTTTAATTCCTAGAGCCAACATTTATTAGCTCTGTGACCTTGGGCAAAAAACCTAGTCTCTCTTGAGTTTGTTTCCTCTAAAATGGGGATAATCATTATGTCTGCCTCATGGGATTAAGTAAAGTTTTATATCAATATATATCTCTCTATATATACTTATATCATGTATAATATACAATATATACTTACTTATCATATATTATATGTTTATTTCTATACTATATAAATATAAACTATAAAATGGTAAATTTATATTTTACTTAGGTATTTTATATTTTATTTATATATATTTTTTATATCATATACACACACACACACACACACACACACACATACATGCACACACATTTTTTCACTAAGAATGACTTTTTAGAAGAAGGCTAGTTGGTTTTGGTGCTCTTGCCTTCGAGGAGCTGATAATATCACAGAAGAGACCAGCGAAAATATGGCACGCTGGAAATACAGGTCCAGATGAGCTCAACCCTGCAGTAGAGGTGCAAATGGAGGGTGTGGTGCCAGAGACCAGTCTGTTCCCGGTGGGCAGAGCGGAGGAAGGGGGGAAATAAGATTTGATAAGCAGGTAGTGGGATAAGGTTAGGGGGGACACAGTGAGCCAACTTTCTGGAACATAAAAGTGTTTCAGAACAGATAGATTCACACTGAATGCAGTATCTGGGGAGGAATATCATAGAATATGAATCTAGGGAAGGAAGTGGGATTGGTCAGAGCATTACTCACTCCCCTGCAGTTTACATCCAAGCAGTCCCATGCTTTCACCAATTCAGAATTGGTTCGGGGTGATTATGGTACCAAAAGGAAATTTTTTTCTTCATTTTATGTATTTATATATTTTACCCCACATAAACTATTTAAACATACTTGAAAAATCAAGCTCATACGTGTAGGTAAATATCCAATGCATCTGAACAAAAAGCAACCAAATGTTAAAAAGGTTATTAATCCTGTAATTAACATGTCAGAAACCAGACGGGCTTCTGTCATAACTGATCATCTGAAACTCACAAATGTAGAAGTCAGTAAACAAACTAGCAGCAGACAAAACACCAGAACATATATTTCACTTTAAATATTTAAAAAAGGGGCACCTGGGTGGCTCAGTTGGTCGAGCGACTGCCTTCAACTCAGGTCATGATCCCGGAGTCGCAGGATCAAGTCCCACATCAGGCTCCCAGCTCCATGGGGAGTCTGCTTCTCCCTCTGGCCTTCTCCCTTCTCATGTCTCTCTCACTCACTCTCTCTCTCTCTCAAATAAATAAAATCTTTTTAAAAATAAAAAATAAATATTTAAAAAGAATGAGACTCGGGGCACCTGGGTGGCAGCATCGGTTGACAGCGTTCAACTCTTGGTTTCTGCTCAAATCATGATCTCGGGGTTGTGGGACTGAACCCCAGGTTGGGCTCTGTGCTAAGCGCTGAGTCTGCTTGGGATTCTCTCTCCCTCTGCCCCTGCTTCCCACATGTTCTCTCTTTCAAATAAATAAATTAATTTAAAAAGAAAGATTGCAACTTATCCAGATAACTGGTTGCGAATCTAGAACCAAATTAAAAGAGATGATAGCAGGAAGTCCAGCTGGGCATGAAGGCAGGCACTAGAAGAACATTGACTTATGTCTACATATTCAGTACATATACATATACAGTCTGGGATTGTTTAACAGGAGGGGAAGGCTTGCTAAAGTTGGCATCTTGAAGGTGGCATTGTACTGAGTTACAATGTCAGAACCAACCATCCATGTTTTAGGGATGGTTGGTCCATAAAATGAAACAAATTTTATAGGGATTTCATCCTGAAGAGTTAAAATGACAAAATTTCTGTTTTTGAAGAGATCAGCCTTCCTAATTGGGAATAGTCAGGATTTATTTCTTACCTCATTCCCAGGACAGTATGGATAATTGAGGTATTTAAGACATCCTGAGGGATAGCTTAGATTTCAACTACTCTTTCCCAACATAATGTTTATGTCCTATAAATTGTATAGGCCTGCCAATGCAAAAGAAAAAGTAATCAGAACTTTAAAGGAATATTCTTAATTCTCTTTTTGCGACTAAAAACCAAGTGACAGTTTCTGCAAGTAAACATGGCATTTGGGAAAGAGAGTGAACAAGCAGCGAAATGTAATTATCCTAAACTGTCTCTTTTAAGGTACATTTTTTTTCCTGTACTCATGTAAGAATTGATATGAGTGTTTTGCAGAGTGGATAACTAATAAATCACACGGCTTGAGAAAGAACATTTATGTCCATATTTCTATTTCACTTTTCTGAAAAAGCTTAAGTGGTTATTTCTCTGGTGATTTTTAGATTTACTCTTGGGGATCCGAAGTTCAGAGTCTACCTATTTAGATGTACAAATTTATTCTAATACAAACATAAACTTTTGGGGCACCTGGGTGGCTCATTCACTTGAGCATCTGACTGTTGGTTTCAGCTCCGGTCATGTTCTCAGGGCCGTGGGATGGAGCCCGGTATCTGGTTCCCTGTTTAGTGTGGGAGTCTGCTAGAGATTCTCTTTCTTCTCGGCCCCTCCCCCAGCATGAGTGCTCTCTCTGTCTCTTAAAATAAATAAATAAAGCTTTAAAAAAAAAAACCTTTTTTTTTTTTTTTGGCATGTTAACTTTTAGATCCATGTAGTCAAACTTAGGCATATTCCATTGAAAGCTAAACCAAGGCATCTGTATGTTCTTTGGTGAGTGAAGACATATACACACAGTTTGAGTATCTTGTGTTACACAAGTTTATATAATGTTTGGCCCTCTAATAGCAAATTTCTACACTTAGTGTTGTTTTATTCATAACATCCATTCCAGAGTATATAGAAAACTGACAGAAAACAAGAGATAACTGTCTCTTTTCCAAATCCATGCTCGTTTTGTTTGAGCAGAGGTAGGAGTGATGGAAACCATTTGTAGATTACTGAAGGCTCTAGACAATAAAGTTTGTATTCCTGGAACAAAGAGTTTATTACTTAATCTTATTGAAAAGGTTACTATCCATTTCCTACTAGAACGTGAAATGTCAAAACCAGGTCACAAAATATTGCTTCCCAAGAAACTGTGGTTGACAAGATGGCTACGGCCCAAATGAAAATACTGCAAATACCAGTTTTCAAGGAGAGCTGTGGCTCCACCTAACAATCAACAAGGCTTTGTCAATGTCTTAGGGCAGAGCCACTTCTTGGAAACTGGTAGCTCATCTCTCTATACTCAAAAAGTGTAATACAAGAATGCTATTTTTTTTTTTCTAGATTGCACTAGCTCTGTTGAATTTCAGTTGTGCTGTCCCTTCTCTGATTGGCATAATCCTTGCTTCGACCATTAGATGTGTTTTTGGAATATGTGATTCCTAGAAGGAGATTAAATATTCAATTAAGTGGTTTTGTTTAGTCCTTATAGTGTGAAGATCCTTACAAGAGGGGTTTAGGGGTTGTTGAGGTAGACTCTGAGCATCAAGTCCTAGGAGACTTGTGTTCTTAGAAATTCCCATCTGGGGACACCTGACTGGCTCAGTTGGTTAAGCATCTGCCTTTGGCTCAGGTCATGATCCAGGGTCATGGGATCTATCGAGCTCTGCATTGGGCTCCTTGCTCAGCTGAGAGGCTGCTTCTCCCTCTCCCTCTGCCTGCTGTTTCTCCTGCTTGTGTTCTCTCTCTCTCTCTCTCTCCTTGTCAAATAAGTAAATAAAATCTTAAAAAAAAGAAAAGAAAAGAAAGAAATTCCCATCTTTTCTTGTTCCTAGGGGTCCACTCAATGGACAGAGATAGCAATGACACAGAAGAATTCAGGCAATGTTTAGAACCACCTTATATAGAGAAGGAAGAATAGTAATGATGAAATTATCTAACAGAATAATATCTAATGAATATAGATAAATATAATAATATTTAAAAATTGCAACTGTAAAAACAAACACTTCCAACCCCTCTGACTACATGACAGCACTTTACATGCTTTATCTCAGCTTAATACTAATTCATGGTGTCCAGACTGATACTAATCCTATTTTCTGCAAAACTGAGGGCACAGATAAGTTGCCTCATAAAGTCACTCAGCTATTAAATGGCAGAGGCATGATTTGAAGCAAGGTAGACTCATTCCTGAGTCTTTTGTCTTATGTATTTTGATCCATACATGGAGGTGAAATTAAAATACAATTTCTCATTGCATTTGCCCTCAAATATCATTGTGAATTATTTCATTATCTTAGTATTGCTGAATGTTCACTGTGTCACATTTCCTCAAGAGGTTGGTAGATTAATTAAGAACGAGGCTATATTCTTTATTTTTTTTTT